>JAGFNQ010003734.1:0-110769 GCA_024364735.1 Boesenbergia rotunda | reverse complement strand
GGATATTAGCTCTAACAACATCCATATAAAGGGAATTTCTAGGAGGAATCTTGTCGCTAATTTTTGAGGATTTGGGGACAAAGTGTTGCTACATTTCTTACCACCAAGAGACAATCCAAAGTAAGCAAAAAGCAAGTAAAGTAAGGTTCTTCATTGTAAAGTCATTTTCAATTTCTTTTGTAACCATTTTGTTTTTTGTTGTTGTGTTCTTGTAAGAACAAGCTTGTTTAAGGCTTCTCCACCTCCGGAAAATTTCCAAGAAGAAGAGTATTTATAGTGGACATGATAGTTGGAGTGGATCATTGTATTAGTCATCCCAAGAAGTGGATACTAAGTAAATCAAGGTGTAATGTATGTGATGGTCAAGTTTAATGAAGTTCTGCTACACATTCAATGATGAGCACAAAGCGAAGTTGAGAAGATTTTGAAGCTATTCACTTCCCCACCCCCCTCTCTTTCTAGCTTATACGAGACCTAATATTTTTGACCCACTTGAAATTTTCTTTTGTCAACTTTATGTTGGACTTTCGATAATCAATTATCTGGTTAACTTTTTTACTCACATGGACTTTCCCCTTGCCAACTTCCCTTTGGACTTCTAATCATCAAGTGTCTGATCCTCCTTGACCCATTTGAACTTTTTTTTTGTCAATTTCTCTTTGGACTTTTGATCCACTTGAACTTTCCTCTTATATTAAGTTTCTATTCATTCGTGTCCCACTTAGACTTCTTGTCAGTGTCAAATGTTCAGTCTTCCATGACCCATTTAGACTTTTCATTTATCAACTTTTTATTAAACTTTTGTCATCGTCAAGTATATGATTAATTTTGACCTACTTGACTTCTCTCTTAAATATTAATCAAACATCGAAGCTAAAATTCAAGTTAACCCAAACTTATTCAACTTGGTCAACTTTGCCAGGTCGATTGCACTAATAATTTAAACTTATTTGATAGATAATTAAGTTAACAATCTAAAATGAATCAAAAGCGTGATCATTTATTTTTTTTTTCTTCCAAATGAGAGACTCTTCATCCCTTTATTATTCATTCTACAAAGTAAATTAAACCTAAGGGTTATTATTATTTTAGTTTTATGATAATTAATTTACTGAATTATGCATCTCAAGTTTTTAGACATTAAACCTATGCATCCTATTTTTAAATTATCAAATCACACGTTAATTTTCCAAAATATCTGTCATTCCTTCCTCGACTATCTTTCTCAGCCTTTGAAAATTCAACTGAAATAAAATATGAATCGACTTTTGAATCGCCAAGAACGATTGGATTGTTGGAACGGAGTTAGTCGGGCAGTGAAGCTTCGCAGATGTGTCCTTTTCTGGAGACGCACGTGAGCTCAACCAGCCGCCGCTTATCTTTTTCTCCGCTCCCACTCGTCCCTTTAATTTATTCACACACTCATGAACTTTCCATATTGAATGCGTCGAGTTGGCCGTTCCTCGTCCGTGCAACATACTAACTTTTCCCTCTTCATTTTTTTTTTGAAAAAAAAAACATTAAGAGATCAGTAAAATGTTTCTTTTTTTCCATAAATATGCTGGTGCAATCGATTTGGTTGGTTGAATTTGATCAATAAATAATATTTATTGATGAGGACGAGATGATAAATAGAAGAAGAGTTTGTGAAAGGAAGATTTTGGGACAATATAATAATAAGTATTGTCGGAGGTTTTTTTATAATCGGAAAATATCCTATAAGGAGAGAGCTACTGATAATTTCAATAAGAGGGTAGGTTGTGGAGTAGGAATATGAGATTCCAAAGCATATTAAGTTGGTTTGTTTACCCTCTTGTGCTTGTCTCATTTTGTGTTTATTTGTATTTTCGCTACATTAATCTTTTATAGATGAACATAATAATTGAACGAACAACATTAAATTAAATTGTACGAAATCAAAAATTGCTATTCACTCTCTCTAACAACATCATCGGTCCCAACAAAACACATGATCATTCAAAGATTAATCAGATGGATAATTATAGCACTACATTGGTCATAGTTTCTAGAACTAAGCAATCGGTTAATCGAACCGAATAAATTAAAATCTAATTGATTTTTTTTATTTGTTGGCAGATTGTATGATCTAATTTTACCATTAAAATCGAAGAAATCAAACTGTTTTTATCAGCCGAACTATCTATAGAGTCCATCAGTTCAAATCGCTATTTACAGATTTTTCCTTTTAAACATCTATTTAATCCATTTTGAAACTTTAAAATGAAATCGAATAATTTAAAATAATTATTTTTAAAACAAAAAACTAAAATTTTAAATTAATTAAACTTCTGACTTCCATCGGTACAATCGATTATTTTAATTTATTAGATATTTTAGGATTTAGGTTCTCGCCCGATTGGTCTTTATATATATATATATATATATATATATATTAGCAGCAATTTATTGAAACGTGTAAATCATGTACGTGACGGCTTCGCCAATTACATTGCATCGATCCGTTTCGATAAGCCATCAGGAAACTTCCACGAAGGCCAGGGAGGAAACTTCCATGAAGCCGTCCCCGCCTCAACAGTGTGTTGGTAGATGCATGAACGTCACTGTGTTTATCCAACTATATATACTTACTTGATTATTGATCTGTTATCGTCCCCATCGATCGATGCCCAATTTAGCTCTCTCTATCTCGATAGCTAATTAATTCGATCATATCTAGTCTTCTCTGAAACTGACTAAATCTACCCGACGCGATCAATGGAAACCCACTCGCTACTGGAATCCGCACAAGATCTCGATTTCCTCGACACAATTCGTAGCTTTCTCCTCGACGACGCCGAGGACGGCGGCCAAATCGGCACTGCGGCATTGTACAGTGAGAGCCTGCCGGAAGAGTTAGTTGCGGCGTCATTGCCGGCAGTGCAGCATGCGGTGCGGCGCCCCAGGGGGATGAACTACCGCGGGGTGCGGCAGCGGCCGTGGGGGAAGTACGCGGCGGAGATCCGGGACCCCGCCCGCAACGGCGCCCGCGTCTGGCTGGGCACCTATGCGACGGCCGAGGAGGCGGCGCGGGCGTACGACCGCGCCGCCTTCCGCATTCGCGGCCCACGCGCGCTCCTCAACTTCCCCCACCTCATCGAATGCGCCTCCCGACAGGACGACGCCGTCGGCGCCGATAATTCGCCCAGGAAGCGGGCGACGCCGCCGCAGCCTGATTCGCCTGAGTCGTCGCTGTCTGATCAGTCGTCGGGGAACAAGACTAAAAGGAGGAAGAGGATGGCGGCGGCGGCGGCGGCGGCGGTGGCGGTTACTGTTCCTTCCGCCGGCCATCAACCAGAGTTAGAGATTAATGACGGAGGACTCCTAAGCAATATTAATTTTATCGATGTTTTTAATTATGTGTAAAAAAAAACGAAGGAGATATAATCGAGAAAGTTGTTTAAAGTTGCTGGTTTTTAATTCCTTTAATAATCTTCAATTGTCCGAGTTCAATTTTAGATTTTATTCCTCTTTAAAAAAAACATATTTATATTACATTTTTAAAAATATTATATTTTAAAATAAATACAGAGAGTAATAAATTAAAAAGCGCATTTTATTTTTTTATTATTAAAAGAATACTATTTTTTTAAATATTAAAAGAATATTTTATGTAAAAGTATTTTTAGACCGTAATAATTAATTTTAGTTAAAGTTATTACTCAAATTAATTAAATGATTATGATTACAATTAATAAATTATTTTAATTTATTCAAAATTATTCTAACCGGCTCTATGTTATAAAATAGTAAAATATTTAAGATAATAAATAAAAGAATTATAGTAAGAATTTTAATAGGGATGAATATTTTAGAGGGTTGTCTTCACGAGTTGGGCAAAATCTAAAATCTGGATTATAAAAAAAATGCTTAATGTTATCTTTACTTTCAATCAGCTTATTATAAAATGATTATTGAGTTAATCGATATCAGTAACTCTAAATAAACTTTTTCATGATTTTAATATACCACATTAATATTATCAAAAAATAATTAATGAGGTTTTTCCAATCTCGGACGATCGTCTTGGTCTCACGGAAATTTTCCATCGACCGTCAAGGTAAATCGGGAAGCGCTTGCAGTGGACGATCTAGAAGCCCAGCGTCCCATGGTTCATGTCTCATTTGGAAGAAAAATTTCTATAAATACGACGTAGCTAGGGATTGAACCGCGAAAACTTAGGATAACGACTAGTCACCCTACTGCTGCATCATTAATATTATCAAAACTTATTATAACATCTTAGATGATTAAAATTTTAAGTGAATCAATTTATAATTTAATTCATAACATATAATATAATTGTATAACTTAATGGTTACAATAATTAAAAAAATTAAATTTTCTTTAAATTACAAATTTCAAATCTCAAAAGTTAAATTTTTATATTTAACATTTTTGATTTTATAATTGATGTTCATAATTATATTAACGATTAATTGGAGAAAACTCCCCAATTTCAAACTGGTCTTTACATGCACTCCCCACTTGATAAATTCTTTACATTCACTCCCCGATGGATTGAGTATAAAAGAGTGAAAATTTAGTATACATTGTAAAGATTTGAGTATAAATTATTTGAGATTGAGTACTAATTTAGGAAATTTGAGTATACAATTTCGGTGACCCCTCATGTGAAATTTGATGTGGTGGATGCAACCTCACATACTCAAATTTCTAAATTTTATACTCAAACTTTTTCAAATAATACTCAATCTAAATCAATTCATACTTAAATTTTTATAATTTATACTAAAATTTTTACTATATACTGAAATAATGTATACTTAAATTTTTTCAAATAATACTCAAATTTCTTAAATTAGTACTCAATCTCAAATAATTTATACTCAAATATTTACAATGTATATTGAATTTTTACTCTTTTATACTGATAAAAAAATAACATACAAAACTGTCTTGTCAATCTCATCAGGAGTGCATGCAAAGGAATTTTCGAATGGGAGCTATATGTAAAGATGAGTTTGAAATTGGAGAATTTTCTTAAATTTTCTCTTATATTAAACATCAATCAAATGCACAATTTGAAAATGTTAGTAAGTAAATGCATGTCACATTACGGGTACGATCGAATCGGTACTGGATAAAGTTTGCCATCAATAAGATGTAACTATTGACAGATATAAATACTATTTCGATTTTTTTTTTCATATTTCTTATTTAAGAACATATTTTAGGATGTGTGAAATCGTTTCGAAGGTGGAGCCGTTAGGATGATTATTTTATTTTATTTATTTTTGTCCCCAGTACATAAATGCATATCCCACCAAACCACTAAGGGTATTCAAACGGCTGCTGACAAATCGAACTCATACAGAAAGAATTACGTACAAGAGTAGAAGTCAAACGACTCGCATATTTGAATTCCACGTAAAAAGTCAAAGTTTCCACGTGCGTGGAACATTGATGTGAATTTCTGCTGTTTTGGCCCACAGGTTTTGAAATCGCACCGAACCGGTGAAGTCGTTTTGTTGGACCAAACTGCATTATTATAATGGCTTTTTTAGGAAACACACGCTCTAACTTTATTAAAATACAGATTAAAGTTTTTAAAAAATTGCAATTAATTAAATGGATTATAATTCAACTAATGATCCTGTCAAAATGCAGAGTAGACTCCTTTGAGTTAGTTGGCAGTTGGACTCGAGAACGGCTCCGGTTAGCTTTGAAAATTGTAAGAAAAATAATCGTCAGTAATCCACCGGGAGAATTCTCCGGCAATACATTCCGACGATTAAGTTAGTATATGGTGGAGAACGAAAACTGGAGAAGAAACTGTAGCAAAAACATATCGCGCGCGTACCTGCGTATGAAGTGCGGAGAGCCTTATATAGCCATGGGAGCCGACAGCCTCTACCTTGCTTCTGCCACCTTTTGTCTCATGCGGGGACAAAATCAGGGGTCACTGTCAGCTCGCCGACCGGCGCCGCCCCTTTTGACACTGGTAAGGGACGCCGTGGTATGGGTTGCCAGAACTTGCTAGGCAAGTACTGTGTCAGCGGAATATCAACGATTCGAATACGAGTGGTGTCAAACTTGAGCCGACCCGTGCCGACTGCCATACTACCTTTATCAGTACGGTGTTAGGGGGTAGGTACTCCCTTGGAAAACGACAATTCCTGTGTCGGAGCGCCGACCGGCTGCCCCGAGTAAGATTTTGCTATGCAGCTAATGCCATACAGATTAAAACAAGAGACAACCCGAGTCTTTGGGGCACTCAGACTCAGCCAGGCCGATTCACTCAACCAGGCTGATTCATCATCAGAGAATAGGATTAGAACACAAGGAGGGCACTGGCTGGCTGCTGTCCGAGTGTTGACCAGACGACCTTAAGCCGAACACTCAGTATCTCTCGTTAGGCCTAATTTAGACTATATCTGGTTAACTTTCCGATCGGGCGTCGCAACTCGAGTGGCACCCGTTTTATGCCCTGCCACGCCGGGTTGTCGGAGTTTTTCTGGCAATGATCTGTCTCTCTGCAGTGTCATGTAGGCCGACCAGGCTTCACCTAAGCTGGGTTGGGATCCTAAGCATCCCCCTCAAGTCTAGTCGAAGGAGTCGTCAAGTCCGACTGACTGGACCATCAGTTTGTAGCAACCAGGCTAACCCACAGGGGCCGACCGACTGGCCGACTGCCAATACTAACCGCGCGACTGATACACGACGTGGCCAATGCCATCTCGCCTTGTCTTTCACGTCTTATCCCCCGAATTTCAACGGGTTGATTCGTATCCCTCATTAATTGCTGAGGGTCATGTGTCTTTCAGCTATTGGGTTTCCCGAGTAACGAAGCGTCAGCACGCCACAGTCGTTGTGTGTTTTCCCGGGGTCCATTTATGACATACATGGACGGCTCCGATCTACTCCCGCCTTTTTACTGGATCGCCATCGGATGGACGCCGTCCACCTCTCAGTCAATGTTCGTAGAATCGTGATCCTATGCAGGATCGATTTTGGGTCAGGATCGAATCGATCAGGATCGGATCGTAGAAACGTATGATCCTATCGAAAATCTTTAAAAATTTTATGATTAATAATTCATATAAAAAATGATTAATAATTCATATAGAAAATTTTTCTCATGTTAACTCAATGTTGACATGGTTATCTTTCTAAATTTTGTACATAAGATTTTGTTCTTGTAGAACAGGATGTTTTATTGCATGTTTGCACACTACAGAGGGAGGTTCTGAAATCTGGATTTTGGATTTGGAATGAAGTGTTTTTTAAAAAATCTAATAAAATATATTTTAAGTAGGATACGTGGGCTGAGTTCTGGGCCAAAGGAAACAAAAAACCATGGCCCTACAAAGCAGCCCTAGATCCCTAGCCCAAAAAGTATACAAATTCATAGGATCGTAGAATCATGTAGAATCGTACGATTCTACCGATCCTATGCGATTCTAACGATCCTGTGGCGATTCTACTACAGAAAACGATCTTGAACGACTCTGGGTCGATTTTTTTACTTTTGGATCGTAGAATCGTACGATCCTACGATCCGGATCGCGATTTTGCAAACTATGCTCTCAGCCCTATATATACCGCCTCTCCCTTTTACCGTCTCATTTTCTACCTTTGTGTCCTATTGTTTTTTTCACTCTGCTAGGGTTCCGACGTCTTCTCCGGTGACGACCCTCTTGCTTGCACTCTTTTCGCCGATCTTCCTTTTGCACGGTTAGTTGATCCTTCTGTTGATCTTTGTATTCTTTCATGGCCTCTTCTTCCTTGACCCTCGGCCCGTGGTATACCATTGCGGTGTCCGACCTCCACTTTCACGACCTCGACCAGTTTCGGTCAGAATACCAGATCCCTTCCGATCATCGACTCTGCTTGCCCGACCTGACCGACCGACCTGAGAGCGCCCCTCTCAGTTACATAATCCTCTCCCGAGACCACGTCCAGGCCGCCCTTTGTTTTTCTATTCATCCTTTCATTTCCTCTGTTTGTTGATATTTTCAAATCCCTCTTTCCCAACTAGCCCCGAATGTCATCCGCTTAATCTGCAGGACGATCATTATTTTTTCCTTGTATGAAATTCCTTTGCGACTTGAGATCTTCCATTTCTTTTATTATCCTAAGAAACACGAGCCGGACGACTTCTTCTTTCAAGCCCGAGCCAAGACCTCCTTCCAGGCGAAACTTCCAACTTCCAACAAAGATCGGAAGGATCACTTTTTCTTTGTTAATACCACCTCGACCCCGAGTTGGCCTACCACCTGGATCGAGGACTTGCCTCCTTCACCTTCCCTTCCTAAGGATTACTGTTCTTCGCCTCCTTATCAATCCGCCATCTCCAAGCTCGGTGATCGATGCTATCACGGTGTGAACCTCCTTTAGGAGGAGATTCTATACACCTTCGGTCTCAGCCAAGTGTCTGCTCCCCGACCCGCGTCACTCGATTTTTTTTCTTGTCTTTCCTTTGAATATTTATAGCTAACTATGATTTTGCTACATTGTAGCAACCATGATGTTCGTGGCGGCTTTGGAAGAAGGCTTTGGCCTAGACGACGCTGAGCTGGAGTCTCGGATCGGCTCACAATTGGAGCAGCGAGTCGTGACTCCTCTCGCGTCTGTTCCTGCGCATGCAACATCTCCGACTTCTCTGGAAGTTGCGCCGAGTGTTGACCCTGAGCAGATTAAGGTGGAAGACGAGCCCCTCGCCCTGAGGCGCTGGTGGGCTCGATCTGCTAGCTAAGAAATTGCTCCACCGGCCGAAGTCCCGGTCAGTCCTTCCTCCAGTTCCCACCCCAAGAAAAAGAAGAAGAAGACCACGGACGGGCCTTCAGTGCCTTTGGAGGCCTTAGTGCTGATGGAGGCCTCCCACCGAACAGCATCATCCAGCGCGCCCGACCTCCCCCTTCCACAAGAGTTGGGGTCCCCACCCGCGGAGGGTCAAATCAATTGCCCGACAATGCACGTCATGGTGCCCTCAAAAGTCGACCCTCACCTGGCGAGGCCGACCGGTAACCTACCCGACCAGTCCTAGGAGCTTCATCTTTACCGACCGGTCACCGACCGATACCTTCAAGGGGTTGAGGAGTCATACTACCGAGGCCCTAACAGCTGTTAGGACCTTACCGTTTGCTAGAGGGGGGTGAATAGTAAATTTTGATTTTCTCTTCCTACAATGTTAGCGTGCATAAGCGGAAATATTAATAACAAAATCAAACAATCGCTAACATCAAACTTTTACGTGGTTCGGAGATAAAGCTCCTACTCCATGGCTGTCCGTAAGGTGGACGATCCTGATCCATCGGTGGATGACTCCCCGGAAGACCTTCGGCTAGCTCATGTAGCTCCTTGTGGGTGGAGAAACCTCGCCACAACCCGAACAACACTCCTAAGCTCTTAGACTACTAATTGGCCTTTAACCAAAGCCAATTTCATCAAGAACTCTCAGCCAAAATCGAACCCTTTTAAATAGTGCTCTTGGCTGAAATGACCGTTATCAGTCGACTGGTCCATTACCAGTCAACTGGTCCCACTCAAATTCGACCGTTACAGCTTAACGTTCGAATTCCCAGCCGCCACCAGTCGACTACCCCATTTGCAGTCGACTGACCACCATGTGACTGCCCCATTTACAATCGACTGATCTTTCTGTGGCATACACTAGTCGACTGATCAAGCATCAGTCGACTGCCAACCCTCTAAGCCTAGGGTTTTCCTTCCCGAGTACAATTCTCTCAACACTCAAACCCTCACAACTTAGTCCTAGGGTTTCCCTACCCGAGTACAATCCCTCAGCACTTGAACCCTCACGACTCAGTCGACTCTTCATCCAGCAGACTCGAACTGTTGCCTTCAAGCCCTCTTCGACTTTGACTCCCATCCCTCATATGTGCACACAAGCCCTCGGCTTGCCTCCATGCCATCCTTCACGCATGCCTCGAAGTCCGCTTCCCTCAGCTCATCGTTCCTGCTCCAACAGCCTCGACTTGTTGCCTTCAAGCCCTCTTCGACTTTGGCCCTCATCCCTCAGATGCGCACACAAGCCCTTGGCTTGTCTCCATGCCATCCTTCACGTACGCCTCGAAGTCCGCTTCCCTTGGCTCATCGTCCCTACTTTGTCCATGGTCCCTCGGATGTGCACACAAGCCCACGGCTTGCCTCCATGCCACCCTTCACTGTACCCGAAGACATTCAACCAAGTCTATGTGTATCCTGCACATCTGCACACCCACATACACATATTAAATACAAGGGTGAACCTAACATAAACCCCTTGCTCAAACATCAAAACACATGGTCACTCCGGACCATAGATTGCCCCAACAACAGCAAGACTAATACCTTCTTTTTGGAGGCCACTCAGGTATGCCCTTCTAACTTTCCTTGTATTTTTCATTTTTGACTTAGCATTAACACTTATGATATCTTTTCTCTTTGTCTGTAGTTCTGGAGTTCCTGCCACAGTTTGTCAATGGCTGTGGTAGCTCACGCTCAGGCCTGAGTGATGACCGAGCGTTGCGTGGAGCAGTTGGAGACTCGGCTCCACCACGCAAAGCTGGTCTCCAATGAGGCCATGCTGAATGACTTGCAGGCAAAAAGCATTGCCCTTCAAGACAGGTTGGCGCACTCGGAGGACCAGTTGGCGGTGGCCAAGACCCATGTCGACTCCTTGGACTCGGCGGTGGCCCACGCGTAGAGCCGGATCTCCACACTGGAGTTTGCCGAGTGAAAAGCGTGGGTTTTCCAGAGTCGGACGCGAGAGGAGCTGAATAAAACAATGGTTGAGCTCCTCTAACTGTCCCAGTCGATCGAGTCCTTGCGTGCGAAGCTGGCGGCTAAAGAGAAGGAGCTGGCCACCCGAGGTGAGAGGGTGGACTCGCTGGTCATTGAGCTGACCACCAGAGACCAGGAGCTGAATGCCGATGCTGAGGAGCTCAGCCGACTCCGTGTGCAGCAGGCCGACTGGGAGGCTGCTCGGGCAGAACTTGAAGACCTGCGGACGTACAAGGCAGGGGAGGCGGAGCGACTGAATGCCTACCAACTTGAGTACATTAACTCGACGGCTTTCAGCAAGAAACTCTCCGGCAGGGTGAACCCGCTGCTTAAGCTGTAGATGACCAGCACTTTTGAGCAGCTTAAGCAGGACGGGCACCTTCCTCCCGACCTCCTCGTCAGCATGGTGAAGCTATCGGGCTTGACCTAGAAGCTACCCAAGGAGGCTCGCCGACCCTTCGAGTGAGGGTCCGAGACTGTTTTACTTGCTGTTATGTTTCCCTTTCTCTTTGTAGAGGACACTTCCTCATTTTTGTAATGAACTCTTTACTTAATATATTTTATGCTTTTAACCCTTGCATATGTATCTTTGTGTTGCTTCCCATCTCTGAGAATCGTTAGATTTTGTTTACATTCGGGTCCTTTCTAACCATTGTAGCCTTCGCGAAGTCGGCTCGAGGTACTATCGTCCTCATTAAAGAGTACAAGATTCTACAGAGCTCCATAAGTTAGGCAAAGGCTTGGAGTTAGGCCACCCACTAATTGGTAATTCAATGGGGTCGTGAGCACCCGGTCGCCCCGATTCCAAGGAGCATGGGTCGCCACGCGTCCAATCGGGGACACCAAGCCAAGGGGTGGCATGGGGGTATGCCCACTTAAAACTCGCTGATAAGGCGAGAGTCTGGACACTTGGTCGGTCCGATCCTAAGGAGCGTGGGTCACCACGTGTCCGATTGGGGACACAGAGCCAAGGGGTGGCGTGGAAACATGCCCACTTATAACTCGCTGATAAGGCGAGAGTCTGGACACTTGGTCGGTCCAACCCTAAGGAGCGTGGGTCGCCACGCATCCGATCGGGGACACCAAGCCAAGGGGTGGCGTGGGGGCATGCCCATATATAACTCGCTGATAAGGCGAGAGTCTGGACACTTGGTCGGTCCGATCCTAAGGAGTGTGGGTCGCCACGTGTCCGATCGGGGACACCAAGCCAAGGGGTGGCGTGGGGGCATGCCCACTTATAACTCGCTAATAAGGTAAGAGTCTGGACACTTAGTCGGTTCGATCCTAAGGAGCGTGGGTTGCCACGCGTCCGATCGGGGACACCGAGCCAAGGGGTGGTGTGGGAGCATGCCCACTTATAACTTGCTGATAAGGAGAGAGTCTGGCCACTTGGTCGGTCTAACCCTAAGGAGCGTGGGTCGCCACGTGTCTGATCGGGGACACCGAGCTAAGGGGTGGAGTGGAGGCATGCCCACTTATAACTCGCTGGTAAGGCGAGAGTCTGGACACTTGGTCGGTCCGGCCCTAAGGATCGTGGGTCACCACGCGTCCGATCGGGGACACCGACCCAAGGGGCGGCGTGGGGGCATGCCCACTTATAATTCGCTGATAAGGCGAGAGTTTGGACACTTGGTCGGTCCGATCTTAAGGAGCGTGGGTCGCCACGTGTCCGATTGGGGACACCGAGCCAAGGGGTGGCGTGGGAGCATGCCCATATATAACTCGCTGATAAGGCGAGAGTCTGGACACTTGGTCGGTCCGATCCTAAGGAGAGTGGGTCGCCACGCGTCCGATCGGGGACACCGAGCCAAGAGGTGGCGTGGGAGCATGCCCACTTATAACTCGCTGATAAGGGGAGAGTTTGGACACTTGGTCGGTCCGATCCTAAGGAGCATGGGTCGCCACACATCTGATCGAGGACACCGAGACAAGGGGTGGAGTGGGAGCATGCCCACTTATAACTCGCTGATAAGGCGAGAGTCTGGAGTGCCTGCACATGTTATGAGGACCTCGATGATTCATTAATATTACAAAGTTGGGAAATACAGCCAACTCACATAACCTCACTGTGGCTATCTGTAAGGCCGGAGATGAATGACACTCCAGGGTCGGTCCAACTTCCTCCCTTGCTCGTTTTCCAAGTAGTATGCTCCGGATGCCAACTTCTGGATTACCTTGAAAAGTCCTCCCCATTGGGGCTCTAGTTTCTTGACGTCACCGACCGACTTTATCCTCTTCGATACGAGATCGCCGACTTGAAATGTCCTAGCCAGCACTTTTCGGTCATATCTCTGCTTCATTCTCTGGAAGTAGGCGAACATCCGGACGGCTACTTTCTCTCAGATTTCCTCGACCAGGTCCAGCTCCAAGCGTCTTACCTCCGAGTTTTCTTCATCATACGCTTTCAACCGACTTCAACGGGCACCACTGCCTCACTTCCATAGACCAACTGGAAAGGCGTGTACCCCGTAGTCTCCCTCGGCGTGGTTCACTGAGCTCACAAGACACTGGGCAACTCATCTACCCATGTGTCATCTGTTAGTAGGAGCCCTAGAGCCAATTATATGATAATTGACTAGGGACTTTTTGTATCATATTCTATCATTAATAAAGACAGTTTTGGTTATTATACTTACTTTATACTTGTGTCAAATAACTAAGTATAATAATGTCCTTAAGTAGTAAGTTCTTATCTATATTATATCGATTGGTTGAATCGATAGTGAGATAATGTAGAGAACATTACACTAAATCATTCCTAGTCAAGCATTAATATTCAAGGACAATATTAATGCATGGAGACTAGCATGTAGGTCAATTGATGACTTGAGCTCACAAGTCATGGATATGTGATATCAAGTTGACACAAGGGTATACATTAGAGAATGTGTACTGAATTGACCCGCCATGAGAAAGTTTCATAGGTTGTCATATGAGTGTCATAAACTTTTTCATGTGACTATTAGTATGAATAGTCCGTAGACCTGAAGTCACTATGGTTCCCTACATAAGGAGTTATGTACTTTGGTATCGTTAAACGCCACCCGTAACAGGGTGGACTATAAAGGCGATAACTGGGTATATAATGAATTATGCGGAGGGATGTGAGTGATGTAGATGGGATCTATCCCTCCCATATGACGGGAGTGATATCTATGGGCCCCTTGATTGAGTAGGACTACTAAAACGCATGACTATGCTTAAATAAGTCAATATGAGATATTAAACTCATTTGTTTGAGTGAGTCTACTCGGGGTTCAAGAAACACATAGATTGATCGAGGATGACACGGTCTATGCCTCATTGGTCAATCTAGATATCGAGGATAGAAGGATAAGGTCATACATTATCTTAGTCACAGAGGTTAAGTCGGATCTCGACTTTCTTGTTACTTGGGTAGCAATGATGCATTACTAGATGCCGCTCATTGCTTATGTGTCTAAAAGTGATTTAGACACATTGCCAACGTCACGAGAACCTATTGGGTCACACACTAAGGACATGATACTTCGGGAGCTCGAGTTGGGAACTCAAGAGACTAGGTCGGCAAACTTGGTCGGGAGCTCGAGGACTTGCTCGGGAGACTTGGTCGGGAGACCTGGTCGGGAGCCCGAGAGGCCTTGGTCGGAATTACGGGAGAAATTTATTAAAGTGTTTAATGAAGGAAAGAGAAAAGTCTCTCTTCATTGAATGAAAAGAAGATGAAGAGTCACAAGAGAAGATGTGCTCTTTATTGGCTTTAATGAAGGGAAGCCAAAGAGATAAAAGTCTTTTCATATTCATGGGATGAGTATAAAAGAGAGTCTAGTCATTTTGAATGAAGTGAGCTTTCCCTTCTTCCCTTCCTCTGTTCTTTCTCTTCTCCCTCTTGGACGAAACCCTTTTGAGGTTCTTGGTGGTCTTGTGAACTACCTCAAGTTGCTAGCACAACTAAGGTAGTTCTTCCCGAAGTTGAGAAATCATGTCCTTGTGGATACACATAGAGGCACGGACGCTTGAACGTGTAAGAGATCCGGCGGCACTTGGACGAGCGGGATAAACGCAAGGGCACGCTCCAATGGTATACACTTTAGATAGATAATGAGCTTCGTACGAGTTTTTCTTTTTCTTGGATCGCTCGAGGGATCTTGTTTCCGCTGCGTTTTGTGTTTATGTCGCCAGGAGATCCTAACACTAGAAGCTTGCTTTAATCCATAAATGGATCGATTAAGCTTACACACAAGATGCTCTTTGCCCTTTGCAATGAATCCCTCTGGCTGCTGTATATAGATGTTTTCCTCAAGACATCCGTTAATGAAAGCTGTCTTGACATCCATCTGCCAAACCTCATAGTCCCTAATGAGCATCAATAGATAAGAGAATCCGGATAGACTTAAGCATGACTACCGGCAAAAAGGTCTCCTCATAATCGGTACCCTCTTTTTGAACAAGCCTTGCTTTGAAGGTCTCAACCTTCCCGTCTACTCCTCTTTTTCTTTTGTAGACCTACTTGCATCCAATGGCTTTTATACCATTGGGTGATTCTACCAGCTCTCAGATTTGATTAGAATTCATAGATTCTATCTCAGACTTCATTGCCTTTTGCCAAGATACCCATCTTTATCTTGGAGTGCTTCGTCATATGTCCAGGGATCAGGTTCATGCTCGCCAGGGACCAAGTCCATAGACTCTCCAAAGAACATGAATCTCTCAGGCTGCCTAACAATCCTCCCACCACGACAAGGTGCCACCTGTGTATCTTTTGTGACACGTGGTGTAGTGACTTGTGGTACATCCTCTTGTACCGTTGGTATTGAAGTAGGGACTTCCCTTGCCAAATCTTCTAGAACAATTTTACTCATGGGCTTGTGGTCCATCATATAGTCTTCCTTTAAAAATTTGGCATTCGTGCTAACGATCACCCTCTGATCTATAGGACTATAGAACAGACCACCTTTCGTTCCTTGAAGATAGCCTACGAATAAGCGCACTTCTGTACGAGATTCCAACTTATCAGCATCTCCCTTTAGCACATGTGCTGGACTACCCCAAATCCAAATATGTCTCAGACTAGGCTTTCGCCCAGTCCACAATTCTGTGGGCGTAGAGTGTACTGATTTAGATGGTTCCAAGTTCAGAATGTACGCTGCCGTTTCCAGAGCATATCCCCAGAACGAATCCGGCAACTTAGAGTAACTCATCATCAACCTAACCATTTCCATAAGAGTCTTATTCCTTCGCTCCGCCACATCATTCTACTGAGGTGTGCCAGGTGTGGACAATTGGGATTGAATCCCAGCCTCTGATAAGTAACTCCTATACTCTCCCAAGAGGTACTCACCACCACGATCAGACCGTAGTGTCTTGATACTTTTACCTTGACGTTTCTCCACATCAGCCTTGCTTTCTTTGAACCTGTCAAAGCATTCAGACTTGCGGCGCATCAAGTAAATGTATCCATACATTGAATAATCGTCTATAAAAGAGACGAAATATTCAAAGCCACCTCTAGCCTGGATAGACATAAGACCACACAAATCAGAATGAACCAATTCTAACACATCTTTGGCTCTATACCCCTTGGCCTTAAAAGACCTCTTGGTCATTTTACCTTCCAAGAAAGATTCGCAGATTGGGAAATCTTCCACCACTAATGTACTCAAAGGTCCATTAGCTATCAACTTTTGAATTCTACTTAGGTTAATATGACCAAGTCTTAGATGTCAAATATATGTTTAGTTTATCTTCGAAGGTTCTTTTCTCTTAATAGATTTAGAAGACGAGTTATTTATTTCTATTTGCATTGTGGGAGTTTTGGATTTAAGAGTATACAAATTGCCAATCAAAGTACCAGAACAAATAATCACCCTATTTCTTTTTATAACAACGTTGTCATTAAAAGAAACAGAATATCCATCCAAAAACAATTTAGAAACTGAAATTAAATTCTTTCTAAAAGTAGGTACATAAAGATAATTTCTTAAAACCAAAATTTTATTCTTATCAAACGATAAATAAACATCTCCCACTGCAATAGCCGCCACCTCTGTAGCATTGCCCGTGTAGATAGTAATCTCTCCCTCAGCTAGTCATTTGATTTCCTTGAACCCCTGCAAAGTATTATAGAAATGATCAGTGGCTCCCGTATCTACATACCAGGTACTGGTAGATAACACCGCTAAACATGTTTCGACGACCAAAGAAAAAGATTTACCTTTGTTCTCCTTTCGGCTAGGACAGTCCCCCTTCCAATGTCCAATTTGCTTGTACGTGAAGCACTTGCCTTTCGGCTTTTTCACTCCAGCCTGAGGTCCCTGAGGTCCAGCCACCTTCTTTGCTACACTTTGTTTCTTCTTCTTCTTGCCTTTCGACTTAGAAGTAGAAACCCTTTGATCAATAAAAGCTTGAGCATTCTGATGAAAAAGCCCTTCTGTCGCCTGGAGTTCTTGTTGGTACAAGATGCATCAGTGATGTCCTCCTCTAAGTGTTTCAATGTTTGACAATATGCTTAAGTCAGTGATTCACTGAACAAGGGAAGCGTAGTCAAGAGAGGAGTAACAAAGTCCTAGTTAATCTAGGCACTAAGTCCTGGTTCTAAGAATTGGGCACGAAGACCTGATTCGAGGAATTGGGCACTAAGACCTGGTGAGTGAAGCTGGGCACGAAGACCTGGTTCGAGGAATTGGGCACTAAGTCTTGACCGAGGGTTGGGTACCGAAGACCTAGTTCGAGGAATTGGGCACGAAGTCCTGGCCGAGGGTTGGACACCTAAGTCTTGGACCTAGGGTTTGGGCATGAAGTCTTGGTCCGAGGGATTGAGCAACTTAGCTGAGCGATGACTAAGGACATAAATAGAGACGGGTCGAGGTTCGGACGTCTCGATATCCGAGAGTATCGAAGGCTACGTAAAAGTCCACCCGAATGGACTGGGTGGCTACCGTCTCCTGAGAGGAGTAGGTGAAAGGCACGTTCCCGGGGATGGGAACTTGCGTCGGTTCGACCTAGGGTTTCACAGAAATCCGAAGTCAGAACCATCTCGTTAAGGCTAAGATTGTGTGTATATTTGCTTTGTATTTGTGTATCTTGCAGGTACCTAGAATGGAAGACAAAGCAGGTAAACAACACACAACACGGTTGGAAGGCTGGCTGCTAGGCGCCCCCATTGAAGAAGGCGCCCTAATGGAGCTAGGCGCCTCCATTGAAGGAGGCGCCCTAATGGAGCTAGGCGCCCCCTATATCACAGGCGCCCTGGTTGAAAGCTGGATCTGCTACTGCGAGTTCGAAGCAGAGATAAGCTTTGACCAAGCTCAATGAGGCGCCTGGGAGGTCCAGGGCGCCCTGGTCAGAAGCTATATCGGCTGCGGCGAGTTCGGCGCGGAGATAAACTTTGACCAAGCCCTTTGAGGCGCCCCAATGATCACAGGCGCCCCAATGAAGACTATAAAAGGGGCTTCGACCCCTCAACTCGAGACACAACTTCTGAAACCATTCTAAGCTTCCCAAGTGACGACAAAGTGCTAACGACGAAGCTCTACGGCCAGGAGGCTCCAGGAGGAAGTGCGCGGCACTTTGGAGGTCCAGATCGGCCGAGTTTTAATCTATTTGTTCGGTTTGAGTTTACATTCTGCATTTAAATTTATTTATCCTTTTGTTTGTATCTCTTGCACTGTAAGACGAGTTTCTCCGCCTCCGGAAAGTCCGGAAAGGAGACCATTACTGGATGGGCGTTCTCGTGCTTAGGCCTTGGATGTACTGACCTTGGGGGGTCGGGAACCAAGTAAAATCCCATGTGCAATTTGTGTCATTCTTTATTTTTCTGCTTTATTTTCCATTGTGCTACTAACTTTGATTAAAACGAATATCGAAAAGTTTATGAAGTTTATGCGAAGATTTTCGGGTCGATATTCACCCCCCCTCTATCGACGGCACCGTCCTACAAATGATATCAGAGCCAGATCGCTCTTCACCGGACTAACCGCCGACGGAGCAAAGACGCCAGGAGTTGAGGGGGAGCCCAGGGGTGAATCAGGTACATTTTTTTAAATGTCAATTTTTAAATTCCATATAATATGTTTCAAGTGCAGGGAGAGAGGACACTATAAAAATCGGCGTCCTACTCGTAAGACTCGGATCTCACCACCGGTGGCGAAGGAAATACCAGCGCCAGGAGTCCGGAGGGACAAGAACAACGTGCAGTGCTTCAAATGTCAAAAGTACGGACACTACAAAAATAAGTGTCTGACGAAGGTACGCAATTTACATTCCTAGAAATTTTCAATTTCCTGTACAATCGTATGATAACTTTGATAATTTTTTCTGAAAAGTTAAATTTACTGCATAGTCAAATTAATATTTTGCATGACCAGTTAGAAAATGTAGATAATGCTAAAATATCAGAAATTAACTTTGTAATCCTTAATATCAATTCGATAATTTCTAAAGTAAATTCTGAAATTAAATCTGCAAATTCAAATTCTGTAAATTTTGGAATTAATTCTATAAATTCTAATAATTTTAATCTGATAATTTTATTTCTGAAAATCTTAAAGATAATATTGAAATTGTCTCTAAAAATCTTAAGGATAATATTGAAATTGTCTCTGAAAATCTTAAGGATAATCCAAAAATTAATTTTGATAATCTTAAGGATAATCCAGAAATTAATTTTGATAATCTTAAGGATAATCCAGAAATTAATTTTGAAATTCTTGAGATTAATTCTGAAAATATTAAAGATAATGCTGAGGATAACCTTGAGGATATTGAAAATAAAATTCTTTTAGATGATAATTTAATTATCAAATTTTTAGATAATATTGAAGATTATTATAAAATATTAACCAGTGGCCCTAGTTACTCCACCTATTTTGAGGATATTGAAAGATGTGATTTTAATGATAAGGATGAGGAGGAGATGGAATTAGTTGAGATCAAGGCTATAGTTAATAACGTTCACAAAGATTCAAATAAATTATAATTATTAGAAAAACTTGAAAAGATAAATTAAGAAGAAATGATAAAGGAGTCAGATATTTTCGAAATATTGAAAATGATGAAATTAAATCTACAACTTTTAACCAACCCAGATATTTTGAAATTTAAATCAAATTATATATTAACTTTAGATAATTCTGAATTAATTTAATTTAAAATAATTTTTAATTAATTTAATTTTAAATAATTCTTAATTAATTCAACTTTTGATAATTCTTAATTAATTCAATTTTAAATAATTCTTAATTAATTCAATTTTAGATAATTCTTAATTAATTAAACATTAAATAATTCTTAATTAATAATTCGTAATTAATTCAACTTTAATTAATTCCTTCTTAATTTAACTTCAAATTTGTTTCAATTAACTTAACTCTAACTCTTAAATAACTTAAACTCAAATTAAATAAAATCTTACCCAAACCGCAACAATTACATTAAAAATATTAAATATGTCAAAGTGTGTTGGCATATTCACGGGTTCACATGATATGTATCAAATCGGGAATTTGATGCATCATTAGAAACTTAAGTAAAATAATTCAACTTGTTTGACTCATGCATAACTGTCATGTCATTCACGTTTAATTTTATGCATGACTTAGAACGGTTATAGGAAAAAGAGTAGTTGAAACTTGAACAACCTAGTATTAGGTGGAGGTGAGATGATAGTACGTTAGGGAAGCCGTCTGGTGGAACTAGCTGAAGCTACCGATCCAAAACCTAAGCTAGTTAGACCAAAATTTTTTAAGAAGTAACTTGAAAATGAATTTTCGATAAAAGGCTTTGTCAAGGAAAGAGTTGTTGCTCCAATAAGGCTACGGCCAAAGAAGGCCTCTGTGCCTCGCCAAGACCTGGAAGCCGATTATCGAAAATCAAATTCAATTTACTATTTGATAAATTTGAATCTAACACAAGTTTTAATTAACTCTTAGATTTAAAATTCAAAGAAAAATTAATCAAGCATCTCACAATACACCTATAAGGTAATCGTGCTTGCTTGTACTGAAACATCTAAAATGGGTGAGATGTTAAGGACTAATAAATTGAAAAATGATTTTCAAAAATTCTTAGAATATTTTTCTAAAAAATCTATTTTCAAAATAGTGCCTTAACATAATAATGTTTTTATGGATTTCATGCTTGTCTGAGTGCTTATATATTGTACATTTTCAAAATTGTATCTTTTGAAAATTGTTTGACCTACACAATTAGACATAAGCCTCTTAGGTCGACACTAAAGTCTCCTAAGACACTTAGATAGACTCAAACGGTACAGGGGGAGTGTTTATTTCTTTTTAAAATCTTTTAAAAATTGTGCTTTAAAAATCACTATATTTTAAAATGACTTTCGAAAACTGTGCCTTAATTACTATCACTTAAGTTTTCGAAAAAGCTTATGCTTTAAAAGTTATTCATATTCCAAATTGAATTTTCTAAAGATTTATCTTCTTAAAAATTACCATATTGTCATTTAAAGCTGTTCTTTTGATTTTGATAAACTCTAAAGACATAAAGGAGGTCTACTTAATGATGTACAAGGACCCCGATGATGTGTCAAATTTAGAGGGAGTCTAAATCAAAAAGAAATTATTTCTAACAAGTATTTTCTTTGACAATTACTTTTGGAATTATTAATAATTCTTTTACTCTAAACCAAACCCTAAGGACTCAGAGGAAGAGCACTTATGGTCAACAAGCTTCCTAGGACCGGGTCAAGTTTAGGGGGAGGTCAAATTAAAAGAGTTATTAAAAATTTCAAATAATATATTTTCGTGCACTATATTTTCAAAATCCTATTGAAAGTATAAGTAATTTGTCTCTCAAAATACTATTATTCTACTTTTCAAAATTTGTTGAGGCTTATAAAATTGTTTTGAAATTCCTTTGGAAAATAATATTTACTTGAGTTTGAAGAATTTCCAGGACACATAGGGAAATATCCTTGTAGTTAATAAGGTCTCCTAGGATTGTGTCAGATTGGAAAAGAAACCAAGTCAAGAAAATGTTTTCAAATGCCCTTCAAAAATGCATGATATTTTTCAAAAAGTACTTATATTTTTCAAAAAATGCATAATATTTTTCAAAAGTACTTGCATTGTTTTCAAAAATCAATATGTCACAAAAGTACTTGCATTTTTGAAAATGATCAAAATATTTTCAAAATATCACAATATTTTTCAAAGTACTTATACTTTTTTCATGCTTTTCTAAAGTACTTATGTGTTTCAAACTCATAATATTTTTCAAAGTATTAATATTTTTCAAAGTTCATACTTATATATATTTTTCAAAAAGCTCAATATATTTTAAAAGTACTTGCATCTTTCAAAAAGCTCAATATATTTTTCAAAAGTACTTGCATTTTGCAAAAAGGTTCATAATATATGTTAGAGTACTTGCATTTTCAAAAAAGCACAAATATTTTTTTGCATAATATATTTCAAAAAGTACTTATACTTTTCAAAAGCTCAATATATTTTTCAATACATTTTTCAAAAGTACAGATATTTTTCAAATACTAACATGTTACAAAGAACAATGTTTTTGTTCAATTTTTCATAGGGTGAAAATGTGTTAAGTATAAAATATCTTTCAAATTTTTTATTTTCACAGTATTCTTCGAAATACACGATTTGTCAGGTGAAAATTTTTTTATGAGTGCAATCTTTTGCAAAATCTTTTGTTTGAGAAATTTAAAGTACTTAGTTTTTTACTAGCTTTTTGCTATGCTTTAAAAAAATTATACTAACTACTTTCAAAAGGAAATCTTTTATTCATTGTTGGTGCAATTATTTTGGTCGTTTTTTTGATGTATGACAAAGGGGGAGAGTGAGAGCTTAAGTTAGAAAATTTTTGTTTCTTCCCAAAGGATAAATGAAAATCAAAATTTTTTCAAGGGAGAGTGAGCTTATCTTAGAAAAGAAATGGTTTTCTCCCAAAGATCAAAATATACTTTCAAAACTTAGATTATTTTTTTTCAAGGTTTAGCCCTTTTATCCAATCTAACTTAAGATATTGTCAAACATCAAAAAGGGGGAGATTGTTGGTGCAAGATGCATTAGTGATGTCTTCCTCTAAGTGTTTCAATGTTTGACAATATGCTTAAGTCAGTGATTCACTGAACAAGGGAAGGGTAGTCAAGGGAGGAGTAACAAAGTCCTAGTTAATCTAGGCACTAAGTCCTGGTTCTAAGAATTGGGCACGAAAACTTGGTTCGAGGAATTGGGCACTAAGACCTGGTGAGTGAAGCTGGGCACGAAGACCTAGTTCGAGGAATTTGGCACTAAGTCCTGACCGAGAGTTGGGCACCGAAGACCTGGTTCGAGGAATTGGGCACGAAGTCCTGGCCGAGAGTTGGGCACCTAAGTCCTGGACCTAGGGTTTGGGCACGAAGTCTTGGTCTGAGGGTTTGAGCAACTTAGCTGAGCGATGACTAAGGACATAAATAGAGACGGGTCGACGTTCGGACGTCTCGAGATCCGAGAGTATCGAAAGCTAGGTAAAAGTCCACCCGAATGGACTGAGTGGCAACCATCTCCTGAGAGGAGTAGGTGAAAGGCGCGTTCCCGGGGGTGGGAACTTGCGTCGGTTCGACCTAGGGTTTCGCAAAAATCCGAAGTCAGAACCATCTCGTTAAGGCTAAGATTGTGTGTATATTTGCTTTGTATTTGTGTATCTTGCAGGTACCTAGAATGGAAGACAAAGTAGGCAAACAACACACAATGCGGCTGGAAGGCTGGCTGCTAGGCGCCCCCATTGAAGAAGGTGCCCTAATGGAGCTAGGTGCCCCCATTGAAGGAGGCGCCCTAATGGAGCTAGGCGCCCCCTATATCACAGGCGCCCTGGTCGAAAGCTGGATCTGCTGCTGCAAGTTCGAAGCAGAGATAAGCTTTGACCAAGCTCAATGAGGCACCTAGGAGGTCCAGGGCACCCTGGTCAGAAGCCTTATCGACTACGGCAAGTTCGGCGTGGAGATAAGCTTTGACCAAGCCCTTTGAGGTGCCCCAGTGATCACAGGCGCTCCAATGAAGACTATAAAAGGGGATTCGACCCCTCAACTCGAGACACAACTTCTGAAACCATTCTAAGCTTCCCAAGTGACGAAAAAGCGCTAACAATGAAGCTCTACGACCAGGAGGCTCCAGGAGGAAGTGCGTGGCACTTCGGAGGTCCAGATCGGCCGAGTTTTAATCTGTTTGTTCGGTTTGAGTTTACATTCTGCATTTAAATTTATTTATCCTTTTGTTTGTAACTCTTGCACTGTAAGATGGGTTTCTCCGCCTCCGAAAAGTCCGAAAAGGAGACCATTAGTGGACGGGCGTTCTCGTGCTTAGGCCTTGGATGTACTGACCCTGGGGGTCTAGAACCAAGTAAAATTCCGTGTGCAATTTGTGTCGTTCTTTATTTTTTTTCTTTAATTTCCGTTGTGCTACTAACATTGATCAGAATGAATATCGAAAAGTTTACGAATTTTACGGGAAGATTTTCGGGTCGATATTCACCCCCCTCTATCGACGGCACCGGTCCTACAGTTCTGTCAGGAGTTTCGCCAACGAATACAACCTCTTATTCATGTTGTAGTTCAGGCGAAACTGCTCAAAACTGTTGGTGCAAGATGCATCAGTGATGTCCTCCTCTAAGTGTTTCACTGTTTGACAATATGCTTAAGTCAGTGATACATTGACCAAGGGAAGAGTAGTCAAGAAAACTAGACCAAAGTGAACCAAAGTCCTAGTTAACCTAGTCACTAAGTCCTGGTCGAGGGCTGGGCACCTAAGACCTGACCGAGGGTTGGAAACTAAGTCCTGGTGAGTGAAGCTGGGCACTAAGACCTAGTGAGTGAAGCTGGGCACTAAGACTTGGTGAGTGAAGCTAGGCAAAAGTCCTAATAAGTGAAGTTGGGCACTAAGACCTGGTGAGTGAAGCTGGGCACTAAGACCTGGTGAGTGAAGCTGAGCAAAAGTCCTGATGAGTGAAGTTAGGCACTAAGTCCTGGTCGTGAGATTGGGAAAAAGTCCTGGTGAGTGAAGCTGGGCAAAAATCTAACTGGATGGGTCAGGTGGCAACCATCTCCTGAGAGGAGTAGGTGAAAGGCGCGTTACCAGGGATGGGAACTTAGGCATCGGTTCGACCTAGGGTTTCACGGAAACCTGAAGTCAGAACCAATTCGCTAAGGCTAAGGTTGTATATGTGTTTGCTTTGTATTTATGTATCTCGCAGGTACCTAAAACTGAAGACAAAGCAGGCAAACAAACACACAACAAGGCTGGAAACATAGCAGCTAGGCACCCCAATTAACCAGGGCACCTCAATGAAACAGGCGCCTGAATCAGTCAGGCGCCCTCTATGTCTAGGGCGCCCTGGTTGATGACCTTATCGACTGTGCGAGTTCGGTGCGAAGATGAGGTTTGACCAGGCTCTATGAGGCACCTCATTGATCACAGGCGCCCTATACCAAGCCTATTAAAGGGGCTCAGAGCCAACGCGCAAGTTTGTTCGCATCACTAATCAAAATTGTAATGGAGGCCACAGGAATTAAAAAAACCCTCTCCCACTTAGTTATTTAAATTGAGGAATTTTTTTCTAGCAATCACAACATGCATATTAAAACAAAAGCAATATATATGGGGAAAATATAATTTCCAACTATCATGGCCTTTTGTCTTCCAATACGCCTCCCGTCGTGTCGCCATCTTGTCTCCTCCTTCTAGATCCATGCGCGAGTCATCATAGGAGCTTCGAGCAAAGATAAAAAATTATTTTTAATTTACATCCATTGATCCTATACTCCACGAAGGAGTGTACAAAAATCTAGATCAAAAGTAAACTAAAAATAAAGAGCGGCTAAACAATGCCGTATTTAATTACAAAAATTAAATACTAATCTAGCCTCGTCAACCCCGAGGATTCAAAAAATATTACAAACACACAATCACATCCAATCACATACACACATATGGCCATAATAGTGGATCTTATGCCTACAACAAAAAGTTAGCCTACGCACATCCTACTATTATCCGACATAAAATTTATGATTAAATTGCATGAAAGTAACCGAATCCAAACACACAAAATCGAAAACTTACGCTCTGATACCAATTGTTGGGTTTTATGCCCTTGGATGGTGCGCATGGAATCTATCTGTTGTCGTGTCCCCAGATTAAAATTTTATTAATTGAAATTAATCCGGACACATACGAAACTTCCAAGCGACCGTTTCATTGTCGTGCTAATGACTTGAGCGATCACTTGAACAAACTTGTTGTTCAAGCAATTCGACTCTTCTAGTGGGTTAGCCGCGGAAAAGACAACGACGTAAGATCGCCGATTTTTGTGTTTTACAATCGGGGTCCAAGTTAATTAATGAATAATTAACAACAACGAAAAAAGATAATGAATAAGAATGAATAAGGTAGATTCATACCTCTTGATCTTCTATTGTATGACCTCCCTCTTCTTGGACGTCGTGTGGGCGACGATCTCCCAAGAATTGAAGCCTCCTAGACCGTACTTCTCTTTCTCTCTTGCTCACGCCAATCCACAAAGGAAGAAGAAGTTGTCTTCCTCTCCTTTGTGCCGCCGACCACTACCTCTTCCTCTCCTTCTTGTTGCGCCGCCGACCACCACCTCCAGGGATGAAGATCCTCATCGGCCATCAAGGAGAATTCTCCTACCTTGCTAAAGCCAGTCACCAAAGGAAACAAAGAGAGAGGCGTCTCCCTTTGTGCGTCGCCCAACCCTAAACCCTAGGGTTTTGCCGCCGACAAAGAGGGAGGAAGAGAGGAGGAGGGAAAACCAAGAGATTAAACCAAAGAGTTATAAAACCAATGAAGTTATTATTTTGGGTGTAGGCTTCATGAGGTATTTATAAGCTACAATAGGGACCATGAGGAGGAGTTGGTTCTTGGCCACCTAATAGATTTTTTTTAGCCACAAAAAATTTTTTAGCTACAAAAATTTTTAGCCACAAAACCGGATCCGTTAATAATGATCCAATCCACTAAAGGATCATTATTGAATTACCTCACCAACCCCCATAATAAAATATGGGCTCCAATATATTATTTGTACAAAATTCTCCCCGTGTTTAAGATATCGCATGTCAGTTAATTAATTAATTAATCTGACAATTAATTAATTAACTTCTAACTCCATGAGTAGTACCACTCAACCTTATTATCATGCCGGACTAAGTTCACCTGCAGGGTTTACATGATAAACATTATGAGCTCCTCAAGGGGACATCATCATCCTAAAATAGGACACAGTTTCCTCCTATAATCAACGACACACCATGCAAATAATACTATTTCCCAATTTACCGAGCCTATCAATTTAACGAATAAATCTCGCCCACTGGTAAATCAAAGAAATAAATACTAAGTACATGTGCTCGTTATTATATCGGTATTAAGAGCATGTACAAAATAATATCTTGAGGTCTGATTCAATTATATAGTCAGTATAAATTGAATCACCTCAAAGTTGGTCCGCTCAATACACTCAGAGTGTACTAGGGTAACTCTATGGTCAAGACAGACCATATCAAATTACACTACAACCATGCCAATGGTTTGTCCAAGACCATCTCGGTTGTGAGCCTCTTCTTATACTCTACAAGGGACTGATAACATGATCTTCTGTGTGACACCACACACCATGTTATCTACAGTATAAAGTATTAGACAACATGCACAGACATATATACAGATATAAAATGCAATCATGATTATATGATTCGTATTCCAAAATGTAGATGTTCATAAAAAAGGCTAGGCTCTTAGTATACATCCTAACAAAACCTAGAGTTTCAGCGTCGCCCCTCATCACCTCTCCTCTCCTTTATCTTCTCCAGCCACTCCAAGGGTTCCAAAACCCTTGGAATTTGTTCCCTAATCTTTCTCCACTTTCGGATCCAAACTTAGGGTAAAGTGGAGGCCTCCTTGAGTCAATTTCGCCTATCTTCTTCCATGCAGCGAATGAAGCGAAGGTAACGGGTTATTCACTTTGTCTTTCTCATTTATACTACGATTTGTAACTAATCTTTCATATTTTGCATGTTTGCCTTGATTTTCCTCTTGATCGTGTCCTCTTGGTACATGCATATGACATTTACATATTAGGACTAGGAAAAAACGTACGATTGGTGATGGAACTTCTTGACAACCTCCTGTTGATGCAGTCTAGCCCGGTTGTTATTTTGGTGTTTGACAATGATTTAAGTTTGGTTGAACTAATTGTGATTAAGTCCTGATCGGGGATCAGGCATGTTATGGGAAATCCTAGATTAGAGGGCTAGGTGTTGGAAAATCCTAACCTGGAGGGTTAGGTGTTGAAAATCCTAGCTTGGAGGGCTAGGTGGGTGAAAAGTCCTAATTCGGAGGAGGTAGGTAAAAAGTTCTAGCTTGGAGGGCTAGGTGAAAAGTCCTAACTTGGAGGGTTAGGTGAAAATTCCCATCTCGGAGGGTTAGGTGAAAAAGTCCTGGCTTGAAGGGTCAGGTCCTAGCTTGGAGGGCTAGGTTTGGAAAAGTCCTAATTCGGAAGGGTTGGGTGAAAAGTCCTAGCTCGGAGGGCTAGGTGAAAAGTCCTAGCTTGGAGGGATAGGTGAAAAGTCCTAACTTGGAGGGTTAGGTGCAAATTCCCATCCTGGAGAATTAGGTGAAAAAGTTCTGGCTTGGAGGGTCAGGTGCCTAGCTTGGAGGGCTAGGTTGGATGATGTTCTAACTCGGAAGGGTTGGGTGAAAAGTCCTAGCTTGGAGGGCTAGGTGAAAAGTCCTAACTTGGAGGGCTAGGTGAAAAGTCCTAACTTGGAGGGTTAGGTGCAAATTCCCAACTTGGAGAGTTAGATGGAAAAATCCTTGGCTTGGAGGGCTAAGGTGGATGAAACACTAGCTTGGAGGGCTAGGGTTGAGTCCCTGGATCGGTCTGGTGACTGATCAGGGACATTGGCACGCTGCTCCTTCGTGGATCGGTCTGGTGACCGATCCAGCAATGTCTGATCGGACTGGTGACCGATCAGGGAGCGCACAGTGAGGTTGGGAACCTACTGTGTGGCTCCTGATCGGACCGGTGACCGATCAGGGAGCAGGCTGCTTCCTTGCTGCCTTGCCCCTAATCGGTCTGGTGACCGATCAGGGAGCGGACGGTGAGTGAGTTCCCTTGCTGATCAAGTCCTGGATCGGTCCGGTGACCGATCAGGGACTTTGGATCTGATCAAAAAATCACTGTTCATCTGTCCTGATCGGTCTAAGTGACCGATCAGGCTTCACTCTGATCGGTCGGGTGACCGATCAGGCGTGTATAGCCGCGAGAGCTTGGAATCCCAGTGAAGCAGTGGATCGGTCTAGTGACCGACCCACAAGCCCTGGATCGGTCTGGTGATCGATCACTTTAATTCAAATTGCACTGTCAGACGCGGTCAGAGCGTCTGATCGTATCCGATTCGCTGCTGTTTGCCTCTGATAATTGATTTACTGTATGATTTACTGCTCTAACAGTCTGATTAAGCTGCATGTGACAGGGGAGGATTCAAACACTCAAGGAGAGGTCAATGGAGGCTTTCCTTGGAGCAGGTTTGTCCGATTCTCCATTTCAGGTTGCAACGGCCGAGCTGCAGACTGGAGCCGAGACTGGGGCTTAGCTGAGGGGATCTCAGGAAGACCATAGAGGGCTTAGTGGTAGCTGGCGTTGGCAATGTGGTAGCTGGAGGCTACGGAGGATTTTGTCACCTGTTGCTGTGTAGAGAATCAAAAGGGCGGAAGTTGGCTTCGTGGAACCAGAGTTCGTGAACTAGTGTTCTTGCCGCGCCTTGTGTTCTCCACAACTTGCTTGCTGTGTTCTTGAAGTTTTCATCAATTTGAGCAAGCGATCGAGAAGCAATCATCCATTACTTGAGCGCTTGAAGGAGAGAACAAGGAGCTTGGAGTCCGACAGTGGGAAGACACGAAGAAGGGTTCTTGCGTGAGATCACCACTGGGTGGAGCTCAGGGAAGTTCGCTGTGTTCTTGTCCTTGCTAAGTGTTTGAGTAAGATCCTTCTTGTTGTTTCTTTGTGCTTAAACTTTATCTGTGATTGAAACGCTGTGGAGAGGTTTCTCCACCGAGAAGGAGGTTGCGTTATATCCGGTGAAAACCGGGGCTTGATCTGCCGACGATCAAGGGATCACCCACCTTAAGGGCACGCCAAGGAGTAGGGGCAAGTTATCCCCGAACCTTGTAAACCCTCTTGTTAGCGATCTTGGCAGTTGTCTCTGTTTGCTTTCATTTCTATTTTCGTTTACTGCACTGCTTCATTTTTCTTTGTTTCTTCCGCTGTGCTACTAATAAGTTGAGTGCAGGAAACTTGTTAAGTGCCAAAAAAAGTGATTGGCTATATTCACCCCCCCTCTCTAGCCATCTCGTTTCCAACAAGTGGTATCAGAGCTTGTGGCTCTGTTCACGGCTTAACATCCGAGAGCTTACAACAAGATGGCTATGAGAGGAGAAGGTTACAGCACAAACAGACCTCCACTCCTTGACGGCACTGATTTTCCATATTAGAGGTCAAGGATGGAGTTCTACCTCAAAATCAACTTGAGCATATGGTTCTCAGTGAAGGAGGGTTTCTCCCCTCCGAAGGATCATGAGGGAAATGAGCTTGAGTTTTCTAGTTGGTCGGCTGAGCAAGTCAAGAAGGGGGAAGCTAATGCCAAAGCTATCGTCACCTTACAATGTGGGATGACCAAGGATCAGTTGGTCAAGGTGGGTCCTTTCACAAGTGCTAAAGATCTATGGAATAAGATTATTGAGCTCCATGAAGGAACTCATGAAACCCGGACAGCCAAGAAGGACCTCCTTCTCAACCAACTCCAAAGTCTCACCATGGGAGAAAATGAAACTGTAAGTATGCTTCATTGTCGATTCAAAGAGGTATTGAATGGTCTCCACTCCATTGATGAAAAGGTAGAAAACATAGACCTAGTGAGGTATGTACTCAAAGCCTTCCCTAGGAATACTTTGTGGTCATCCATGGTGGATGCTTACAAGGTTTTCAAGGACTTATCTTTTGTTAAGTTAGAGAATTTGTTTTGTGAGATAGAGCTACACGAGATCTCTAACACAAGCCCAAAAGAGAAAGGGTTTGCTTGTGTGACAGGTAACAAAAGAGAGGAGGAGAAGAACTTCCATCATTTTGCTTTCATGGCAGTAGAGAATTCAAGTGAAGGAAGCAGTGATGAATCTTTAAGCTCCTCAACCACGCCTTCATCATCTTCGGATGATGAAGAGGTAATCTCTCCGGAATTAGATAAATGCTATAGGATGATAGCATGCTTAACTAAGTTGTTAAAGAAATCAAAGAATAAGATTAAGTCATTGAAATTTAAAGTAGAAAAATTGAAATCCTCTAAGGATGAGGATCTTGATAATTTGCATGTTAAAAATGTTGAGGATGAAAATAAGGATTTGAAGAGCAAAGTTGAAAACCTCAAGAATATTCTTGAGAAGTTTTCAATTGGCTCAAAAACCTTAGACATGATCTTGAACTCCCAAAGGGCGGTTTACAATAAGGCCGGTATAGGTTACCGACCTAAGAAACCAACCTTTGTATCATTAATGTCAAGAACCCAAATTAGATCATCAAATGATTCTAGGGTTCAAAAGGTTAGAAAGAAATTGATTAAGGCATGGGTGCCTAAGTCCCTCATTGTTGATGCATTAGGTCCCAAAATTTGGGTACCTAAAACCTCTATATTTCGAATTGTATAAGTATTGTTTGAGGGGGAGCATCTATCAACATAGGTTGTTGATAAGTGGTGCTCCAAACCAAGGCTAAGGTTACACTAGTGTCAAAATAAGTCAACAAGCCTTGGAAATTGTTTTTATATATTGCATGAAGGGTTTAGATTCACACATAACTTGCTCTTGCCATGAATTGCTTAGGATAATTAGTTTTCTCGTTGCAATTTATGTCTTACTGCAAGATATGATTTATGATATGTCATAACTCAAGCTTAAGGTGTTTTTGTTTGGTGAACACGATCAAATATGCCATGATTTTACAATGTGTGTTATTATCATTAATCTATGGCATGCAAATTTGATTTCAATCATGAACTTGATAGAAATGTGGGACTATGAATTTTTCAATCCAATCTATGAACTATCAATAGAATGGAGAATTAGGATTCTAGATTTGGGACAAATCTAGATCTATGAGTTACCAAAATTGATTGAAGCAAGCATGTTATGAATACAATTGGAACATAATTAATCATGCATAAGTGTAGTTTACTTTTGTGTTAAAGTTTTACTATGATAAATTTTGTTTCCAAAACAAAGAGGAAAGTAACTAGTTCATCTTTATCAAATAGCTATACACATCTAGGGATTGTGTGCTATCCATGCTTATGATTTTGTAAGCTGTTTATGAATTTTCTAGTTAAATGATTGTATGCATGCATGTTTTAGAAATCTGGTCATAGTTAGATACTAATTTGATACAAGTGTGTTTTGAAAATTTGATCATACTTGGAATATTTTGATTCACACATGATCATGCCAAGAACATGCTTAGAACATAACTGATCATACAAACTTGGTTTTGGGACTCAAGTTCATGATTAAGAACATACTCATCATGCTTTGACACAGATCATGACATATATCTTGATTAAGGGAACCCTTAGGACCAAATGGCTTAACATTAATTGAGTTAGGGGTTCGGGAATGGCTAAGAAGAAAAAAAACAAACAACAAGTTTCTGAAACTTCTCAGAATTTCTGAAACTCGGTTTCTGAAATCTGATTCAGAAAACCTCTCTGTATCGAACCAGATCGGTCCACGGACCGATCAGGACACACTCTGATCGGTCTGGTGACCGATCAGGAATCATTCTGATCGGTCTGGTGACCGATCAGATCAATACTGATTCTCATATCAATCCAAATTGTATCAGACCACTCCTCAAACCAATCCCCCTTCATCAATTTTGATGAAGTATCAATAGAAATGAGTAGTAGGATGATGGTCAAGATACATGGAACAAAACCTAATACTGATTTGATACAAACCTATGTTGGAATGTTCAAATTCATAAGAAAGGGTTTGTTGAGCCATGACTCTTGTTCTTGATGTCGTGTTTCAGAAATGTTTCTGAAATGTCGAATATTAATAGAGTCTACACCCCTATTGTGGAATGCAAATTGTTAATGCAGTCTGATCAGGAATGTATCAGAGTTTCAGGAATTTTTCTGAGATTTGATCACTCCCCAGACTAATAAGAAATATTTCTGTATCAAGTTATCAATGAACCTGATTGGTCACGGAGACCACTCAGGATTATATGTCGGATACAGATGCATTCCTTACTTGTCATGTGAAACATATACATGTTTGACCTTGATATATTTCTGTATATGTTTTCATGTGCAAGTTCACACTTATTGCCGTATGATGCATATACATTGTTGCCATGATACATTTATGGTATATGCCTCTCATATGCAATTCAGAAATTATCCTTTGATTATTTTTTTGGGGAGACCCTTGATTGAGGGGGAGTTGTGTTCAAACTTAATAACCATACCCTTTTCGATGTTTGACAAAGGGGGAGAAAATGGCTGATTAAGTTTATGGTTATTAGAGGGGGAGGATCATGATTCCCTTATGAGAATTGAACGGACTTCAATTGATTGATACCTAAACTTAAATCGGGTTGTCAAACAACAAAAAGGGGGAGATTATTGATGCAGTCTGGCCCGGTTGTTGTTTTGGTGTTTGACAATGATTTAAGTTTGGTTGAACTAATTGTGATTAAGTCCTGATCGGGGATCAGGCACGTTATGGGAAATCCTAGCTTAGAGGGCTAGGTGTTGGAAAATCCTAACCTGGAGGGTTAGGTGTTGAAAATCCTAGCTTGGAGAGATAGGTGGGTGAAAAGTCCTAATTTGAAAGAGGTGGGTGAAAAGTCCTAGCTTGGAGGGCTAGGTGAAAAGTCCTAAGTTGGAGGGTTAGGTGAAAATTCCCATCTCGGAGGGTTAGGTGAAAAAGTTCTGGCTTGGAGGGTCAGGTCCTAGCTTGGAGGGCTAGGTTTGGAAAAATCCTAATTCGGAAGGGTTGGGTGAAAAGTCCTAGCTTAGAGGGCTAGGTGAAAAGTCCTAGCTTGGAGGGCTAGGTGAAAAGTCCTAACTTGGAGGGTTAGGTGCAAATTCCCATCCTGGAGAATTAGGTGAAAAAGTCCTGGCTTGGAGGGTCAGGTGCTTAGCTTGGAGGGCTAGGTTGGATGATGTTCTAACTCGGAAGGGTTGGGTGAAAAGTCCTAGCTTGGAGGGCTAGGTGAAAAGTCCTAGCTTGGAGGGCTAGGTGAAAAATCCTAACTTGGAGGGTTAGGTGCAAATTCCCAACTTGGAGAGTTAGATGGAAAAATCCTTGGCTTGGAGGGCTAAGGTGGATGAAACACTAGCTTGGAGGGCTAGGGTTGAGTCCCTGGATCGGTCTGGTGACCGATCAGGGACATTGGCACGCTGCTCCTTCGTGGATCGGTCTGGTGACCGATCCAGCAATGTCTGATCGGACTGGTGACCGATCAGGGAGCGCACAGTGAGGTTGGGAACCTACTGTGTGGCTCCTGATCAGACCGGTGACCGATCAGGGAGCAGGCTGCTTCCTTGCTGCCTTGCCCCTGATCGGTCTGGTGACAGATCAGGGAGCGGACGGTGAGTGAGTTCCCTTGCTGATCAAGTCCTGGATCGGTTCGGTGACCGATCAGGGGCTTTGGATCTGATTAAAAAATCACTGTTCGTCTGTCCTGATCGGTCTAAGTGACCGATTAGGCTTCACTCTGATCGGTCTGGTGACCGATCAGGCTTCACTCTGATCGGTCGGGTGACCGATCAGGCGTGTATAGCCGCGAGAGCTGGGAATCCCAGTGAAGCAGTGGATTGGTCTGGTGACCGACCACAAGCCCTGGATCGGTCTGGTGACCGATCACTTTAATTCAAATTGCACTGTCAGACGCGGTCAGAGCGTCTGATCGTATCCGATTTGCTGCTGTTTGCCTCTGATAAATGATTTACTGTATGATTTACTGCTCTAACAGTCTGATTAAGCTGCAGGTGACAGGGGAGAATTCAAACACTCAAGGAGAGGTCAATGGAGGCTTTCCTTGGAGCAGGTTTGTTCGATTCTCCATTTCGGGTTGCAACGGCCGAGCTGCAGACTGGAGCCGAGACTGGGGCTTGGCTGAGGGGATCTCAGGAAGACCAGAGAAGGCTCAGTGGTAGCTGGCGTTGGCAGTGTGGTAGCTGGAGGCTATGGAGGATTTTGTCACCTGTTGCTGTGTAGAGAATCAAAAGGGCGGAAGTTGGCTTCGTGGAAGCAGAGTTCGTGAACTAGTGTTCTTGCCGCGCCTTGTGTTCTCCACAACTTGCTTGCTGTGTTCTTGAAGTTTTCATCAATTTGAGCAAGCGATCGAGAAGCAATCATCCATTACTTGAGCGCTTGAAGGAGAGAACAAGGAGCTTGGAGTCCGACAGTGGGAAGACACGAAGAGGGGTTCTTGAGTGAGATCGCCACTGGGTGGAGCTCAGGGAAGTTCGCTGTGTTCTTGTCCTTGCTAAGTGTTTGAGTAAGATCCTTCTTGTTGTTTCTTTGTGCTTAAACTTTATCTGTGATTGAAACGCTGTGGAGAGGTTTCTCCACCGAGAAGGAGATTGCGTTATATCCGGTGAAAACCGGGGCTTGATCTGCCGACGATCAAGGGATCGCCCACCTTAAAGGCACGCCAAGGAGTAGGGGCAAGTTATCCCCGAACCTTGTAAACCCTCTTGTTAGCGATCTTGGCAGTTGTCTCTGTTTGCTTTCATTTTTGTTTTCGTTTACTGCACTGCTTCATTTTCCTTTGTTTCTTCCGCTGTGCTACTGATAAGTTGAGTGCAGGAAACTTATTAAGTGCCAAGAAAAAGTGATTGGCTATATTCACCCCCCCTCTCTAGCCATCTCGTTTCCAACACCTCCTACTGATCCTACGACACCTCGGTTTCATTCCGAGGTCATTCGACAAAGATTTGAGAACTTCGACTTCACGTTGAAGTGATTGTCGGTATCTCAATCACTCCTATTTTGAAGAGATCACCCCTGATCTTATTGAGATCATCACATATTTTGGGTTAGATAAATTGATGGATTGCACGCATTACATCAATATAGATCTCTATAATGAATTATATGTCAATCTTTATTGTATTAGTACTGATGGTCTGACATATAAGTCCATGATTGAGGGAGTCACCATCCCATTCACACCTAGAGTGTTAGAGTCCTTTTTAGGATGTCGGGTGTCGGAAATCCCATTCACATGCTTTCCTAACATTGTTGAGCCTTTCACGGGTTCATTCTCCCATGTGACCATTGATCAAATTCATAGACACTATTTTAATAATCCTCGACCTCCCCTTAAATATATCTTTGATGTTAATCGCATGTCCGTAATTAGTAACATTCTCTATAAGATTGTTCTTGACTGCCTTTTACCTATTGTCACTAAAGGGTGGTCCAAGATTCGATTACCTCATCTAGTCATGATGTATGCCTTAAAACAGAGGCTTGACATCGACGTTGCTCTTCACATATTCATGTCCATTGTGCATTTTTCAGGTCCCATCCAAAGGAAGTTTTACATGCCATTTGGTCATATTTTGATCGAATTTTTTGCATCTAGAGGTTTAGATGTCATTAGGGGTTAGCAACATCAATTTTCCAAGGACTATGATCAAATAGACTCTCGACAGCTCTCCTTGGCAGGGATTGAGAGGCACTAGGGAGTGATGGTCTAGTAGTGTGACCATGCATTTCTGCTTCTCCTACTTTGAATACAGATGAGAGGATTACCCAACTGGAGGAGGTTGTTTAACAGGAAATTCAAGGGATCAAGCAGGAGTTTCAGGGATTTCAGCAGTGTCAGACTGCCATGTATGAGATGCTGCAGCGCTGGGACTTGATGTATAGGCTCTTCCTCCTCCTCCTCCTAGCGATGATGCTTAGATATGACGTTCCTTAGATGTGATGGTGTTAAGATTGTGTTAGGATTAGACATGTTCTTCTATTATATCTCAAACACCATACACGATATTGTAGTACTTTATGTTTCTTGATTATGAATCTTTGTAGCACTACCTATGTGGTTATGTATAAACTTTTTATTTCTTTAGTATTGCTTCTATGGTTTTTCATCAATCTTGTTGTCTTTTATTGTGATTTATGTTTTTAGTATGCATGTTTCATATGTCTATGTGATGGATTCTTGTTTGCCTGCCACCAAGGTAGTATGGTTTAAGGGGGTGCGTATTTTCATGGGGAGGTTGCTTTAAGTGGGAGCTTTGACTATTTTTTTACTCCCTCTATTTTTGTTGTGTGGCAAAGGGGGAGAATTGGATAAGTTAAGTTAGATGAGCTCTATAATCATTCATATTTCTTTTAATGCTTTCTAATCATGATATATTTAAAGACCTAACTTAAACAAATATGCCAAACATCAAAAAAGAGGAGATTGTTGTTGCAATCATGTCTCAAATATTATTTACTTTTGATGTTTAGTTAAATGAGTTTAAGTTAGACAATGTTGGTGATTTAACATGAAACTTGAGTTTAAGTCCAGGTATGAAGAGTTGGCAGAAGAAAACTTAACATGACAAAGCCGAAGGAAACACTTCAAGGCAAGCGCGAGGATGAGGAGTTGAGGGCTCGGAAGCATCCTAAGGGCGCAAGGCTGATGGAAGATGTTTGAAGGCCTATGTCTACTCAATGGAAAAGTGGAACCTAAGATTCATCAGGTATCAGTCAACTGATGAGAGGATCAGACGACTGATATAAAGAGTTGAGTTGTCTGATAAGTGGAATCAGTCGATTGCTTCACAAACAGAAAGACCAGCCGACTAGGTCAAGTCCCAGTCGACTGATAAGTGACCGTTGAAGGCTAACGACATGAAATCAAACGCAATCTATAGTGATTGTTGAAGCTCATCAGTTGACTAATGATATTACCAATCGATTGATATCGAGGGTTATACAAAAAGCAGATTTCAGAATTTGAAGACACAACTTGATTCTCTCGATTTTTTTGCTAGATCTCGAAACTTTCAAACTCTCAATCTCTTCCTCCAAAATCATTGTAATCTTGTAAGAGGAAGAGATCATTTTGTAAGGGTTTCTCCACCTTCAAACTTAATTTGAAAAGAAGAAAAGCATAGTGGAGCTTGGTTGTGTGGGTGTGAATCCTTGTATTAGTCACCTCAAGGAGGTGGAGATCAAGTAAATCAAGGGAGTTAGTATTGTTTTCATTATTATTATTTTTGTCTATCTTTTCCTTGTGCTTTGGCTAACATTTTGTAGACAAAATCAAAGAGAAGCTATTCACCCCCTCTAGCTAGACGCAAAGGTCTTAACATTTATCGTCCTCTACCTCACGGTGGCAAGGGAGGAAACTTAGTATTCATCTATACCCAATCCATAATAACAAAAACATGTAATTAACCAATCTAAGTAGATTACATTTTACTGAACAACTCCACCTCTTCCATCCGAGAATCAACAACACACCCTCCCCACTGATCCAACCCCAAAAATCATATCACAACTCCAATCAAAGGAGAGCCCACGACATCATCAAATGCAGGGCAGAAACAGCTACTAAAACAAAACTCATCCAATAACAGGTCTAAAATTCCCCATACCTCAGATAACAAGAAAATAGGGCAGAAGCACAGCAACCAGACTCAAACTTAGTCCTCTACAGATCATCAACCCAACACAAATTTAGAAGAAAAATAGGGTTGCGAGGTCACAACAAACTATCAACAGAAATTGCTCATCGAATTTGCTATAAGAATAGCCCTTACCTAGATCGGTGCCAGCAAGACATCCCCTACTCAAAACCGGTACAAAATAACCTCAGGTAAGAAAAACCAAATGAAGACCCATTTCCCTGATGCATCCGCCTCAACCCTAGAGCCACCCCTGATCACACTGCCACAAATCAAGACAGATCAACGATGCAAATCCCGTGAGAGCTTCAATCAACAAAGATGAGACGCACCAGAGCAGATGACAAGGAAATTACCTAATAACGACCACTAATGACGAAACTCTAGGAAGAGAAAAGAATATTGCCGACAGTCTAGCTCACGATGGCACTAAGGAGAGACTCAGAACGCCCAAGCTTGAGACAAAGCAAAGCCCTTGCGTGGGGATAGAAAGAAACTGGGATTTGACGCCGGTCGATGTGAATGAGAAGCAACTGCCCGCCGATTGCGAAGGAGATGGGATTCAGAGAGGATCGAGAGGGGGAAAAAGGGTTGCGATGGCTATTGCGAAGAGGGGATCGTGCAAAGTGGGGATTGAAGAAGAGGAGAAGGGTTTATAAGTTATAGCCACTTTTGCAAAATGCCCCTTAATATTTAAGCTATCCCACTTATACCTTTAAATTTTTAATTTTAATCAATTTAACCCTCAAAATTTCAGTATTTAACATGCTCATAGCGGGCAGTCTAGAAGCCCAGCATCACAGAATTAACATCACATTTGAAGGAAAATTTTTTGTAAAAGATGTTGTAATTGGGGATTGAACCACAGATACCTGAGATGATAACTAATTGTCTTGCCACTAGATCATAGCCCTGAGGGCCAAATGGGAGTATAAGTAATTCAATATTGTACAGGTGATGCTAAGTATTTAATGACTATGCCATGTAGATTCCTGTGCTAGTTGTATTTTAGAAATGGTTGGCTAGTCATTTTGTTGATGGCTTATTTATCTTCTTGTACAGGTTGCCAAACTTGAAATTGAGAAAATGCTTATCTCCATGGTTGAAACTGAGTTGCAGAAAAGAAAATTAGAGGATAAATATGTGCTCCCGGGTCAGCTTGCGTGTAGCCTGACCCGGCAGCCTGGCGCCTAGTCAGAAGGAAGATGGTTAGTAGGCTGGGAAGGCCCGTCAGATAGACGTTGCTCAGATTCAAGCCCTTGAACGGACGCGTGGCGACCCATGCTCCTTAGGATCGGTCTGACCTAAGCTTGGACGTTTGTGCTCTAGTACCCCTTCAGGTTTGGCTCCCCGCCGACGCGTGGCGGACCACGCTCCGGGGGTAAGCCCGAACCAGAGGGAGCGTTATTCGACGCCTCGTCACTCAGTGTCCCAGTCGGCACCCTTGTCGGCCCTCAGCTGGCCTCATCACTCAGTGCCCCAGTCGGCACCCTTATCGGCCTAGTCACTCAGTGTCCCAGTCGGTACCCTCATAGGCCCTCAGCCGGCCTCGATACTCAGTGCCCCAGTCGGCACCCTCATAGGCCCTCAGTCGGCCTTGGTAAACACAACTACTTCCTGACACCAGACTACCAGAAGATGTACGGGGTCGGCGCCAGACTGAAGTCATCTTGGTCTCTAACGACGGATATCCCGCTGAGGTATTGATTTTCCTGCCATAACCTGTCCTCCCGTACCACGACCACCTACACTGGTGTCAGGCCGAGCGGCGCCCAACAACACCTACCATTAAGTTGACAGTGCCCATTTCCTTAATATAGTATGCATTACTTTATCCTGCCACCTCTGGGTATGCATCACCTTATCCTCGCTATATGACAACAAGTGGCAGGCGGGGGCAGGAACTGTCAGTTGCCCCGGCTATATAAGCCTCCTCACTTCGCATATCTCAGGTACGCACAATAGTGCTATTCCATACTGTTCTATTGCTTTCCATTGCCACCGTCGAGTACTGACTTGACCGTCGGAGTGCCTAGCCGGAGATTTTTCCCGGCGGGTTCTAACGGTCTCTGTCTTGCAGGCCAGAGGCGATCCAGCTCAGTAGACCACCTCGACGATCTCGCGCTCCCCAGAGGCCCATCTAACTATAGGGGCGTCCAACTTACTTTGCGACAGGATCAATATACTAGAAATTTTATAGTACAAACCACGTTTTTGGGTAAGAATAACCATATTACTTCAATTGTTCTTGCAGCTTTCCAGGATTGTATTTTTTTCCCCATGTTGATTGACCACTTCTGGTGAGGTCAGGTTTTTTCGGCATCATTGTAGAATCGTTGGCAATATTTACATCAAGAAATATATTAGATTCTCTATAGAGTTTAAGATTTTTTTTATTTTAATTTCATTATGGAGTAGCATATGCTTTTTTTTGGTTTTTTAACCCCTCATTCACACATTTTAAAATTCTTAATTTTATTTTGTGTTTTAGTTTTCCTTTATACTCTATTGTTTCAGTTAGGCGTTCTTCATTTGCTGATACGAAGGAATATGAGGCATGCCGACGAAGCTTGATGCCAACTATTGCTATGCATTGGGTTATGTTGCAGGAGCCTTGCTACATTTTGATGTGGGGTACTATTTAGTTTTGTAAACTTGGCTAAGAAGTTTAAGGAATATGGTTACATATTTTTTTAATTTAATTGTTGGTAGATAATGAGTCTATTGATGACACATCCATTGTAATTCATGCAAGGTTATTGATTAATAATATTTTGATATGTTTGGATTGATTTTATATAAGGTTTGATTGATATATAATTCGAAATGTCGTTAGCTTAATATTTTTTAATTATTTAAATAATTATCTTTTAAATATAATATAATGATTTTGTAAATGTACTATTTAAATAAGACAATAATTTTTAAATGATGTAAAACACAACTAAAGACAACGGTTTTAAATTGTTGTCAAACTATTACCTTTCAATTGAAATCATAATGATTTTTTTGGTCAAACTATTGTCTATCTCAAACAAAAGACAACGATTTTTATTTGTTATTTTTGAGTACTAAAAGATAACGGTGTTAAATTGTTATTAAACTCTCATCGATTGTGCTAAAAAATAATGGTGAAAAATAATTGTCAAACCGTTGTTGTTTAATTATTGTCTTTGAGTGCCTCTTTTAATAATACATCTTTTAACAACGATTTTTTGAGCCTACTATAATAGTGAAAATCATTGTTAATGAAAAATTGTTTTTTTTTTTTTTGCAATGAAAAGTTGAGCTCATCATGAGAGGCTTGAGAAAGCCCAATATTACTTGGAGGGGAGGGTTAAGTATGGAGCTTGAACATTGAATCGCATTGGGCATTTCAGAGGGGCAAACTATAGGAGGGAATCAAACGATCAAGTCCCATGATTGAGCTCGAGAAGTTGAGATGAGGGAGTCAGGAAGCCGACTTGCCTAAAGCACTCAGGGTTAGGGTGCCAAGTAGAGGAGGTGATCGGAATGTCGAGTCGTGAAAATGGCTCAAGGTTCCAAGCCATATTAAGGACATAGGCTGCCAAGCTAGAAAAAATACTTGGGAGAACAATCGGTACTTTGATTGTTGAACACTCTAGTGACCGAGGAAGATGCTCAAGCTATCGAGCACTAATAGTATAGGGTGGAGGTGCTCAGGCCACCAGCACCAAGGTGATCACATCATGAAGCTCAAATTTGAATTACAATAAATTTCAAAATATGTATGATAAAATACTCTTTTAAAGACATCCACAATCAAAAATATTTGAAGAGAAATTTTTTTCTTCTAAATATCCTCAAATCCTAGACTGTAAATTGACTTTAAATCCCCAATTGAATCTTAAACTTTATCCATAGTCCCTATATCAGAAAAAATTCATTTCCACTCCCTACATGCAAAGTTTCATTTACTTCAGCTCCCTAATAAATATTGCTTTACCTAATTGCCCTTATTATTTTTAGATACAAAAAGTCCAAAATGAGATATAGTTCCTTCTAAATTCAGTATCATATAATTAAAATCTAGTATATTTTCTATCAAATTAAGTATCACACTTTTTATACATATAATAATTTCAGGAAGAAGTATAATTCTTCCAAAATTTAGTATATTTCAATTAGAATTCAGTATATTTTCTATCAAATTGAACATAATTTTTTTTTCACGGGACCAATTGATTAGGAGTTCATACCTAATTGCCCTTATTATTTTTTTTGTACAAAAAGCCCAAAATAAGGTATAGTTTCTCCTAAATTCAGTATCATATAATTAAAATCTAGTATATTTTCTATCAAATTAAGTACCACATTTTTATACGTATAAAAGTTCAGGAAGAAGTATAATTTTTCCTAAATTTAGTATATTTCAATTAGAATTTAGTATATGTTCTATAAAATTGAGCACAATTCTTTTTCCACCGGATCAATTGATTAGAAGTTCATACCAATTGATTAACTTATGATGAATTGATTAGGCCGTACTCAATTTGATATAAAATATACTGAATTTTAGTTCAATGATGCTGAATTTAGAAAGAATTATACTTGATTTTAGACTTTACCTAAAAAAATTAAGGGGTAATTCAATAAATCTGTAGTTGAAACACATGAAACATTACATGTAGGAAGTGGAAACAAATTTTTTCTGACGCGGGGACTAAGATGAAAATTAAGTTTATATGCATAGAATTTAGGATAATTTTCCCAATCCTAGATCTCCACCATGAATGCCTAGCATGCACACATACACATGAGTAGGCTTGCAGCAAGGAAGGTCCCACCCATGCTACAGCTCTCTTTATTTTATTTTTTGTTTGTTTAAAATTCAATGTGAACATTTGACAACTGTTTATTTGATTGGGAATGTTATCAATATTTAATTTTTGAAATGTCGGTCAACGTTCATGCTTTCCCCCTCTATATATAATATTTTTTTGATCTATCTTTCATCACAGAAAAAACCACAACATATCAAAAATCTGAAAAGAAATAGATAAAAATTCTATTCATCAACTTGTGCTGCAACTCTCTTTAATTTTTCTTTAAAATTCAATGTGAACGTTTGATAACCATTTATTAATTGAGAATGTTGCCAATATTCAATTTTTGAAATGTTGGGTAACATTCATTTTTTCTATATAAACATCGTTTTTCATACATCTTTCACTAAAATAAAAAACCATTGCATACCAAAAATTTGAAGAGAAATGAATAAAAATTCTAGTCATTATTTTAGGAATTTGTTGAATTCTCTAAATATCGACGAAAATCCTCGAGTTCGTCCTAATCTCCTCAATCCTCAATTTCAGTTTCTCACACAATACCCACATAATTTCTAATATTTTCCATAACTACCACTATATTATCATAATTTCCAAAGTTATCCAAATTTTTCTAGTAGCAACCCTCGAGCTCCATTTTATATATGTACTTTGGAATATTGGTAGAATAATCAATATTTCATGCAAGTTTCATCTCATAGAATTAATCCAATTTAATCAAATGAATCGATAAGGGTTAGTGTTGATGCAAGTAACCGTGATAAAAAAAATAGAAACACCTCATGCAGTTCCCTATTCACAATTCCCTTCATTCTCATCTAAAATAGAGCTTGACAACATTATTCTTGATTAACCAACCGAGCAATGAATTGGATGGAAATCATACCAAGCAAATAGTGCATATTAGGACCAAAGAAATTTAGATATCTCTACAATGGTATATATTGTCCACTTTAGGCCTAAGCTCTCATGATTTTACTCTTTGACTCTGCCCAAAAGACTTCTCATACCAATAGAGATATTTTCCCTTATAAGTTCATGATCCTTTTTATGTGTTTTTAATATGGAACTTTATTTGCAACCATTGCAACCCAACAATCCCCCTCAAACGAAGGATCATTATTATTCTCATGGTTCATACCTACTTCAATTAAGGTTCCACTCATATGGTTTGATCTGGATCATGGTTTTGGCTCATGTTTCTTCCGATGATTAGTCTAGTGAAGAGCGACCTAACTCTGATACTAATTGTTAGGATTGAAGAAATTTTAGATATCTTCATAATAATATGATATTGTCTACTTTGGGCCTAAGCTCTCATGGTTTTATTCTCGAACTCATCCAAAAGGACTAATACTAATGGAGATATTTTTTTTCTTATAAGTCCATCCTTTCCATGTGTTTTCTATGTGGAACTTTATTTGCAACCATTGCAACCCAACAGTGTGGATAGTAGAAGATGATAAGTTTTTTGCAGTAGCCTATACAATCATGAGCAAAGATTCAGTAGTTGGTAATACCCAGAATAATGAGTCTTTTTGGAAATAAGTGATGGCATACTTCAATACCGATTAAGATAAGGGAGTTAAAAAGAGAACTGCGGATAAAACAAAATCACATTGGGTTTTGGTGAAAATTATCTTGAATAGATATAATAGAATGTACAATAAATGACACAATGATCGATCAAATCGATGGAGTGATGAGGATTTGATGGTGCAGGATCATGAATAATATGAGTACTTTTAAATCTATTTTCCAATATGAACATGTGTAAAGGTTTGTGAACAATAGCCTGATGTCGCTCCTCAATCTTTAGGGCGATGGGCTACAAAGAAAGCAAAGACATCATAATCATTACATATTGTCTCTTCTAATCCTAACACAATTGTTGATATGGATGATAAAGAAACCCAATCTTGTTTGATGGGATATAAGGTAGCAAAGAGGAAAGGAAAAGAAAGAGTGGCCCTATTGGATGAATTGAGTCAGGTTATGCAATAATTAGTAGCACAATTGGAGTATAATAACAATAAGAGAGTAGACCAACTAATTCAAGTTCATCAACTCCTCATAATGGATACATGAGACATGATAAATGAACAGCTTCAGAACCATCTAACAATATGTGAATAGCCGAAGAAAAGATTGAATATGTAGAAAATTTGATTGTTTTATTAACTTAATGTGGTTTGTAATTTCTATGGGTTGTTATTTCTATGTTTTATTAATTTAATGTGATTTGTAATTTCTATTTTTATGTCATGTGTTTTTTGTATCTATGTAATCTACTTTTTGATTATTAACATCATATATAAATTAGTTATTATAAACTAGCCAATGCAAACAACCATTATAAACTAGCTGTTGCAAAATATGTATATAAATAGGAAATAAGACATTAACAATTCTCTATACCACATTTATTCTCCTCCTTCTCACACTAAACTCGTTATTTGTTCCAAAACGTCTTAAGATCCTAATTAAACTAACACAAAAAAACATTTTCGAAGATACAATGAGCTATAAAACATCAGATCCTGGTAAAGTATTATTCATGATAGTAGTGCACGATCGACTTAGAGTGACCGAATTCGTACAAAATTATTATAGGAGTACACAAAGAAGAATGTCAATTAACAGAGAACGTGTTGTTAGACACACACAACTTGTCAATGATTATTTCTGTGCTGAGTCGGTATATACCAATGACATATTCGGATGACGATTCCGAATGAGAAAAGTGTTGTTTTTGTGCATAGTCACTGATTTAGAAAATCATCCCAGTGGTGTGACATCCCCAACTCCACCAACAAGCTTACTCATGTAATAATGCGGCAAAGTAAAGTAATGTAGAAAATTTCTTTCTTTTGTTTATAACGTGATGCATCCATTGCCAATCAAAACAACATGCATTCAATCTGAAATCTCAAAATCAAAAGAAATTGTATCAACCAACTATGCAACAATAAAATGTGAATGAAAATTGTTTCAAAATGTATCTGCAAAACTTCATGCTCATGACACTAAGGTTCTTAGATAGAGTATCATGCAACTCCCCCCTTCCTTGGTTACTCTGCGCCTTGCCCATTATCAAAATCATTCACCGTTATCTTCCACACCTACACCATCCTAGCAAAGTGAGTCTAAAGACTCAATAAGCATATTCAAGTATTAATGACTACATCGTGATATATATATATATATATATATATATATATATATATATATATATATATATATATATATATATATATATATATATATATATAATTGAAAAATGATAGGGAGAATGAAAATGAGAGAGTGAAAGACAAAATGAATGACGTGACACTTTACATGCAGCGATCTCCAACGGGTTCACCGTGCCCCTCAGGGTATAGTTTGATTTGGAGCGACGGCCGAATGTCGCCGATGGTATCTAAGCGATAATCGGGCATGTGTATGTAAAGTGCCACGTCATTCATTTTGCTTTCACTCTCTCATTTTCACCCTCCCTATCATTGCTCTATATAACATCCCTTTCTTTGAGTGATAAAATACAAATACATAGAGATGTGGTAACCATTAGAGCAATTCATTGAGTTCCATGATCATATAATTAATTGCACAACCTAAATGCACCCTTGTGGTATGATCCCGGCCTTGCCTATGGGTAGGTTCATCTGCCTCGCCCGCCAGCCAGCCTGGCGCCAGGAAGGATCAGGAGACAGGTCGGCAAAGGCGTCCTCGGGGAGGTTCCTGCTCCTAGGAGCCCCCAGGGCGGTGCCTAGCAGGCCACCAATGGAGTCGGTCGGGCCACCAGCCATTCTACCACTCAGACACACGGATCGCCGCGCTCCCTAACCACCCCAACCTAGAGCCAGGTCGTGCGCCTCAGTCGGACGCATGGCGACCTACGCTCCAATATCATCACCAGGATGTGATACCTAATAGATGCAGACAGACATCACTCGGTAAACCCCTGACTCAGGGCATACCCGCGCCTCCATTCTACCAGTCGGACGCATGGCTGCCCACGCTCACTGGCTATCACCCGACCCGGTCCGCGGCACTCGGACACGCCGGTCGGCGCTCGGGGTACGGGCTATCTCGCCCCTACACCCCCTATATCATCATATCCAGGGTATGACCCTGCTAATGGGGTTCGGTATGTCTTACTCATCCCTAACACTTCTCGCGGTCAATCCGCCAGTCCAGTACTTTTGTACTGCTCGAGCACCTCGCGCCATGCCGCGCTACTCCTAGGTGCTCCCTACAAGCTGACAGTTATCACCCCTGTCTCGTCAACACGTACAAGGGTTGTCAGCTCCCCCGGCTATACAAACTCCGCACTCCTCCTACCGTAGGTACGTCCTCATGCGCGTGCGAGCTCTCTCGTCCGTTGCCTCGTTTCAATTCAGTTCCACTATTCTGCCTGCGGATGCTGACTTGACCGTCGGAGTGTCTGACCGGGGAAATCCCCGACGGGTTTACTGACGGTCACTGTTTTGCAGAGCCACGCTGGGGCGCAACCGGCTCGTTGCCACCTCCCTCGCTCATGCCACCCGGGAGACCGTCCGGCCCGTAGGATCGCTACCTCGCTTCGCGACAGGATCATGGTACAACCCATGCTAGCTAAAGCCAATATGCACATCTTTCGTTCTTGGTTTCGAAAGGTCCTCCCCGAAGCTCATCTCAGGGCACCAATCTTGTATTGTCACCACAGGTGCACATAGACATCAAAATATTTTTACTCATAAACTTCATAAAACTCTCTCATCTACTAATCTTCTTTCATGTAAAAACTTTCATGTTTGAAAATCATGCACAATATAGCATAATAAACATAAACACGCCTCTTAAACTTTCATAAAGATCATGTTTCATACTAAAATAGCCTTCATGTATGAACATTCATACATTCATGCAATACATACATTTATAACAATTCATGCGAGTTGTTCTCTATGTTCTCGAAGATATTTTATTTTTCAAACACCCAAGACCACATTAAGATCCTTACATGTCTTTGCAAGACCTAAATACATGAAAGAAAGGAGGGGACACCGTATAACAAATGAAAACAGAACTATGGAAACATGTTATGTAGTCCTCCAAACAATCTATACACAATATTAAAACCAAAATTCATCAAGATCAACTCAACACTAAATCTAGATTTTGTCTCGTTAAAAATTTTTAGACCAAAAACATATCAAAATTTCAAATAACCTTCAAATATCATCATTTTGATTCCAACAATACATCAAGACCAATTCCTAACATAAAAAATAAAAAGACCATGGAAACATGTTATGTAACCCTCTAAACAATCTATACACAAGATTGAAACCAAAAACTCATCAAGATCAACTCAACACCAATAATCTAGATTTTTGTCTCTTTAAAAATCTTTATGCCAAAACACATCAAAACTTCTTGTTTAACAGAAAATTCAGATTGATAGTTTTTTAACTCAAACTTGCTTCGATTCCATCGAGAATGACTCACACTTCACGTATACACATCATGCATAGATCTTACAAAATATCATGCTTTCCTTCAAAAAGATCTTCATTTAAAGATCATACACATATCAATATCAACATACCTACTATTGCTTGGATAACATCTCAAAGATTGAATAAAACTTGCCTTTTTTTAATGGTAGGGAGTAATCTGGTCATTGAGAATAGGATCTAGCATTCACTCGAATTAACTGAAAAAGAAAAAATCTTTCTATCTAGGTAGTGCATTTTTCAAATAAAGAAAAAAAAAAGATGGCGGGAGCGGAGAAGGGAGGTGACGGCTACTAAACATGGGCAAGGAGAAAATATTCTGATACAAGGTTTTGCAGCAAACTTATGGGCAAAAGCTAGCCCATTAAACTTAAAGTACTGCCATCTAAAAATATTCCACTCCAAACTTTAAAAAATAAATATCATGCACAACTTTCCACATAACCTATTTGTCTAAAAAATGTCCCCGGGACTATGGTACAACGGTAGGATAACTAGTCGTTAATCCAGACATCCGTGGTTCGATCCCCAACTACGGCGTATTTTGCAAGAATTTTTCTTCCAAATGGGGCATGAACCCTGGGACACTGGGCTTCTAGACTGCCCACCGCGAGCGCTTCCCGATTTACCATGGTGACCAGTGGAAAACTTCCGTGGGACCGGACCGGTCACCCCAGATTCAATTTGTCTGTTGCCTGGTTCATTGTATTTGTTTAAAAATTTCTTAAACCTTGATTGCAAGCTAGTCTCGCTTCCCTTCGTCACCGGGATTAAACCCATACTGGAAAAATCTCAAAACAAACTTTTTGCATATATATTCATAATCTAAACTTTAAACATATATTTTTCAATAATAAATAATTAAATCCTCGTGAATGGATTTTGTAGATTTCTAGACCTTACAAGTGGATACTTTAAATGGAGGGAAGATGAAACAAGGAGAAAAGACTTATCGCTACTTCAGAAATGCATAACGGTTATGCATCAACTGGCTTATGGAGATTATATAGAATAATTGGGCGAGTACTTATGGATGGGTAAAACAAATGCTCTCGAAGACTTGTCTAACTTTTACCAATGTGTGATGCAAATATATGGAGATATGTCATACCCCTGAGAAGACCCACTAGACCAATATACAATCGGACATGCCCTCGAAGACTTGTCTAACTTTTGCCAAGGTCACGCCACCGAGAGGAGCCGCTAGCCGAATATACAATCGGAGAACACCTCCCATGTACAGTGGACACTTGGGGCAATCATACATACACAAAATCACAAATATAGGGCATCCAACCTCGATCACAACAAATAAGACAAGAAATGGTCAATCCCAGCCGGTGCAATTGAAAAGAAATACATCACAATATAAAACCCACTTCGACTCACCTGATCTACCATCCGGGCAGGCGCGCAGCACAACACAACATACAAAGTCCAACATAGAACTCAAAAGTACAATCCATGCGTCAAACATCACAAATACAAGTCCACGGCGTTAAAACAAATACAATGTAAGAAATATCACGTAAAAATACTCGCAAAACAAAATGTAAAGAAAAGACCGAAGTCGGGACTGGCTGTTGGGCACTCCAGGCAACATCCACCTGAAACATATAAACAAGCAATCGGGGATGAGTCTAGGTGAACTCTGCGGGTAATAAAGACGGATATGCATAGTATCAAAAGGCTATATAAACACAATAGGAACAATACAGATACATTCTCATAAGGAAGCAGAAAATGCATAACTGAGAATATTAACTGTATTAATACATACCCGTATCAATCCCATGCGTAGGGTAGTAGGTTAGATAGCTTGTACACTCGAGCATATGCAAATCACCAAACCAAAAGTAAAATACCACCTGTATATGCATGTCATCCAAGTGTAACAATCATAACTCAATCAAATGCAGCAAACACAGTCAAATGCAAGTCCCATGCATCGTATATATATGATGCAATGACATGTGTCACCTCTGACGCCACTACAGCTACCGTAACATATCATATGAATATGGCCAAGTGGGTAGTGTTATGGCAACTGTATGCACTCCGCTGCCACTGCTCCGGAGTGGCCAAGTGGACAGGATACAATCGGAGACAACACTCTTACCCCATGTCATATGGGGGAGTCTTGCTCTCATCTCCTCGTACCCCATAACGAAGGAGGGATCCTTGCTTGCTACCACGCTCCGATAACCACTAACTCATGAGTGGATGAGCGGAGCAGAATAGAGCAATACTGGCCACACCCGATAATCACTAACCCCCTGAGTGATTGTGTGGTCAGGTCCTGTATGACTCATGATCCGTCTCAACCACAAGGGAGCCAAAGATCATCAGTTATGCAACCGTGCAAGGATGGTGCATGACACTACACATACAACACCCACCTAGTAGTCCTACCAAGAACTACGAGTCTAAAACACAAATCGAGAGCTACAAAATAATCCACTAGGTGTGCATGCAAAGTATAGCTAGTGATCAACCAAATGTAGAGTGTGAGGTGATATATCACTACTCCTAAGTCCATATGCATGCATGTCTATTTTACAGAGCGAGAATAACAAGTATCGAGACCGTATAAAAATAAACGGTGAGCAATCTCAAAGAATAAGCAGTAAGTATCAAGCAAAAAATCAAAAGGCAGATAAGGTATATCCTACTGCTTCACATAATAAACCATACATAGAAAATGACAATATCTATAGAGATACAATCAAAGGTACCCGCCTCCGATGTAGTAGTCGAAAAGCGGAGAGAACCCCTCGTCCAAATAATCCGCAACAAATCACTCAATGTCCTATACTAAAGGACATATTAACTATTTCCTTAAATAGTAATTAACTAAACTAATGAGTAGTCCATACTAGGATTAACAAGATCATACAATCGAACTAAAGAAAACCCTAGACTAAACCCGAGTAATACCTCTAGAACTCATGACACAGATAGTGAGATCAAAATCTAACATAGAATCAAAGACCCAATCAAAAGCACCAAAACCAATTCTACTTCCAACTTTACTAGCTCACAGTAGTAGCTAGACCAGAATAGAACACAATGAAGATCTTCTCTCATGAATCATCCCAAAAGACTCCTCTCATGAAGCAAACTGTGAGAACAGAGCCTACATCAAACAAAATCATGTGTTCACAAATTCTCATAGATTTCTCCACCCAACCTAAGCTACTGCCACCATCTCCAAAAGCTCACAGCAAGGATCAAATTTGCCAAACCCAAAACACTTAGCAATTCAACACCTATCCAAGAAATATATAGCAATTTCTAACACTTCAGCTCACGGCCGGAACAAGGAAACCAAGGCCCAAAAATCCAAATGAAATCATCCAATCTCAATCAAACTCCCAACACATGATCAAGAAGAATGAGGAAAGAAGCAACTGCAACTATGGGAACAAAATCATCCTCTGATCTAATTCACAATAACAAAACCTAGCTTAAAGAGGATCACAGAAAGGAAACTCAAATTGTCCAAGGCAACAAGGTAAACTACCCCGATCAAGCTACATTTGGATCTCACAGTAGGATATAAGATCAAAGTGATGGAATAGCTCGGCGGGTTTCCTAAGCAACCACGAGGTCGAACATGAGAGATCTCTCTATGTCTACGGATTAAAAATTTAACCCGAATAGAGACCCGTCTCCCAAACGACCGTCTTGTCGTCGTATCAATTGATTCAAGTCACAACTTAGCCAAACCCAAAGTTAAGGCCTTGTAACTTTCCGAATCAATCGATCGCGGAAAAGACGACGAATGGATCGCCGATTTTTGTGTTTATAATCGGGGTCCATGACATAATTAATTATCAATATTAATTAGAAATTAATTAAACTATTATAATTAATTAACACACATGTGATGACAAGAATAATCAAAGCAAAAATTAACAAGAACAACGAAGGAGCCAAAGAAGAGATATACCTCGTCTTTTACCTCGCAATCTTCTACCGTATGACCCTCCCCACTTGGACGTCGTGTGGGCGACGAGCTACCAAGACACAAAGTCACCAAGGCACAAACTTCTCCTTCCTAGCTTGGCCGAAACCCTAGGAAAGAGACTAGAGCTTTTCTTCTTCTTTCTTCCTTGATCCCGTCGGAAAAACTTGCTTCCATGGAAGCCACGACTTGAGATCTTCCTTCTTTTCTTCCTTTGCTTGTGTCACTTCCAAGGGAGGATGAAGAAGGAATAATGAAAGCAAGAAGAACCAAACCCTTAACCCCTCTTCCTTGCTCTTCCTTGCGTCAGCCAACACTCTTCAATGAAGAGGACTGCCGGCGACCTCCTTGCTTCCACCGTGCGCTGCCGACGCCTATTCCACCTTGATGGAAACGCCGGCCACAGGTAAGAGGAGAGGATGAAGAAGATGAAGAGGAATCCAACCACAAAAACTTTCTCCTTCTCTTGCTTGTCGCCGACACCGAACAAGTCAGCTTACACCGCCGGTGACACCTCCTACTCCTCTCCTTTCTTGAAGTCGAGCCTAGAGGGAAGAAGAGAAGGCAAGGACCTTGAGAAGAAGAAGAGCAAACTTCCTCTTCCTCCTTTACTGAGCTCTTCCTAGCCTTCTTCCACCGGCCCCTTCAAAACCCTAGGAGAGAGAGAGGTTGAGAGAAGGAGAGATTAAGTTATTGCTTGGATGATTAATTGGAACTAATTCCAAAATTGTTAGCCTTGGTTTCATGACTCCCATGGGGTATTTATAGGGCTATGGTAGGGACCATGAGGAGGAGTTGGGTCTTGGCCCGCTAATGGATCCAAATCTGATCCATTAATGGAGATCCATTCTACTAAAGGATCCCCATTGAACTTCCTCACCAACCCTCATATTTTCATATGGGCTCCACCTATTATGAGTTGTCCATCCCTCCGTGTTTAAGATATCGAATGCCTGATAATTAATTTAAATTACTGACAATTTTAATTAATTATCCTCTTGATCCTTGACTAGTACCACTTAACCTTTTCATCATGTTGAACCATAATCCACTTGCAAGATTTAACATGACGATACTTTTGAGCTCATCAAGGAGGCATCATCATCCTGACTCACCAAGATACTGATTCCGTCAATAATCAATGGCACACCATGTAGATAAATTATTACCCAACTTATCGGGCCTATCGATCTAAAAGAATAGATCTCGCCCATTGGTAAATCAAAGTAATAATCATTAAATACATGTGTCCGTTATTATTTCAGGATTTAAAGATCGTACTCCATAATATAAGCGGAGGTCTAATCCAATTTATGAAGTCAGTACAAAATTGGATGACCTTTCTTTTGGTCCTACTCAATGCACACAAAGTGCACTAGTGTAATTCTATGATTAAGACAAACCATACCTAATTACACTACAATCATCCCGATGGTTTGTCCAACTCCATCTCGATTGTGAGTCTCTTTCTTATACTTCTGCAAGGAACTTGATAACATGATCTTCTGTACGTCACCACGCATCATGTTATCTACAATGTAAAGTATGAGACATTTTGTGCACATACTAATATAAATATGCACCGTGTGATTTTGCGATTCTCCTTCAAAATGTAGATGTACTTAACCAAAAACAAGACTTTTAGTATACATCCTAACAATCTCCCACTTATACTAAAAGACTTTGCTATTTCAAAATGTCATACATCTGACCCCTTGATCCTTCACATGCCTAAAAGCTCTCGCTACTAAGGTCTCTATGAAAAGATCTCCCTAGGTCATCCTCTGATGTAATCTAGGCAACAACAACTATTCCTCTCCTGGGTGGTATTTGCGCTCTATGTGTTTACTTGCCTTATGGACTCGTGATTCCTTCGAGTTTGCAACTACACCATTTTAATCACAACAAATGTGATAGCTCTGAGCAAACCAGGAATCACATCGAAGTCTATCTTGAGGTTTCTGAACCATGTAGCTCTATTGGCTGTCAAAGAGACTGTCATCCATCTAGCTTCCATGGTGGAGTCCATCACGCAGCCGCTGCGCGACACTCTCCCATACAATGGTTCCACCTCCTAAAAGTAAATGCAAACCCCCGAGGAATACTTATATTTGCCCCTATCTGATTGGAATTTTCTATTCATATAACCCTCAGGAGATTGGTTTGCCCGATAAACCAGAATATAGTCCTTAGTCCTTCTTAGGCACTAATATATGCTTTTACCGCAATCCAATTTCTTTGACCTAGGTTACTCCAATATCTGTTAACCATGCCCACGTCACAATAGATATTTGGTCTCGTTTTTAGCATACACGAGGCTTCCTATAGCCGATGCTAAAGGAACCGCCATTACCTGCTCTATCTTCTTTGATAATCTAAACATATCTCCTTAGATAGAGTAGCTCCACATCTGAAAAGTACAAAACTTTTCTTGAAGGTTTTCATGCTAAAACTAGATAGGACAGTGACTTTTATGAAGCTTGGGATAAGCACATCATCCTTGTCTGGAGATCCCTTAGATCTTTGATCCCCAAGGATGTGTTTTACTACTCCCAAGTCCTTCATAATTGTTTGGACGACCATACCCTTACGTCTGATAGTATTTCGTTATTGTTGCCAATCAACAAAATATTATCTACATATAGCACAAGAATACCACTTCGTTTCCGTCACATGACTTATATACACAATCTCATCCGTCCTTTGAACAAATCCATGTCACAGATTTATCTCTTCAAAGCGGATGATCTTTATCATAGGCCTAGGGATCCAGTTCATGTTCACCAAGGATCAAGTTCAAAGACTTTCCAAGAACATAAAACCTTTAGGTTGCCTAACAACCCTCCTACTATGATAAGGTATCCCCTGTGTATCTTCTGTAACACGAGGTACAGTGACTTGTGGTATTCCTTCTTGTACAGTTGGTACTAAGGTCGGAATGCCCCCTCCTTGGTTACTCAATAATAATTCTACACATGTGTATGTGGTTTATAACATAGTCCTTTTCCAAGAGTCAGACATTCGTACCAACGAATATCCTCTGATCCTTAGGACTATTAAACCACCTTTTTGTTCCCTTAGGATAGCCTACGAACAGGTACACTGGATTTTAACTTATCAGTATCTCTCTTCAGCACATGTGCTGAGCTACCCAAATCTGAAAATGTCTTAGACTAGGCTTTTGCTTAGTCTACATTTCTATGGGTTTAGAGACTGCTGACCTAGATAGTATCAAGCACATACACTGTTGTATCCAGAGCATATCCTCCGAACAAAACTAGCTAAACTCAGAGTAGCTTATCATTATCCTAATCATTACCATAAGAGATCTTTTCCCTTCTCTGTGTTGCACCGTTCTGTTGGGCATACCAGGTGCAATAAATTGGGACTTATTCCCAATCTCTGATAAGTAAGTCCTATAACTATCCCAAGAGGTACTTGCCACTACGATCTAATCGTAATGTCGCCATACTTTTACTTTGATGTTTCTCCGCATCAGTCTTGAATTCTTTGATCTCATCAAAGTATTCAGTCTTGCAGTACATCAAGTAAATGTACTTTGACCTTTGAATAATTGTTTATAAAATAAATAAGGTATTCAAGGCTACCTTTATTCTAGATAGACTAAAGACCTAAACTTATTAGGATGAACCAACTCCTACATACCTTTAGCTCTATGCCCGTTTGCTTGAAAAGCCTCTTGGTCTTCTTACCTTCCTAGTAAGATTCAAAGATTTTAAAAAAGTCAAGTCTTCCACCACCAATAAACCTAAGGGCTCATTGGTTATCAACCTTTGAATCCTACTAAAGGTTAATAAGACCAAGCCTTAGAGCCAAAATATATGTTTGATTCTTCTTGGAAGGAACCTTTCGCTTACTTTAGTTAGATGATAAGCTATCTAATTGCATCATGGAGCTTTTAGTTTTGAACTAATTGCCTTTCTATGCACTTTAACAGATAATCCTTCTATTCCACTTTTAACAATAAAAGCAATAGAATATCTTATTCTAGAAACTGAACAAAAGTTCTTTTCAAAAATTAAGTACATAAAATCAATCTGTATAAAACCAAAACATTTATCATTCTATCTAAAAGACATAAATGAATAAACAACTCCCACTGTAAAAGTCATCTCCGTAGCCTATCCCATGTAGATGGTAATCTCCTCCTCAGCTAGTCGTTGGGTTTCCTGGAACCCCTGCAAAGAGATACAGACATGATTAGTGGCATCTGTATCTACACACCAAGTACCGGTAGATATTACCGCTAAACATGTTACAACGACACAAGAGAAAAGTATACCTGAATTATTACTCTAACAGCGGGGACAGTTCACTTTCCAATGTCCAGACTGCTTGCACACGAAGCACTTGCCTTTCGGCTTCTTCATGCAACTCTGAGGTCCCTGTAATCCTGCTACTTTCTTTGCCCTAGCCTGTTTCTTTTTCTTCTTTCCTTTCGGTTTAGAAGTAGAAACCTCTTGAGCAATGAAAGTTTGTGAGCTCTGAAGAGAAAACGCCTCTACCGCCTCAAGTTCTGTCAGAAGTTTTGCCCACGAATATGAACGTTTGTCCATATTGTAGCTCAGGCGAAACTTCTCAAAACTCTTTGATAGAGATTAGAGGATGAGATCAACCTGGGTTTTTCCATCGATCTGTGCTCCAAGGATTTCCATCTCCTTTAGTCAAGCCATCATTTTGAGAACATGTTCCCTTACGGGCATACCCTCAACCAAGATGGTCGTTGTCAAGTTCTTCATGACCTCTTGCCTAGCGGCTTGATTATGATGCCCGAAGAGTTCATCGAGTTTGGATGTTTTATCACTGGTAATGGAAGAAGCCTGATTTTGATGACACTCAGTTGTCTCGTCTGCTTCTAACTATTTCCTAAAATATTTAAACTCCTCTTCATTATTAATCTCGCTAGGTTTTTCGGCACAGAACTCGACAAGATCACATTTGGGTTCCTCGGCAGTAGAGACAAAGTCCAAATTTAATTCCCAATCCATATTATTATTAGGGGCATTTATTTGGTTTTCTCTTTCAATTAAAACAAGTGGGTCTAGATCCATTTTAAAATACCTGAGAATCACAATAATCACACACTTTAGATTTCGAAAATAAATTGACTCCTCAAAACAATAAATTTTCAAAATCAGCCAACACCTCAAAACACCGAGAATTTCGCATGTCATGATGGTGTGGACGTATACGAATTCTATATTTGTGAGAGGAGGTTTTACCCATTAAGTTTACTATCTTGTCATCCTAACTTTCTGACAAGAAAAATTAATAGTTGGTCCTCTTCGGCCCTACAAATAATAGCAGTGACTCCGATGGGGAGGATACTATTATTTACATCTAAGTGTTCACCATTGCACGACACTAAGAAAATTATTTTCGATTATGTGTCATCGGATGGGGAAGTACACACGCTCTTCAATAATTTTCTATAGTCTTTTCTGACCTAGTGATCCGCAGAACAAGCCCATCCGATAGGGAAGCAAGCACTTAGAGCCGACGCGCAGACTTGTTCGCATCACTTATCAGATTGTAATAGAGGTCACGGGACCCTTAGGGTCCCTCTCCCACTTAGTTATTTAGTTTGAGGATTTTCATGCACACAGACACAACAAGCACATAAACCAACATAATAAAGAAAAATCCTAGATTTTCCAACTATCATGGCATTGGTCTCCAATGTGCCTCCAGGCGTGTCGCCACCTCGTCCGCTCCTCCCTATCCATGCGCAAGCCACCTCTGAGCCAAGTTGAATAGCTAAATATTTATATTCATCGATCCTATACTCCACGAAGGAGTGTACATGCAATCTAGATCGAAAGTAAATAAATGCTCGGCTAAACAGGTGTTGTATTTAATTACAAAAATTAAATACCTAATTTAGCTTCGTCAACTCCGAGGATTTAATTAATTACAAAAATCACACAACCAATCACATAACACAATTATCTAAGCCATGATAAGTTGGAATCTAGTGTCTGCAACAAAAAGTTAGCCTACGCACATCCATATATCATCTAGCAAAAATAATCATACATGATAATGTGTGAAAATTAATCAATCCTAAACACATAAAACCGGAAACCTCGCTCTGATACCAATGTTGGTTGTAACTCGGCGGGTTTCCTAAGCAACCACGGGGTCGAACATGAGAGACCTCTCTATGTCTACGGATTAAATATTTAATCCGAATAGAGACTCGTCTCCCAAACGACCGTCTCGTCGTCGTATCAATTAATTCAAGTCACAACTTAGCCAAAATCAAAGTTAAGGCCTTGTAACTTTCCGAATCAATCGATCGCGGAAAAGATGACAAATGGATCGCCGGTTTTTATGTTTATAATTGGGGTCCATGACATAATTAATTATAAATATTAATTAGCTATTAATTAAACTATAATAATTAATTAACACACATGCGATGACAAAAATAATCAAAGCAAAAATTAACAAGAACAACGAAGGAGACAAAGAAGATATATACCTCGTCTTTTACCTCGCAGTCTTCTACCATATGACCCTCCCCTCTTGGACGTTGTGTGGGCGACGAGCTACCAAGACACAGAGTCACCAAGGCACGAACTTCTCCTTCCTACCTTGGTCGAAACCCTAGGAAAGAGACTAGGGCTTTTCTTCTTCTTTCTTCCTTGATCCCGCCAGAAAAAACTTGCTTCCAAGGAAGCCACGGCCTGAGATCTTCCTTCTTTTATTCCATTACTTGTGTCACCGCCAAGGGAGGATGAAGAAGGAGTGATGAAAGCAAGCAGAACCAAACCCTAACCCCTTTTCCTTGCTCTTCCTTGCGCCGGCCAACACTCTTCAATGAAGAGGACCGCTGGCGACCTCCTTGCTTCCACCATGCGCCGTCGATGCCTATTCCACCTTGATGGAAACGCCGGCCACAGGTAAGAGGAGAGGATGAAGAAGATGAAGAGGAATCCAACCACCAAAACTTTCTCCTTCTCTTGCTTGTCGCCGACGCCGAGCAATTCTTCTTGCACCGCCGGTGACACCTCCTACTCCTCTCCTTTCTTGAAGCCGAGCCTAGAGGGAAGAAGAGAAGGCAAGGACCTTGAGAAGAAGAAGAGAAAACTTCCTCTTCCTCCTTTACCGAGCTCTTCCTAGCCTTCTTCCATCGGCCCCTTCAAAACCCTAGGAGAGAGAGAGGTTGAGAGAAGGAGAGATTAAGTTATTGCTTGGATGATTAATTGGAACTAATTCCAAAATTGTTAGCCTTGGTTTCATGACTTCCATGGGATATTTATAGGGCTATGGTAGTGACCATGAGGTGGAGTTGGGTCTTGGCCCGCTAATGGATCTAAATCCGATCCATTAATGGAGATCCATTCCACTAAAGGATCCCCATTGAACTTTCTCACCAACCCCCATATTTTCATATGGGCTCCACCTATTATGAGTCGTCCATCTCCCCGTGTTTAAGATATTGAATGCCCGATAATTAATTTAAATTACTGATAATTTTAATTAATTATTCTATCGATCCTTAACTAGTACCACTCAACCTTTTCATCATGTTGAACCATAGTCCACTTGCAAGATTTAACATGACGATCCTTTTGAGCTCATCAAGGGGGCATCATCATCCGGACTCACCAGGATACAGATTCCATCAATAATCAATAGCACACCATGTAGATAAAATTATTACCCAAATTAACGGGCCTATCGATCTAATAGAATAGATCTCGCCCATTGGTAAATCAGAGTAATAATAATTAAATACATGTGTCCATTATTATTTTGGGATTTAGAGATCCTACTCTATAATATTATCCGAAGTCTAATCCAATTTATGAAGTCAGACCAAAATTGGATGACCTCTCTTTTGGTACTACTCAATGCACACAAAGTGTACTAGTGTAATTCTATGGTTAAGACAAACCATACCTAATTACTCTACAACCATCCCGATGGTTTATCCAACTCCATCTCGGTTGTGAGTCTCTTTCTTATACTTCTGCAAGGAACTTGATAATATAATCTTCTGTACGTCACCGCGCACCATGTTATCTACAATGCAAAGTATGAGACATTTTACGCACATACTAATATAAATATGCACCGTGTGATTTTGCAATTTTCCTTCAAAATGTAGATGTACTTAACCAAAAGTAAGACTTTTAGTATACATCATAACACAAGGAAAGCAACCTCCCAAAATCACAAACTCATCCTCAAGATCATAACCACCGTCAGCAACCTACCTGATCCAAATTTGACACCAAAGTGGAAACAAAGTTTACCAACTCTGAAACTGATCCAAAAGTTGAAAACATATTGAGAACTAAAATCAAATTCGGAACAGGACAAATCTAAGATCACAATAATAGCCACAACCCTTAGCTCAAAAACCATTCGCACAAATTCATTACAAGAAAACTTAATCTGATCTAATCCTACCTGAAGTTGATGTCGGCGAATCCTACTCTATTCTAGGTCTATCAAGATCAGTGATCGCAACAAGAAAAAGCCTTTGCAATCCATTCCTTTCCGATGATACCTTCATGCTACCTCACCCAACCTCCTCTGACCAGGCGAAATCATAATAGAGACAGAGTTAGCTCTGGATTAGAAATCATGTTGAATGTTTCAAGTGATATCAAACTCCAAAGATCCACAAGATCTGGGAGAAATACCTAATCCGATTGGGAGGAGGATGAACCCAACGATCTCGCTTGCTTGCATTGTAGCGATCGCAAGGGGAAGAGGGCAACTAGCTCCGGTAATTGATCAAATCCGCAAATCGAAGCTACGACACACGAGGTGGTCAAGGGTTGACACCGATGACCAAGGAAGGAGAAAGAAGTAGGAGACGGAGGTGGCCACGTGGTTTCGTCTTCGATCGCGCGTAGAGAGGAATCGGGCATTTTCGAGTGGAGAAGAGAGGAAAAAGAGTGTTTTAATTATTTGTACCTTTTGCAAATAAACCCCTATAATACCTTTATTTCCACCTAAGCTCTTTTTCCTAGAACTTTATGCATTTAGCCCCCTTCAATATCAAGATTTTACATCCCCCACTAACAAAAATTTAGTCCCCAAATTTCGTTATCTACATGTGCCAGGTACGATCATGCAGTACAAATACTGAAGAAACAACTCACATATACCTCAAACAAATAAGTGGGGGTAGCGAACTTTGATTATATCCTCGAGCTCCCAGGTCACCTCTACATCAGAATGATGCTTCCATCCGACTTTAACCAGTTAGATTGTCTCGTTCCGTAGATGACGCTCCTCGTGCTCCAAAATCCGCATGAGTACCTCCTCATAATTCGCGTCCGGCTAAAGTGTGATCGACACCTCAGACAAGATATGCGAAGGGTTTGACACATATTTCCTCAGCATAGAGACATGAAATACATCGTGTACACCGGATAGTGATGGAGGAAGTTCCAATCAGTAAGCTACAGCTCCATTCCTCTCCAAGATCTGAAAGGGTCCAACATACCGCGGAGCTAGCTTATCGTTTAGGCCAAACCTCTTCAACCCTTTTGTGGGTGAAACTCGAAGAAATATATGGTCACCTACGGCGAACTCTAGAGGTCTCCGTCTCTGGTCTATGTAACTCTTCTGGCGGTCTTGAATCTCGGACATCCTCTATCAAAGACTTATCTAACTTTTGCCAATGTGTGATGCAAATATATGGAGATAAGTACTTAAGAAAACCCAATGCAACTAACATTGCTCGTTTAGTTGAAATGCATGAACAAAAACACGCTTTCCTTAAGATGTTAGGAAGTTATTATTGCAAGCATCGGGCCTAGAAAATTATCCTATTGCATGGAGGGCATAATACACACCATACACACAAGACGATCATGGCTATCCAACAATTATGCTTGAGGTGGTTGCATTTGCCAATTTATGGATATGACATGGGTTTTTTTGGAGTTGCTGGGTTTTGTAATGGCATCAATATGCTTGATAAATCACATATTTTTAATGATGTCTTGAAAGGAAATATACCAGAGGTTAATTTTATTATGAACGATAGACAATATACAAAAGGGCACTACAAATGATATATATCCAGAATGTGTCACTTCTGTCAAGAGTTTTTTTGCCTCCAAGATCTAAAAAGAATAAAATTTAAGGAAAGACAAGAAAGAGACTTAATAAAAGATGTCAAACAGACATTTGGAATGCTCAAAACTCCTTGGGCAATTATAAGAGATCTAGGATGACAATTGGTTCATAGATAAATTCAAAGAAATCATGTATACATGTATTATTTATGCAACATGATTATGGAGGATGAAGATCATGCAATATTGATTTGGGATCGCAAAGAACAAGATACTATCACAGTGGATCAGGGCTCAACCATTGAATTTACTGAATACATTTGAAACAATTTTGATTTATGTGATATTCAGGTGCATCACGAACTTCATCATGATTTGGTTGAATACATATGAGATGGCAAATGGTGATTCACTCATCCTTAACGCCCCCACCAACTCATCCCAGGGTCAATACGAAGGAGGTAAATCATAAGGGCAACTAGTTCGGATACTATGACTAGGGCATGGGGAGGATGGACACGTTGACTTTATCAAATTTTGACCCCAGTAGGGTCATCTTTAGGCATAAGCCATTAAGGCCTATACATAGGACCCCAATTTTTATTAGGGTCCATTATTTTTAATATATTAAATAAATTTTTATTATATTTTTTAAGGGAGGAAAAGAATAGTACTCATGTGATAAAAGATTTGCATATTTTATTTTTCTAGTCAAAACTTTGGATTTTATAAAATTCTCATTATGGTTCTAATGAATAGAGCCATAAGGGATTCTTTTTTAATATTTTAAATTTAATTTTAATTATGAATATTATTTTATAAGATTTAATGTATTTTTCTTCAATATCTCTCAATCTTAGCTTTCTCTTGTAATATTTATTTTCGTTGGTGACGTTTTCTCCTCTAATTGGTAAGGACATAATTAGAATTTTTTTTTATCCATACAATGCAAAATGAAAATATTAATTTTTTTCGAGTTTCTCTTCTTCCCTTTGTCCAACTCCCCATTTGTACTTCACTCACTATTGAGATTGGGAAAGAGAAACCACATCTAACACTGTCATGTTGATTTAGTTTGTGCTATTCTATTCCTTACTTGATTAAGTTCAAATGTTGATGCATTCATTCATATTGTATTTGATCAAATTGGAGGATTTTATTATTTTTAAGTAATAGTTAGTTAGATACCTCTACTATTCCACTTCCTTGAAAGATATTAAGTTTAACTTTTATTTATATATATTTATGATTATAAATTTTTTGGGTTTCTTACTATTTTCATTTTCTAGGAATTATATTGAGTTTTATCATTTTATTTATGTATTATTTATTTATTTATTTATTATAATTTGCGGATGATGAGGACGGGAACATAATTCTTTCTATTGTTGTCCTATTGCATTTGTTTCTTTTTGCAAGGGTTGTTATCTTCATCTTTTACTTCTATCTTTCTTAGTTTTTAAATAATTCCGAATATATTTGTTTTCGACTAAGTGGGTTATCGGTTTCAAGTTCGAATGAAAAAGGGCGAGTGAAAATTTTTTTAAACAATGTCAAAGACTTAATTTCTTTCGCCTAGGCCTCAAATAAACTTGAATTGGCTCAGATTCTAGACCTCAAGATGATAACACCGCAACGCTAACCATTAGTCCATTTCATGAGGATTGATTGAATATATATGAGAAAAATATCTCGGAAAAATATCATGGTGATAAATGAATGACTAATTTATCATTTATGAAATATTTAGTTATTTTAATTTTAAATTTGTAAAACATTTATATTCATAAGTTGTACTATTTTTTTAAAAAAAGTTATATGTCGTATATTGTAAAATATTAATATTAAATTAATTACATTTAATAATTGTCAAAATAGGTAGATAAATATTAAGTAAAAAAATTTATGGATAAATTATAGAAGAAAGGTATTAAATTGAAAAATTAAAAAATCTAATTAATTTTATTTAAATGAAAAATTAGATTAAAAATTAATAAAATGATATTGAAATCATAAATATTTGATTGATAAAATATTTAATTATAAAATTTGAAATATTTAAAAAAAGAGATATTTAGTTGACGATCTGAAAGTGAAAATCGTTATTTGTCACCTGCTCTAACATTTAAAAGAAAATTTACCTCTCACTCCCAGATAAAAGAAGTAATGCTTCGGCACAAGTAAGACGCGTTCAAGGCGTCGAGACAAGAGAGAACAGGTCAACCAAAAACAATACGCGGCCTAAGGAACAAACCTAATTCCCAATTTCCTATCTCTTCAACATCACCGCAATGGAAGCTTTTTATTCCCTCAATTAAAGCCCCTCAATTAATTTCTTCAACTATGCAAACAAACATACAAACCTTCTTCCCCTCCCTGTCGTCTCCGGCAGTCCAAAACACATGGCCTCCCCCGCCCTCGCCACCCTCCACCTCGGGATCCACCACCGGCGATGGTAGACTGGCGAAGGCCGTCGCCGCGACCGCCGTTAGTACCTTCGTTTTCTGGGGCCTCCTCTTCTTCCTTCTTCATTTATTCCTCACCCGACGGCAGCAGCGGCGGCGGAGGCAAGCGGAGGAGGCGGAGAAGTCGAGGCCAGCGAAGATCTCCCTCCCGGAGGGGATCCGCGCGAGGGCGAGCAAGAGGAAGACCGTGTTCGTGGACGAGGACGGCTTGGACGCGGCCTACTGGCGCGAGTTCAACAGGAAGGTTGAAGCTGTTCACAGCGATCTAGGTGAGTCTCGATCCGGCCGCCTGGACGATGACGACGAAGAAAGCGTGTACCCGGGCGATGTGGACGAGGCGAAGAAAAAGGATCGGAGATTTCAAGAAGAACCTCTGCTTCCGGATGGCTTCATCAGCTCGTCTTCGCCGATTTTTGACGATCGGAGCTCGTTTTCGACGAGATTCGATAGGGAGAACATCGACCAAAATCTGCCACCGCCGCGTAATCTAGGATTGCCTCTCCCGCCAGGTAGATTACCTTCAGCGGCGCGGCCTTCTGCTGCGCCGCCGCGTCTCCCGTCGCCAGATAGAGTCAGTAACTCAAATCTACAGCCGGAGGCCGGCAACACAAAGCCACAGCGGCCGCCGTCGCCGAATAAGGTCCCATCGTCGGCGCCGCGTCCAGCAACTACGGCGTCCGAGGTTAGGAGCACAAGGCCACCGCGGCCGCCGTCGCCAAGTCGAATCGTATTCTCAGCACCTCGTCCAGCGATTGTACCACCGGAGGTGGGCAACACAGGGCTGTCGCGGACGCCGTCGCCAGGCCGAGTCATATCCTCGCCGTCGCTGCCAGCAATAGTGAAATCGGAGGTTAGTAGCACAAGTACGCCAACGCCTCCTACTCCTCCATCAGAACCCGGGCCCAAGCCAAACGCCGCCCCTGCGCCACCACTTCTTCCTTCAGCTAGGACAAACAATCCTGCGCCTAAACCGCCACCGCCACCGCCGACAGCGAATCCAAGCGCGAAAGCGCCGCCGCCACCACCGCCCGGGCCTCCAACAGGCAAGCCTCCTGGCCCAGCTCCACCGCCTCCGCCACCAGGCGGCAGGCCAAGCGGAGGCTCTTCTAGACCGCCATCAGCGCCAGGACCTTCGTTGGCGGTGCCGGAACAAGGTGGGGCCACGAAGCTGAAGCCTCTTCACTGGGACAAGATGAACGCCATTAACGTCGAGCATTCAATGGTCTGGGACAGGCTCCACAACGGCTCATTCAAGTACGTGACCTCCATCATCATCTCCATATGTTCTTCATCCATGATTAAATTCAAGAAAAATTTCAACTTTCATCTCTTCAGAAAACTGCCACAAAGTCCATGAAACCAAGATGGAATGATATTAACTCGCACGATTCGAAAGATCTAAACTCCTATGCTGTTCCAACATCATAAATCAGTCGTATCATTCTGGCTATAATTTCTGTTTTCATCTTTACCTAAAATTTGACAGCCTGCCTTCTTCCTTTGAATAGTTCCAAGTTCCAAGTTAGAAATTAGCACTTCTGACATTTGCTGAATTATATTATTAAATTTGCTTGTTTTAAAATGAAATCGACCAACTACCGGCTCATCATTTATGTTTTTCATTTTTTGAAATTGTTTTTTTCCCGACAATTTTCGCCCTTAATTGTACTGAGATTTTTCTTGATTTTGAAACAGGGTTGATGAAGATGTCATGGAAGCCCTTTTTGGCACAGTGATCACCAACAGGAACAGGAAGGCAGCCAACAACTCAGGCAACTCTCAGTCAACGGCGGCCGCCACCACCGCTGCGTTCACCCCTATCACCTTGCTGGACCCACGTAAATCGCAGAACATCGCCATCGTCCTTCGGTCGACCACCGTCAGCCGCCAAGCCATCATCGAAGGAGTGGTCGACGGGCGCGGCCTCAGCTCCGACGATCTCGAACGCCTCACCAAAATCGCGCCCACTAAAGATGAGGAGGACGTCATCCGGGCGTATTCCGGCGACCCTGGTATGCTGGCGGACGCCGAGAACTTTCTCTTCCACATCCTCCGGGCCGTCCCCGCCTCGCCGTTCTCCCGCTTCGACGCCATGCTTTTCCGCGCTAACTACGAGCCCGAGTTGGCCCATCTCAAGCAAACCCTGAGAACGCTTGAGGCGGCGTGCGCGGAGCTGCGGACGCCCACGCAAGGCCTCTTCCTCAAGCTGCTCGAGACGGTGCTCAAGGCCGGCAACCGCATGAACGCCGGCACCGCGCGCGGCAATGCGCAGGCGTTCAACCTCACGGCGCTCCGAAAGCTCGCCGACGTGAAGAGCACGGACGGTAGCACATCGCTGCTGCACTTCGTGGTGGAGGAAGTGGTGCGATCGGAGGGCAAACGGTTGGTGATCAACAACCGAAGCCACGGGGGTGGGACGCTGGAGAGGGTGCCAAGCCGGTCCTCCTCAGCAGCGGTGCGAGAGGAGAGGGAGAGAGAGTACACCGTGCTGGGACTGCCGCTAGTCGGCGGGCTCAGCAACGAGTTCGCCAACCTGAAGAAGGCGGCCGGGTTCGACTACGACTCATTCAAGACCGCGTGCTCCACGCTGCAGGCGAGGGTGGCGGAGATCAAGCGGCTGGTGGAAAGTCTAAGCGTCGGGGGCGAGATTAGCGGTGGGTTCGTGAAAGAGATGAAGGCGTTCGTGGAGGGAGCGGAGCAGGAGCTAAAGGCGACGGCGGCAGAACAGAGGAGGGTGATGGAGGTGGTAAAGAAGACGAACGAGTACTACCACCCAGGGGATGGCAAAGAGAGGGACGGGCAGCCACTGCAACTGTTCGTGGTGGTGAAGGATTTCTTGGACATGGTGGACAAGGCGTGCGTGGACATCACTAGGAATCTGCAGAAGAAAAAACAGGCAGCGGCGGCGGCGGCAAGGTCGGGGTCGGATCCGACGACGGCGGACGAAGGCGCGGAGAGTAGGAGGAGGCCGGTGGCGAGGTTTCCCAACCTGCCGGCGCATTTCCTAAAGAGTAATTCGAAGTCGGATTCGAGCAGCGACGACGAAGATTGACTACTGGTTTATTTTTTTTATTTATTTTTTCTTGTTACCTCACAAGGATCGATTTAATTTATTTGTTCAAGGGGAGGTCAAAACATGTATGTTAATTTTCATGTAAAAAAAAAATAGTAGAAATCAATCAAAATTGGAAAAAGGGGCATAATTGTAAAAAAAAAAATCTTTCGATTGTCTGTTTTTACTTCAACGGGAATTTAAAGAGCGTACGATTTCAAAAATTCTCAAATCATGTTTGAGATTTACCAAAGGCATAGTGATTTACCTTCTCATTCTACCTTTCCTTTGGAGGATGTTTCTATTCTATTCTTCTTGTCAATCCTAAATTCCAATTTCTACTTTCACAGTACCAAAGTCATACTTACAAAATTGAATATAAAAATTATTAAAATAATTTAAATATATACAATTTCAATATCTTTCTCTCCCTTATCCGCCATGAAAAGTAAATCCCTCTTCCTTCTGATTTCCTATGGATTTATACAATTTAAATTTATTTATTTTTTAATTTAACTACTAAAATCACAATTAAGATTTTATATCAAATCTATCTTTTTCCAAACTCAACTCTTTCGTAAGGTTACAAATTCGCATAAATACAAATAATTTAGGTCAATTAGTGAATTTCAGTCAAAATTCACTGATTAATCTAGAGCAATTTAATTGCATTCATTCTAAGTCCCGTGAGTTTTTGAAGTACCGAGGAGTCCAAATGTGTCATTCTTTATTATTTTCGAATTTCTCTAATAGTATCAAGGAGAAAAAAAATCTTCAACTATAATGCTGGGGCCTGATCTTCAAGAGATCAAGTTTAAGCGATCTAGTTAAAAATTAATATAATACTGGAGTACCCTTGAGGAGCTTAAAATAACCAATGAAAGATAAATTTGGACTCCTTACAACCTCAAAAATTCACAAGACCTGAAATGAGTATAATATGAACTCTCTAGCTCAATCAGTGAATTTTAATTGTAACCCACTAATGGGCTTAAGCTATTTGAATTTCTACAAACATGCACCATCTGATAGAATTTAGTAAATGAAAGATAAATATAATATCAAACCTTAGTTCTGATCAAAGAATACTATTGGCCTAGTGTTGAGGAGACCAAACTCAACTTAGTTTGGTCTCCTCCTAGAGACTATGACCATATCGGGCTTGATATGAGAGCAAAATAGGACCAAGTTGGGTCTGGTCTCCCCACATTAGGTCCATAGTGCTCGTTGATTAGAATTTAAGTTTATCATATTTACCTTCCTGTCACTCAATCCTACCAAATGAGTGTAAGTTTATACGAATTCAAATAACCTAGGTCTATCAATGAGTTTCAATCAAAACTCATTAATCGATCTAGAGATCTCTGAATGCACCTATTTCATGTCTTATGGGTTTTTGAAGTCTCAAGAAGTCCAAAGATGTCCTCCATTATTTATTTTGGGCTCTCTAGAAGTGCTACATATTTTACTAACTTTTAGCTAGAATGCTTGAATCTGTCATTCTAGAGATCAAGACCACGTTAGGCCTGATCTGAGAGCAGACCAGGACCAAATTGGGCCTGGTCTCCTCACATCAGGTTCAACTTGGTCCTAGTTCGCTCTCAAATCAGGTTCAACATCGTCCTGATCCCTAGGAGACCAGGCCCAAACATTTTGGATGAAGTTTTTTTTTCTCCTTGGCACTAGTAGGGATGATCAAAAATAATAAAGGACAACATATTTGGACTTTTAGGTACTTTTGTTAAATACGACAATTTGGAAAACTTGTCTAGAAAATTATTTTTGGAGAATTTTCTCGACACGAACATACGATTATCAGAGCATTGGGTTAAACTGGAGAGGGTTTAAACATGTTTAAACCTTAGTCATTGGGGCGGACGGTGGAAAACACCAAAAATGGAGGATTTAATAGCTAAGAAACTTAAGTTAAGGACTTACTTCAGATTTGGTAGAAAAGAGGGGCTAAATTACAAAAGCCCAAAAGTTAAGGGCTAAATCGGGATAAGCTAAGCTTGGAGGGCTAATAGGCAAAATGTCAGCGCATAAATTCCTCCTCCCCATCCCTATTTCCTCATCGAAGTTGCCCGACGTCGTTTCCCTTTCATCTGTTCGATCGGAGACACTTAGAGCCACGTCGACCATCCCCTCCTTCCCCACCTCATCGTTGAACACTTTGAACGTCGATCACCCATCGATCGGACAACTCGAGTCATTGTCGGCCGCTAATCAACCCATTTTCTCAAAGATGCCTTCCTCGTACGCGATCAGAGGCTTAGCCGGCGATCTCAACCCTTTCCCCTTACTCACGAATCTCCTCTGGATTCCAGCGAGGAAGTTCACCTTGAAGCTTCAATGGTGGATATACATCTGAGGTCGGTTGATTCTGGGTATTCCTTGCGGTGGTGAGTGCCAGATTCAAGCAGAGGCATCGCACGAGGCCTTCATAGGTAAGAATTTGGGTTGTTGGGCTAGTTGTATTATGCTTTTCCTATAGTCAATATGTAGATCTATGGAGTTTGCACTGATTTGATTTGGTTTATCACCACAGTTCTATCTTTGGGAATCGAGTTCTGGAATTTGATTCTATGAGTAGATATTATGGTTTTGAATTCATTGCCACATAATCCCTAGGATTTTGGATTTAGATTGATCAGTGAAATTGGGTTGTGCTTTGTTGTAAATGGTAAGCTTGGAATAGAATTTGAATATGTCGATTATGTTTTATTTGTTGTCTCTATAGTAATTGTAGATGATTTCCTATTTGGATCTTACTGTGGGTTAAGATGCTTTGGTTTGTAGTTGGATTTTGGTTTTGGGATGAAGCTTGTCGTGAGCTTTGATGGATGATCTTTAGGTTTTATTGGGATTGCTTCTTGTTACTTGTTGTATATTGAATCCTAGAGAGTGAGCTATTTTAGAAGCTTGTGTATGTTGGTCTTGATTTGAATTTGGTAGTGTAACCTAATTCTGTAGACAAATGGTGTGTTGGATCAATTTGGGATGTGTGGGTTCTACGAACTTATTGTCAATGGTGTTGACACTTGATTCATTCTCTTAGGTTATGGTTTGCTCCAGATTTTGGTTGGGTTCTTGGTGTTTTTGGACCTGTTTATGTGTGGGCTGTCAATCCTTGTTTAGTGTTTGGATGTGGAGGGATTAGGGATGCTCCTTGGATGATGGTGTGAGGTTCTCATCAAATCTGTTGGGATGGTAATAGGTTATATATTTTGTCTTTTAACTTTGTCCTATTGACCTTTTGAGTTTGCCATGAGTTCAAGTGATGGGTATGGATGATTGGTTTGTTCCTAGATTTGGTGTTAGATCAAATTTTGGAAAATCCTCTGTTGCTTTGGTGGAGTTGGAGTAGTTGGATGTTTCAGCTTGATAGCTAAGGCATTGAGTGGGTTAATCAGTTAATCAATAGTAATTAAATGAAATACGAGGATTAGGTTAACCCAATTCTATTTAGGAAATTTATTTAGCTACTCAATAATGGTTATGATATCTAAAATCTTGTCCTTTGATACAGGGTACTGATTCGTTGCTGATTATTGGACGGGAGATTCTCTTTTGATACAAGCATCTTCATTTGAGACGGGTACTTCTTGCTTGTTTATTTAAATCTACTTTACCTTTATACATGACTATTTATATTTGTACAGTAGGTTTATTTACCTTAAATCTTCTACCGCTTGTTATCCTGCTTGATATTTTTGCTTGATCTTTGAGATTATCTAATTCCTGTCTATACAGTATCTGCATTTACCATTTGATTCTGTATAGTAGTCAGATATGCATGTGTACGTAAATATAGAGGTATGCCACCTTATATCTGCATGGATTGATTTTTAGTTATACTTGCATGTGTATCTAGATGTATGATGGATTGATTATTATACATGTGATTGACCTGTGCATGTTAGGTTAAGTTATGTATGATGATTGGGACGGGTTGCTTGTGTTAGAGTCATGCGTCATCCCTGTACTGTTACATACCGACGATCATCGACTCCCTTATGGTCTGAGCTTGTCGTCCGGTACATGATATGTACACACCACCACTCATGGGTTAGTGGATATCGTTGGGTGTGTGCAGTTGCTCCGATTAGCTGCTCAGGGATAGTGGTTCTAGAGCGTGGTAGCAGGCAGAGATCCCTTCTCTTTCCATAGACCAGAGAAGATGAGAGCGACGCTCCCCCATATGTACATGGAGTAGGGGGTGATCCTCCGCCAACATCCTGTCCACTCGGTCACTCAGGAGTAGTGATGGTAGAGTGCGTACAGTGTCACAATCCTACCCACTCGCTAGCACATATTGCATGTCTCGGTGGCTTGACTGGCGTCAGGGGTGACCATGTAATTGCATCATGTGCATACGATGCATTACACATTTGATTGTGATTGTTGCATTTGATTTCTACATATGTTTGACATGCACATACAGGATATCTTATATACATGGTTTGATGACCCTGCACTTGCTCGTATAATACGGATCCTTTTATGATTAGGATAGGTTGATTTATAGTATGTACATTCATTTGGTACATTCAGTTATGCATATTCTGATATTCCTATTGAAACTGTATCATGTTGTTTCTGTATAGCTTATTCAGTTATTTATTTTGTCATGCATATCTTTCTCTATAGCTGTAGAGTCCACTTCAACTCATCACCCGTCATAATGTTTTTGTTTCAGGATGATTGGTCGCTAGGGGAGAGCCTAGTTGCCAGTATCAGGTCCCTACGACTCCCGCGATGGGTGCTTTTACGTATTTTGTTTTTTGTTTATAGCATACTCTTTACTTTGTATTCATTTTTATATCATAGACTTGTATCACGATTCATTTGCTGCGGTATTGTATTTTTGAGTCTTCTGTTGGACTTTGTGATTGTTGTTTTGCTACGCGCTGCTCCAAGGGCAGTGCAAGTGAGTTTTATAGTTTCATTGTTGAGATGCACTTATTATCTTTTATTATATCTCTTGTTTTGAGGCCTGATGATAACTAGCATTTTGACGGATAAATTTTGTGCAATTAGTGAGGGAATTTGAGGCTTTGGGGTGTATTTGTTTATAAAATTATGCATAATTATGAATAGGATATATTTTCATTGGTTAATTAATTTTCCTGCATTTTCTCACTCATATTTCATTCTATTGAATTTTTGGGACAACTTGTGCATCATCGAATCAAAAGGGGCACATCCGGGGCGAAGATGGACCTATAAAGAACAACATCAGACTCAAATTTCATTCTGTTGGAGCCCTGATTGGTCACCAGACCAATCAAGGGGAGCTCTGATTGGTCACCAGACCAATCAGGGGGAGCTCTGATCGGTCACCAGACCGATCAAGGAAGGCCTGATCGATCCCCAGACCGATCAGGAGATGGCACAGAGGAATTCAGAATTTTAGCTACTGATCACATCCTGATCGGTCTGGGACCGATCAGGGAAGTTCCTGATTGGTCTCCAGACCGATCAAGGGTCATCCAGTCCGATCAGAGAGCTTCCAGACCGATCAGTAGCAGTCCAGATGCGATCGGATGCGTTGGTCATCACAACCCTCCACTTGGATCTGGCAACGACGAAGATGGAGCTTCATTGCAAGTGATCTTAGCCACTCATCAGAAGAAATCAAGGGTGGAAAGGAGGAGTAGAAAAGGGGATAAGGGCAGCCAAGGGAGGGGATCACGCCATCGCATCTCTGACTCGACGCCCCTCTTCTCCATCCATCGCCACCAAGGGCTGGCGGTTCCTCCCTCCACCTCACAGCCACCGGTCGGCCATTCCCTCTCCCGGTTGGAGTTCCACTCTTCATCATCCGGTCATCTTCCTTTTTGAGTTAGAGAGAAGAGGTCTTCCATCTCCAAGCTTTGATCAACCAGCGGCTCCTTCCATTTGTCATCCGCAACTTAGCAGCCGCATGAGAGCTCTAGCCATCATTGCAACTTAATTTTTGCTTGTTGTTTGTTTCTTAGAGTTGGATGTTTGTGTTAATTGATGAATGCTTGTATTAAGCTTGATTCTCCATGTTTGGATTGCACGTACCTTGATTAAATTCACTCATGCCTATCATATGTTTGATAAATTGTCCCTTCCATTAGATAGATTTCAATTTTACATTTTCTTTAGCTTAGATTCTTTTAAGATGTGTTAGTTTGATTGCTTTATGATTCCTTATGGTTATATCTTTCGATTTGATGCAATTATGTTAAATTTCATGGATGCCCTATTTCTTCAATGCTTATTTTATGTTGCTTTTCATTTTCTTGCGAATGTAGGTTATGTCAGATTAGATTTCTTTAATGCTGTAGGTTTTGCTCCATGTTTAGTTTCGTTGATGCTTTCTTTCAAGTTGCTCTTTTCTTTTCTGCAATTGTAGTTAGGTTAAATTAGATTTCCTACTTGCATTGTCTTTCATTAATTAGAACTAGATTTCATACTTGCTTTGTTATTTTATTCCGTAGTCTTAGCTTTCAAATCCAAACCCCAATTTAATATCTAAAATCCAAAAGCAATAATTTGGAATCCTACGATTATTAACCTATCATTACATTCCTTGAGAGAGACGACTCGAGTTACTCTATACTGCATTAGTTTAGAGGAGTTCGATACTTTAATTGTATTTGAAACCGTAACACGACTAAAACGGTTATCACCTAAGGCCAATTATTATACTACGTGTGTTGTATGTATGTTTAAATTGAACATCTTACAGGAGAGATGTTGTCCAATTTTATATTGGATCAGTGGCTCCTTTGGTCTCGCGACATGATAATTTTAGAAACTCACAGGATTTGATATAAGTGCAATCGAAATTTTTTAGGTCAATTAATGAATTTTGATCAAAATTTACTAATGGATCAAGATTATTTGAATTTTGTGAATTAATAATCATATGAAATAGTAGGTGATGGGGTTGAGCATCCTAGGGTTGACATGTGGAATGAGGAAGCTATGCGTTAGGGTCCATCGAGTTTGAACGACTCTCTCGGATTCCCGAGACCTCGTCAGGAGGGTAGAATCCCAAGACCTCCTCGGGAGGGTAGACTCCAGAGACCACCTCGGGAAGGCAGACTCCCGAGACCACCTCGGGAAGGCAGACTCTCGAGACCATCTTGAGAGGGTAGATCCACGAGACCAACTCGGGATGGTATACGCCCGAGACCTCCCCGGGAAGATAGGCTCCCAAAGCCCTTCCGGGAGAGGAAATCTCCCGAGACCCCCTCCGGAAAGCGGTGCCCAAAAAGTCATAGATCCGATAGCCCGACTCCAATAGTCGTTATCCTTTCTTGTTCAGGAAAGGTGGCGGATAATTATTGTCCTTTATATGCGACAATTAAGTCATAGTAATCGCGGGAGCCTTTACCTACGAACTATCAGGTAATCGACAAGCACGCAACATGGAGGAGAACGTGGAGATATGTGCGACCAAGCTTACAGGAATATAAGGTACTCCAACCCCCCAGGTAAGGGGGGATGCTCTCTGAACTCATAAATCCTCCTTAATTCTTTTCTGGTAATCGACTTGAGCGCTGACTTGAGCGTCGGAGTGGGCTCCGCCGAAAAATCTCCAGCGTGTTCCCATTAACGCTCGTGTTAATTCTCCTTTCCTTTCGTCATCGTCCTCGTAGGCTAGACTCAGGTGGCTGGTCGTCCACGTCGATTCCTTCCGGTACAAGTTTGGTGTCGTCTGTGGGAAGTCATAAATTAAAACACCAGAAGGAGCACCGATGGCAGAGCCGGAGGGACAACCCATCATTCTGACAAAAGAAGAATTGAATCACCTTGTGGCCAACGTTGTCAATGGAGCGCTCGAACAACACCAAATCGAGCAAGCCGCCTCACGGCGAGTGGCTTTTGGGCAGGGAGATCCCCAGGATCTCCACCTCACATCCCCAACACCGAAGATCTGTCTCACTACTGTGGGACACGACGGAACAATTCATGTACATCGATTAGATTCCCTAGGAGATTTAGAGAAGGCCAACTCCGTAACCTGAAGCGCCCTAAGGCAGGAAGAAGGACTGGGCAAGAGAGAGGAACCTAAAGCCTTCCAGAAGGTACCCTCTACTCCTTTCTCACTGGAAATTGTAGAAGATCTCATACCAAAGAAGTTCCATGGGCCTGGAATTGCCGACTACGAGGGGAAGACAGATCCGGAGGGTCACGTTTGCAAATTTGAGAACGCGACCCTTTTGCACCAGTACGCAGATGGTGTTAAGTATCGAGTGTTCTTGAACACTCTATCGGGAGCCGCTCAAAGATGATTCCAGAGACTGCCGCAGGGTTCTATAAATTCTTTTTTGGAATTTAGAACTGCGTTCTTGCATCACTTTGCAAGCAACCGTCGGTATCAGAAGACAACATTGAATCTTTTAGCCCTCAAGCAGAAGGTGAAAGAAACTCTGAAGGATTATATACAGAGGTTCAATCGGGTGGCCCAAGATATGCCAACTACGACATCAGAGACCTTTGTCAGTGCCTTCACACAGGGCCTCTCCGAAGGGGACTTCTTCCAGTCACTGGTCAAGAAGCCGCCCACTAGTTTCGACGACTTGCTGGGGTGCTCCGTCTAACACGTCAATGTTGAGGGAGTGCAGCATGCCCGCCGTAAAGAGCCAGCCAGGGCTCCTGCACAGACCACTATTCGGTCAGAGAGAAAGGAACCACTATCACCGGTCCGAGCGAAAGACTCTCGGTCAGGGAAGGATCGCTGGGCTGGTAAGAAAAGGCTCGTAGAAGCAGTGGATACCCGAGAACCAGAGCCCATGAAGAAGTACTGCGATTTCCACGGCAGTACCACGCACTCCATAGAGGAGTGCCACGCCTTGAAGAAAAGGATGGCAGAGGAAGCAAATAACAAGCCCCCAAAGCGATGGAAGAAAGCGGGGGTATCACCGGAGGCCCCCGCGAAGGAGTCTCCCCGCAAGTGGCCGTCAAGAGGGGAAGGAACCCGACAACCATCCCAATCACGTTCCAAGGGGAGAAGTCGGGAGGTGGAGCCTCGTCGATCCCCCTCCCCTGAGTGAGACCCTAGGAATGGTAATGCCCCTGTGCGAGGCCCTCCTTTGGGACATGTAGGGGTGATCTCCGGAGGTCCTACAGGAGGAGACTCGAACTGGGCAAGGAAAGCTCATACTTGCCGGCTGGAGAATTACTCCATAGGAACAAGCAGTGGCCAGTGCAGAGGCCCCTTCTTCTCCTTCAGCCCGGATGACGTGGAGGACGTGGAGATGCCTCATGAGGATGCCTTGGTAATTCTCTCACGCATAGCTAACTATGAAGTTAAGCATGTCTTCGTGGATACAGGTAGTTCTGTGAACATCCTATACAAGGCAGCCCTGGATCAGATGCAGATTGACAAGGATGAGCTACGACCAGTCTCCACTCTACTCTTCGGCTTCACGAGATACCGGGTGCAGTCGATAGGGTAGATCTCCCTATCTCTGTTATTGGGAGATGACACGCTGGAGAGGGCAAGGAGGACTCCCTTCCTGGTCGTGGATGCACCCTCATCCTACAACGCTATCCTCGGATGCCCCGCGCTCAGTGTATTCCAGGCAGTGGTCTCAGTCTACCACTAAAAGATTAAGTTCCCGGTGGGCGATCAAGTAGTCGAGGTCAAGGGAGATCAGTTGGCTTCCCGACGATGTTACAGTGGGGAGGTCAGGTCTGAAGCCCTCAAGAACCTGAAGGCTGAGGAAGATTTGTAAGTTGACCTCGCCAACCCTCGAGAGGATTAAGGGCCCAAGGAAGAATAGAGGGAGGTCGAGAGCGAAGAAGTTCAGATACACCCTCAACAGCCAGGGGGACTTACAAAGATTGCTGCTGGCCTCCCATCGGATTTGAGAAGCCGACTGATCGACTACTTGCAGAGCCATCAGGATGTGTTCACTTGGGATACCGAGGAGATCCAAGGAGTCCCCCCAGCCTTGGCCATGCATCATTTGCATGTGACCCCCAGGGCTTGGCTGGTAAAGCAGAGACGAAGGCATTTTGTGCCCGAACAGAACAAGGCTATCAGAGAGGAGGTCGCCAAGTTGCTGAAGGTTGGCCACATAAGAGAAGTTCAATTCCCAACTTGGATGGCTAATATAGTACTTTTCCCTAAGCCCGAGGGTAAATGGCGAGTATGTATTGACTTTCGAGATTTAAATAAAGTATACCCTAAAGATTGCTACCCTCTGCCTCGTATAGATAGACTAGTAGATTCCACCTCTGGTTGTGAATTTATTTCCATGCTGGACGCCTACCAGGGGTATCACCAAGTTCCTCTCGCGCCTGAAGATCAAGAAAAGGTCAGTTTTGTGACGGCAGATGACATATATTGCTATAACGTCATGTCTTTCGGGTTGCGCAACGCTGGGGCAACCTATCAGTGTATAATGGATAGAGTCTTCAGGCATCAGATCAGGAGGATCATTGAAGTCTATGTAGATGACATCTTGATCAAGACAGACAAGGGGAAGGATATGATAACTGACTTGGAAGATACCTTCGCCACCCTGAGGGCCAAAAGGTTAAAATTGAACCCGGCCAAGTGTTTGTTTGGAGTGAAGAGTGGTCGATTCTTGGGGTACATGGTGACAGAGAGGGGGATCGATGCCAATTCAGATAAGGTGAAGGACATCCTTGATATGCCCTCTCCTCACAACTTCAAGGAAGTACAGAGGCTGAATGATAGGATTACAGCTTTATCCAGGTTCATCTCCAAGTCTGCCGACAAGACCCTGCCCTTCTTCAACATTCTGAGAAAGACGGTCATGTTCGACTGGGACGACCACTGTGAGAAGGCGTTTACAGATCTAAAAGCTTACCTTGCCGAGCTCCCCATCCTTTACAAGCCAGTGAAAGATTGTTCGTCTACCTGTCCGTGGCTGAGCAAGCAGTGGGCTCTGCACTTATCCGAGAAGAAGGCACTGTGCAGTACCTGGTCTACTTCTTCGAATACCTCTTGAAGGATGCAGAGACACACTACACTATGATAGAGAAGTTGGCCTACACTCTGGTCTTAATGGCCCGGAGGCTCAGGCCATATTTCTTAGCACACCCAATTGTGGTTTTGATCAACAGCCTGCTGGGATGAGTTCTCACCAATCCGAAAGCCTCGAGTTGGCTAATCAAATGGATGGCAGAGCTGAGCGAATACGAGATTGAGTACCAACCCCATACCGCCATCAAGGCACAAGCCCTTTCGGATTTCATGCTCAAATCTATCCCTGAGCCCAAAGTCGATGAAGTCTGGAAGATCTATATCGAAGGGTCTTCTAACAACAGGCACAGTGGAGTCGGAGTGCTAATGGTTTCCCCTGGGGGGGATACGTTGCATTTATCTATTCAACTCCACTTCAGAGCCACTAACAATGAAGCTGAATATGAGGCGATCCTAGCAGGGCTGCAAGCAGCCAAGCATGTGGGAGCTGCTCGAGTTGTTATACATTCGGACTCTCAGCTTGTGGCATAGTAAATAAAGGGTGACTTCGAAATAAAGTGCGAGCGCTTATAGAGGTATGTAGCCTTATAAGCAACTGAAATCCTCTTTCCATAGAGGTTACTCTGCAGAAGATTTTTCGGGTAGACAATGTCAAGGTGGATGAACTAGCCCAGTTGGCTAGCTCGATTTCGGCCTGGCAGCTGGACGAGCCTTGTACCACTATAAAGATTGTAGCTCAGATTGAGGAGGATGCTAAAGGCAATACCATAGTCGATTGGAGAGATCCATATATGGAGTTCTTACGCAGCGGGAACGCGCTGACCAAGGATCAAGGAGTCCGATTATTCCACAGTCGGGCTTCCAGATTCACATTAGTCGGAGATCAACTATACTGGAGAGCTTTTGCCTGGCCACTCCTCAAATGTGTCGGACCAAAGGAAGCCGACTATGTGGTGCGAGAAGTGCATGAAGTCATTTGTGAAAGTCACATTGAGGGAAGGTCTCTGTCTAGGAAAATAATTTTTACAGGGTACTTTTGGCCCCTTTGCAGGCTGACGCCCTCAAGATCATGGCCGGATGCGAGGCCTGTCAGAGACATCATCATGTGACTCATCGACTGACCGAGCCGCTGCGAGACTCCACAGTGTCTTACCCATTCGATCAGTGGGGAATGAACATTGTGGGTCCGTTTTCGATTGGACCTCAGCAAAAGAAGTTCCTGCTAGTTCTCGTGGACTATTTTTCCAAATGGGTGGAAGCTGAGCCTCTGGCACACATCATGAGGCTGCGGTGATGAAGATCCTATGGATGGATATTGTCTACCGATAGGCATCTCTCACAAGCTGGTGTCGGATAATGGAAGGCAGTTTGTAGGGCACAAGCTCAAAGAATAGTCTAAGGGGCTAGGTATTCGCCAAGCCTTCACGTCGGTCGCATACCCTCAGGGCAATGGCCAAGCCGAGATCGTTAACCAGGAAATCCTCAGAGGACTCAAGATAAAGCTAGAGCACGTCGGAGGTAGTTTGGTGGAAGAGCTCCCTAGTATTTTGTGGTCCTACGGTACCACTCCACGAGAAGGAACAGGTCAGAGTCCTTTTCAGCTTGTGTATGGAGCTGAGACCATGATCCTGGTGGAAGTAGGTGAGGAGTCCATCCGGCGGCGGCACTATAATAAAGAGAACAATGATCAAGAGCGGTTGATTGACCTGGACTTGGTGGCAAAGGTGCGAGATAAAGCAGCCGCTCGGTTGCTAGCATACAGACAGTGTATGCAACAAGCGTACAACCGCCGCATGATTGCCCGTAGCTTTCAAGTCGGAGACAAAGTTTGGAAGAGGATCAAGCCTGTCGATGATCTCGGAAAGCTGGGTTCACAGTGGGGTGGACCCGACATTGTCACTAGGAAGCTCACAGGAGGCAGCTATTATTTGGCGGATGACAAGGGCAAGAGGTTGAAGAGACCATGGCATGTCAATCTCCGACCCTATCATACTCAGTGAGATTTTGAGATATCCAAATGTATTTGTATTCTTGTTGGCACTGCTTTGCAGTTTCAGTAATCAAAGAAACAAACAAGATGTCTCTTAAAGGCCCCCGAGTACTTACCTACTTAAACTCTACTACCTCGCAGTGCTGCGGATGCCTGAGGTGAGTAGGCCTAGTCGTGGTGCTGCAGATGCCCGACCAGGAACTTCTTAAATCCTACTACCTCGCGGTGCTACGAATGCCCGAGGTGAGTAGGCCTGGTCACGGTATTGCGGATGCTCGAGGTGAGTAGGCCTGGTCGTGGTGTTGCAGATGCTCGACCAAGAGCTGCTTAAACCCTACTACCTCGCGGTGCTGCCGATGCCCGAGGCGAGTAGGCCTGGTCGCAGTGATGTGGATGCCCAACCAGGAGTTGCTTTAACCCTACTACATCGCGGTGCTATGGATGCCTGAGGTAAGTAGGCCTGGTCTTGGTGCTGCGGATGCCCGACTAGGAGCCGTTAAAACCCTACTATCTCGCGGTGTTGCGGATGCCCAAGGTGAGTAGGCCTAGTCGTAATGCTCTGGATGCCCGACCAGGAGCTGCTTAAACTCTACTACCTCGCGGTGCTGCGGATGCCTGAGGTGAGTATGCCTGGTCGCGGTGCTGCGGATGCCTGACCATAAGCTGCTTAAACTCTACTAACTCGTGGTGCTGTAGATGCCCGAGGTGAGTAGGCCTGGTCGTGGTGCTACGGATGCCTGACCAAGAGCTGCTTAAACCCTACTACCTCGCGGTGCTGTGGATGCCCAAGATGAGTAGGCCTGGTCGTGGTGCAGCGGATGCCCGACCAGGAGATACTTAAACCCTACTACCTCGCGGTGTTGTGGATGCCCGTGATGAGTAGGCCTAGTCATGGTGATGCGAATGCCCAACCAGGAGCTGCTTAAACCCTACTACCTTGCGGTGTTGTGGATGTCTGAGATGAGTATGCCTGGTCGTGGTACTGTGGATGCCCGAGGTAAGTAAACCTAGTCGTGGTGCTGTGGATACCCGACCAGGAGCTGCTTGACCCCTACTACCTCACGGTGCTGCAGATGCCCGAGGTGAGGAGGACTGGTTATGAGGCTGCAAAGGCCCAGCCAGGGGCCGAAACACCCCCACCACCTAGGACCACGAACCTAAGGAGGGTTTGTCGGGATACAGAGGGGGAGGTAAACTCGCATCTCGATGACCAGATATAAAGGAGCACTACCAGACAGTGGAGACAAAGGAACCCCTGGCACAAATGGTACAATCATTAAGCCGAGTAAGGGATACTGCCCCTTTCTTCTAGCTGTCCTTTATGGTCTCGGTCTCTCCTATGATCGTGGGGGCAAAAGTTGACTCCTTGTGGATACAATATATGGGCCATTCACTTGAAGTGTAGGAACGACAACTCAGAATATGGAGGCAAGTCATTGGGGCACGAATATGCCCTCTCTCACTCACAGAATAAAAAGAAACGTAGGAAGATAGAATAACATTCCAGAGAAAAATATATACAAGAAGACTAAGACAAAAACATGCAAAATTCCTTTCATTCCAAGCAGATGAGTATATTACAAATTCAGGGAATAAAGGAAAACAAGTGAGAAAGCAAAAAATACATAGCACGAGTTTGGGAAAAGCTCCTACAACTCCTTGTCTTCAGGAGGGAGCTCATCCCAAATTCGGTCGACACTCATAAAACTCAGGTCGGCGTCCGTCTTCAGTAGTTGGGCCTTCTGGAGCTAGTTAATGGCACCATGGAAGCCCTGCTTCAGGCGTTTCAGGACCTGCCCATCCAGAATATCGCCGAACTCGTCGGACTCTAGGAACCTGGCCTTGAATTCCACCTCGGTCTCTCTTGGCCGGGATGCCTCGTCAACCTTGAAGATTTGCAAGTCCATCTCGACTTCCTCCTTGGCGACTTTCAGTTAGGACATCTATGACGACATACGATCATTATTTTCTAAGGCTTCTTTGAGTCTCTCTGAGATGTCCGAGACCTTGGAAGTGGCCCGGGCGACGTCCTCCTGAAGATTGGTCATGTGAGCAACCGCAGCCTTCACCATGTTTTCTTTCTGAGCTAGCTGGTTGGCTTGCTCCTGTATCTGATCGTTCAGTGTTGCTGTGGAAGACTTTAGAAGTTGGATGTCCCCGGAGAGCTTTTTCTCCCTGGCTTCAAGCTGATCCCGCTCTTCGGTCAGGGTGCGCAAGTCATTCGAGAGGGCCACTGCCCTCTCGGACATCACCAGCTCCCTATGACGAGAGTCGTGCAAGGCTGGCTCTAAGGCTAGCAGAGAGTCCAGCTGATGCACTACTTTCACCCGGAGAGCTCGGCTGACCTCTTCTTGCAAGAGACCCCCTCGATGGGCATGATAGGCCTCGACCTCCACCTTAAGTGCCCTACGTGTCAGGAGATCAACCTCTCTCTAGGAATATAAATGGCAACCCGGCAGTGAGGTAGTCTTGAGCAGCCTGTCATAGGGTAGAGTAATTAGAAAACATGAATTAGGGTAATCTAAGAAAGCAAGAGCTCTTACCTTCATGAGGGACTCGTGGAGGTTGGTTAGAGGCCCGGTCGAGGTGCACACGACATCCCCTCCCAAGACTCCATGGCTCCTCGGGGCGTCGCCTCGGCTCAGTGGGGAAGAGGAGTGTCTGGGCTGGGGGAGAAGTGATAGATACCATTTTATTGATCATTTGAGTTGCTAAAATCCATGTTTGACCTATGTTTTTATTGCTTAATTGTGAAATTGCCCTAGGTTTTAGGATTTCCTCTTATTTTGGGCTTAATTGTAAATTTGCACATTTTTGGATTATTTGGCCACTAATTTTCTGATATATTTTTGTAGGCATGAAAGGATCCTGGATCTAGGGCATACTGGGTCAAACTTGAGTCGGAAGTGGAACCGGATCGAGTTATCAAGCTTACGATTAATCCGGGCCGTCCGATTCAAAAGCGGCTAGACCTGAGCCATCCGGGACCATCTGAAGCAATCCGAGTTAGGGTTAGGGTTGATCAAGCACTATGATCAAGATCTGAAGGTTTCATTCCAATCAGAGATCATCCAACCGTTGGATCAAGCTCGGAGGGCTCTAGATCGTCCATTCAAAGATTAGGTTGATCTGGACCATCCGTTGCACATCTGGAGGATCTGAGCTACCACGAGGCAGATCCTGACCCCTGATCATTATCATTAAAGTTTGGCTCAAATCAGAGCAAGATCAGCCGTTGGATTGATGTGGAGAAATCTGGGCAGTCCAATGCTTATGTATTTAATCAAACTTTTCTCTGCTTTCAGCCTCGTCGCGTCTTCACCGTAGCTACGTTCTTCAGCCGTTTTTCATCAGTTTCTTCAAGTTCTTCATCCAAGAAGGCGTGACCCCTCAATTTCTCCATTTGATCATCATCTGAATCCTTGGAAGACAGTTGCGATCGAGATTTCAGCTCAATTTACGCCAGAACAGGGGTGTTTGAGGGTTTCGGCATCTCTGCTACCCAATCATTTGTGTCTCGTCCACAAGCCATTTCCGATCATTTGAGCTGCTTGTAGGGGTTCTCAGGTGAGCTCAGATGTTCTTCAAATCATCATCGCAAGCCATCCATTGAGACAGAAGAGATTGGACTGGAATTTTCCCAGCTGAGGCAGTTTGAGCAGATTGGTCGATTGAAGCTGCGCTCCACTGATTTGCTGTGCTTAGGGGTTCGAGGCCAGTTCTTGCTTGACGACCAAGAAGATTTTGAGCTTATGGAGGATTGAGGCTTAGTTATTTAGCTAATTTCAGTTGTTTGTAGCTGTAATTTCCATTACTGCTTTAGTTTCGTTTCTGTCTTGGTTTCAGATTGGTTAGTTTCGTTTACTTGATTGTTTCTGTTTAAATTAGTTTCGATTCTGCAAGTTAAGTAGATTTATTTGTTTGTTAGTGAACAATTGAGTTAATTTTAGTTTGCTTCGCATAGTTCAATTTCTGCAGTTTCTTTAATCTGTTGCGTGCCGGCTCTTTCCCTGCGTATCAGAATTTCTTCCTGCGTATCACTTTTGTTTACCTGCATTTCATATCAGTTAGTTTAGTTCAATTCCGAATTGTTCCTGATATTAGTTTGACACAATTGATCTTAATTGCTTGTGAGTTCCTGAATTTATTGTTCCCCTGTTTTCAGTTTCCCATTTCTGCCCTATGTATCAGTCCTGTAGTTGCGTGCCAACTTTCAGAGTAGTGTTTTTGCATTTCATGTTAGTGAGCTTAGATTTTCTGCAATCTTATCTAAATTTTCGATTGGAATATTTGAATTCATTTGTCTGCGTGTTTGTATTCAGTTGCGCATCATTTATGCACACTAATTCTGCATTAAATGCTATCAGTCTATTTCTGTAAAACTGCAAGTTTTTTATCTGCAAACTCTGAATCGATTCTGAAATTCTTCAACTAGTATCTAAATCCTTGATTTCACTCATCAGAAAAGTTGTTAGTCAGTGACCCATTGCATCATATTCAGCTTGATCTATTAGTTCCTGCATTCGGGTTGCATTTCTGCAGTAGCTTCAACATTTAGTCCCTGCATTTCTGAAATTTTGCTGCTATTCTGATTTCTGTAACTCATCTATGCCTTGCACTTCTTGAGTGGATTTGTCTACCAAGTTGTAGTGATCAGCTGGAATTCGAAATATTGTCAGTTTGTCATTTCTGCAATTGGAAGCAAATTTGCAGCACATCAGTCTTTGAATCAGTCTTTGAGCAGTTCTCTTTGCGTGCCAAGTGCTGGAATTCTGCACTTGTATCAAGTGCAGTTTAGGAAATGATTTGTAGTAAGTTATATGGTACTTCTAGTGTGCTGTGATGTTTGAATTCAATTAGTATTGCATTCGAATCGTTTTGAACTTCTCTGCATTGGTTTGCCTCCAGATTTTGTAGCCAGTTGTGTAGTGTTTGTTTAAAGTTTGATTGCTGAATTTTATAGATAGCATTTGATTCAAGTTGGCTTGTTTTTGAAAATTGCCTGCACTGCTGTGTTGTTTCATTGCTTAGCATTTGTTTCTGAATTTGAAATCAGATTCGTTTTTGGAAAAAATTGGTTAAGTGCTTTAGTTGATCAAGTGGTCCATTGGTTGAGTTATAACTAGCTATCACTTGTCAAGTTCCATGGGTTAAGTTTCTTCCTTTTTCATTGCGATTTCGTTTCCAATTGCAACCCAAAACCCAAATATTTATTTGAAACCCAGAATTCACAAACGACACATAAATACAAGCGTGAATCACACAGCATCAACTAGTCCCGAGGAAAAATACGACCTGTGGCCCCTTTACTACGTTTTCATATTTTGATTGCAAAAAGGGTTTCCAGCATTTATTATAAATTCTAAATTCTGACGGATCCACATATTTCGTGACAACTTTAACCTAGTATTTCGGGTCTGTCAAATTTTTGGCGCCGTTGCCGGGGAAGCAACTAGTTGATTTGTTTGATTTTTGCTTGTGTACTTTTGGGCATATCATTTGATTCTATTTTCTGTTGTTTTATCTTTTGTATACGGTTGCTGCCATTTTTCTTGTTTGTTGTGTGACAGGGCTGTAAAATCCAAATGTTTTCACCAGAGGACTATACAGAGCTCAAAGATGCACTGGTGGGGTTAAAAAATGTGTTTAAGGTGTTGGAATACCAATAAAGACATAAAGCTCATTCATCTACTTACCAGCGGCCGATTCAGCCTACATTTCAGCCACCTCAGCCACAATTTCAGCCTTTCCAGCAATTTTAGCAACCAAATCAAGATTTTCCACAGCCCTACTCGAATTTTCAGCAACCAAATCAGTTTTTTCAGCCTTTCCAAAATTTTCAGCAAAATCAACCAAATTTCCAGCCACCAAATTAGAATGGGCAGCCCCAATTTTCAATTTTTGAGCAACCAATTCAGCAATTTCAGCCCAACTTTCAGCCATCTTATCAACAAGATCAATCACTTTTTCAAGGAATTCAGCAAGGGTGTTTAGATAATCAGAATTTTCAGCAACCACCCTTCTCTCAAGTTCAACCAAACCAAGAATTTCAGCATCTTAACCAAAATTTCCAGCAGCCTTTTGTATGTTTTCAGCAAGGAAATAATCAGTTTCAGCTTTAACCTCAGCCATGGCAGCAAGAATTTCAACCCATACAAAATTTTCAACAACATTTTCAACATTCACAGCCATACGATCCAAATTTTCAGTTTCAAAACCAGAATTTCCAACCCACGCAATTTCAGTGTTCACCACCACAATTTCAACCTCAGATCCAAGAATTCCAGGGCTACAATTTTCAGCAATCTCCACCAACTTGTGAATCAAATTTTCAGCAGTTTAATCAGCCTGTTCAACCATTTTATCAACCCCCACAGTCTCAATTTCAACAAATGTTTCAACAAGAGCTTCAAAACCTCGGAAGGCAAATGGAACAAGTGGCTAGTGATTTGAATCAGATAAAAGCCCAAAGATCAGAACAATTATCTTCTCAAGTTGTTTTTAATTCTGAGAGCCCCGGAGTTGACTTTATATCAGTTCAAGGTGACCCTAGTGCATGGCCAAGTCCTTCTTCAAGTGATCTTAGAATTTTAGTGGAAGAAGAAGAAGAAATCATTAAAGTCAGGGCACCTACAGCATACATCCCTCCGGAGATTCCTATTCAAAATTCATTTTCAAATTTTTCAGCTCCAGAAGAAGAAACTGAAGCTCCACATGACCATTCTAGACTTTTATTTTATGATGATAGTGTCATTGATGGTCCTAATTTTTCTAATGTTGTTGTTGCAGATATTACAGGAGAAGCATGCATAGGAGATGATTCCATAGGTGTAGGGGATTGCACTAAGCCCCAGGGACCACCACAAGATTTAGAGGATGAACTAGAAAGTGTAGGGACTTGCATGGTGGAAGCAAGCACCCAAGGATCACCTGCTTTAGTTGATTGTCCACCAGAACCTGAACCTGAAGAGGAGCATGAACATGATCAGGAGGAGAACACGGATACATCTACTTCTGAAGAACCTCCGGGTATTCTTCAGCACGCTCAGGTAAGTATTTCTTCTCTTTGTTCAGAAAAATTCAGCGAGGTACCTAGTGCTGACTTTATTGATTCTGATGAATTTATTGATATACCTTGTGTAGAAACTGCTTGTAAAAATCCAATAGAGGTACCACAAATTGATTTCATTAGTCATGATGCATTACCTGATATATCTCTTGTAGATATGGATTGCGAAATAATTTTAGAGGCACCTATAATTGATGTTGTTTGTTATGATGAATATCTTGATACATCTTTTGTGGATATGGATAGTGAAAAATTTTTAGAAGTGCCTAAAATTGATGTTATTTATTTTGATGAATCTCTTGCTATATCTTATGCTGAGGTTGAATGTGAAAAACTTATGGAGGTATCTGAGATTGATTTCATTGGCTGTGACACATTGCTTGATACATCCTTGATGGAAAATAATTGTGATATTTCTATTGAAGTGTCAAAAATTGATTTCTTTGTTTGTGATGAGTTTCTGGATGCAAATTTCGTAGAAAATGATTGTGAAAAATTTATTGAGATACCAGAATTTGATTTAATTGGATATGATGCAGTTTTGGATTCATTTTATGCAGAGACTGATATTATTTCATTTCTTTCTGACCCTGAACGCTTGAGAGAGGTATTACATTGTTTTGTAGGGTCCAGAAGACTTCAGGAGTGGGTTCTCCAACTGAACAGACTTCAACCTCCTGGAAGGACTTCTGAAAGGCATCAAGAAGGAAGAGAAGATCTTACTTTAATCCATAGCCCTCCATTCCTTCAATGGCTATTATACCTGAATCGCCTTCAGCCACCGGAGCATATTTCTGCAAAGTTCAAGTGTGGGGGAGTCCTAATTCCCTCAGCCAACCATTTTCCTCCACTACCACGATGCAGACTACTTCTGGATAGACTCCGCCCACCAGAAATAAAGGGGAGATTGTTCTTTCTTGTATTTTCTTTTATTGCATGTTTCATTTTTATATTTTCTAGAAGTAGAATTTTCCTTTGAATTGAGTCCTTACTAATAAATGCATGAGTAGAGTAGAATGCATAGGAGTCTTTGTAAATACCATGTTATGTCTTTTAGCACTTTTGCTCTTAGTGAATAAATGTATCCCTCTAGGTTATCTTCATGTCATTTTAGAGTCTTTTGAAAATAAATTAAATTTGGTTGTCAAAACTTAGGGTTTGAGCTAATGGATGAAATCTTGGATGCTTGAGTACTACTTGCTTTAGATTCTTAATTGAGGACTTGGGATGACTTATTTTTGCCTAGTGAGAATTAGCCTTATTTTTGTGATACACACGTGTTATTGCACTCTAGAACTTGCTTAGGTTCTTTCAAAATCATATTTCAATGATTGGATCACATCTATAGAGACTAATCCATTTGTTTCCCTTTCCACATCAATTTTTAGCACTAATCATGTTATTCTATTTTTCTTTACTTATCTCCTACTCTTACCCTCACTTTTCTATGGACTTGTTTATTTGAGATGTTCTTAATGCTACTTTGTCCGAGACGGACAAAGATTTAAGTCTGGGGGAGTGACTAGTGTTTTGGAAAGATTTGGTATCAAAGAGGCAATTCATGTCGAGAAAAAAAAATTTGCAAATTCCATGTACCTAGCATGAGCAAAAGGATGGAAACAATTGAGGTATCTAGACTCTTGATTATAATTTGAAGATCCAAACAATTTTGAGCCAAGATGAATTCGGTTGAAGAAGAAATTTTTTGTGTAATCCAAATGGCACACAAATGAAGGAAATCTATGTCATGTCAAAAGAGAGGAAAAGTATGTTTCTTGATGCTATGAAGCTATTCGGCCACTTTGCTAGAAGCTGAAATGCAGCTGTCTTTGCTGGAGAAAGCTGAACAAATCAACTTGGAGCTGTTGTGAATCATTGAAGGACTATTTGTGAAGCTGAATTGGAGAAATCAGCAGTGCATCACTGATTTTAGACAGAAATTGCAGAATGGTTTTTGGCTGAATTCAATCTTTTGGGGAGCAGATTTCAAGTGAAAGTTTAAACTGCTCTTGAGGCGATTGGATGAAATCAGGTAAGAAAAAGAAAGAATGAAATCAGCAGTACAGCACTGCAATATTGGATCAAGTTGAATTCGGTTTAAGTAGGAAGAAAACTTGTGCCAAAGTTGTTTTGGTCAGTTTGTTTTGAACTGCAGCCGAGTAGATTCGAAATTTAAGCAGAGTTTTATGCCAAGTTGGAAAGGAAATGCCCAAGCAAGGTGTCAAGAATGAAATCTAAACAGAAATCAGTGAAGGGAACAACTACATTGGAAATTCTGTAAGTGAGAAAAAAAAACTCTGAGTCAATCGGAATTGGTGGAGGCCACAAGTGAGTGTGAAGCTGATTTGATCAGAAATGATTTGGATTAGAACTTGAACTCAATTGAAAGTCCCAATTGATGCTAATTGCTTGAGAAATCAGAGAAGTGCACTGCATTTGTCGTGAAGTTGGAATCTGAAACTAAAAAAAAAACAGCTTCTGCAGGATTAGTTTTTTGAGATGCTCAACTTAAACCAAAATTGGTTTCCGAAGCTATGAATCAAGGTATCAAGTATAAAATGTATCTGGAATTGATGGGCACATTCACTGTTGATCAGAATTGAAAGAAATGTGGCTGTCTAGAATTTTCAGATCAGAAAAAAAAGGAAGCGGTGTAGGGCAGAAAAAAATATATGGCTGCTTGTTTACCATTATGTGATGTAATGGTTGTGAAGAATGCAAGGAATCTGATCTGCCTCAACCTGAATCTGGTTTGGAAAGTCAGTGAAGCACTGCCGAATTTAAACAAAATCTGAAGTGGAGCTGGAATCTGAATGAAAAAAAAAGAAAGAAGAAGAAGTGAAAGTAGTGTGCCAACAAAGGTGAAGTGTATCAAGAGGGAGTTGCAAGGGTTGTTGAGTGAAAATTTTATGTTGAGTATCTATTTCACTTGATATCATATGTTCTTTGATACAAATCTGATCTGAAAAGATTTAAGAGCAGAAAAAAAAAGCAATTTGAAAGAAAAACAAGAGAGAAGAAGAACAAAGTGGGCACTCAATGAGTTGTTGGCATTATGATACTAGTGAAGATAATCTTATCCACGTTGAAGATTTGTTCCATCATCATTCTGATTTCATTAGCGAGAAAGAAAGAAAAAAATTTCAGAAAACAATTTGAAGGATTGAGAAAAGAGAAGAGACAAATTGGCACGTAAGTGGGAAATTGGCACATTAAACCAAGGAAGGTTTCTTCATCCAAATCCAAGGAAATTATTAAGGTTTGACTTCACCATATTTTTGATATCACTAGAGGACTGACAAGAGGGGCAAAGCACATTGGGAACATACTTGAGCACTCAAGTCTTCCACTGTATCAATTTTTCCATTCCCTTGACTTTTACTCCATTTCTTACCATTTTCCATGTTTTCACTTGTTTTTGTAGATGTGAATCCTAATCATGACTAATGGTGGAGAGTAGACAATAAGCAAGCTTATGGTAGTGCAAGAAGCATGTGTGTATGAGTGAGCTCCACTTCCATCATCAACTTAGAACTTAAGGAGAGAGCCACCCAAAATTTTCCTTGAAAGGCTAGTGATTTAAATTCATCTCAATGACTCATGATGGATGAAAAGGCTAAGTTGTTGATTTAAGGACGAGATACTAATCCATAGAGCTTAGATTTTTGAGAATTGACAACCTTAGGTAATTTCTTTTCATTTGCTTCTAATTATGCATAAGTAAATCTAAGGGATACATACTTAATGTTTTCGCGAGACGCTCAAGGTTAAGTGTGGCGGAGTTGATAGATACCATTTTATTGATCATTTGAGTTGCTAAAATCCATGTTTGACCTATGTTTTTATTGCTTAATTGTGAAATTACCCTAGGTTTTAGGATTTCCTCTTATTTTGGACTTAATTGCAAATTTACACATTTTTGGATTATTTGGTCATTAATTTTCTGATATATTTTTGTAGGCATGAAAGGATCCTGGACCTAGGGCATACTGGGTCAAACTTGAGTCGGAAGTGGAACCGGATCGAATTATCAAGCTTACGATTAATCCGGGCCGTCCGATTCAAAAGCGGCTAGATCTGAGCCATCCGGGACCATCTGAAGCAATCCGAGTTAGGGTTAGGGTTGATCAAGCACTATGATCAAGATCTGAAGGTTTCATTCCAATCAGAGATCATCCAACCGTTGGATCAAGCTCGGAGGGCTCTAGATCGTCCATTCAAAGATTAGGTTGATCTGGACCATCCGTTGCACATCTGGAGGATCCGAGCTACCACGAGGTAGATCCTGACCCCTGATCATCATCATTAAAGTTTGGCTCAAATCAGAGCAAGATCAGCCGTTGGATTGATGTGGAGAAATCTGGGTCGTCCAATGCTTATGTATTTAATCAAACTTTTCCCTGCTTTCAGCCTCGTCGCGTCTTCACCGTAGCTACGTTCTTCAGCCATTTTTCATCAGTTTCTTCAAGTTCTTCATCCAAGAAGGCGTGACCCCTCAATTTCTCCATTTGATCATATCTGAATCCTTAGAAGACAGTTGCGATCGAGATTTCAGCTCAATTTGCGCCAGAACAGGGGTGTTTGAGGGTTTCGGCATCTCTGCTACCCAATCGTTTGTGTCTCGTCCACAAGCCATTTCCGATCATTTGAGCTGCTTGTAGGGGTTTTCAGGTGAGCTCAGATGTTCTTCAAATCATCATCGCAAGCCATCCATTGAGACAGAAGAGATTGGACTGGAATTTTCCCAGCTGAGGCAGTTTGAGCAGATTGGTCAATTGAAGCTGCGCTCCACTGATTTGCTGTGCTTAGGGGTTCGCGGCCAGTTCTTGCTTGACGACCAAGAAGATTTTGAGCTTATGGAGGATTGAGGCTTAGTATTTAGCTAATTTCAGTTGTTTGTAGCTGTAATTTCCATTACTGCTTTAGTTTCGTTTCTGTCTTGGTTTCAGATTGGTTAGTTTCGTTTACTTGATTGTTTCTGTTTAAATTAGTTTCGATTCTGCAAGTTAAGTAGATTTATTTGTTTGTTAGTGAACAATTGAGTTAATTTTAGTTTGCTTTGCATAGTTCAATTTCTGCAGTTTCTTTAATCTGTTGCGTGCCGGCTCTTTCCCTGCGTATCAGAATTTCTTCCTGCGTATCACTTTTGTTTACCTGCATTTCATATCAGTTAGTTTAGTTTAATTCCGAATTGTTCCTGATATTAGTTTGACACAATTGATCTTAATTGCTTGTGAGTTCCTGAATTTATTGTTCCCCTGTTTTCAGTTTCCCATTTCTGCCCTATGTATCAGTCCTGTAGTTGCGTGCCAACTTTCAGAGTAGTGTTTCTGCATTTCATGTTAGTGAGCTTAGATTTTCTGCCATGTTATCTAAATTTTCGATTGGAATATTTGAATTCATTTGTCTGCGTGTTTGTATTCAGTTGCGCATCATTTCTGCACACTAATTCTGCATTAAATGCTATCAGTCTATTTCTGCAAAACTGCAAGTTTTTTATCTGCAAACTCTGAATCGATTCTGAAATTCTTCAACTAGTATCTAAATCCTTGATTTCACTCATCAGAAAAGCTGTTAGTCAGTGACCCATTGCATCATATTCAGCTTGATCTATTAGTTTCTGCATTCGGGTTGCATTTCTGCAGTAGCTTCAACATTCAGTCCCTGCATTTCTGAAATTTTGCTGCTATTCTGATTTCTGTAACTCATCTATGCCTTGCACTTCTTGAGTGGATTTGTCTACCAAGTTGTAGTGATCAGCTGGAATTCGAAATATTGTCAGTTTGCCATTTCTGCAATTGGAAGCAAATTTGCAGCACATCAGTCTTTGAATCAGTCTTTGAGCAGTTCTCTTTGCGTGCCAAGTGCTGGAATTCTGCACTTGTATCAAGTGCAGTTTAGGAAATGATTTGTAGTAAGTTATATGGTACTTCTAGTGTGCTGTGATGTTTGAATTCAATTAGTATTGCATTCGAATCGTTCTGAACTTCTCTGCATTGGTTTGCCTCCAGATTTTGTAGCCAGCTGTGTAGTGTTTGTTTAAAGTTTGATTGCTGAATTTTATAGATAGCATTTGATTCAAGTTGGCTTGTTTTTGAAAATTGCCTGCACTGCTGTGTTGTTTCATTGCTTAGCATTTGTTTCTGAATTTGAAATCAGATTCGTTTTTGGAAAAAATTGGTTAAGTGCTTTAGTTGATCAAGTGGTCCATTGGTTGAGTTATAACTAGCTATCACTTGTCAAGTTCCATGGGTTAAGTTTCTTCCTTTTTCATTGCGATTTCGTTTCCAATTGCAACCCGAAACCCAAATATTTATTTGAAACCCAGAATTCACAAACGACACATAAATACAAGCGCGAATCATACAGCATCAACTAGTCCCGAGGAAAAATACGACCTGTGGCCCCTTTACTACGTTTTCATATTTTGATTGCAAAAAGGGTTTCCAGCATTTATTATAAATTCTAAATTCTGACGGATCCACATATTTCGTGACAACTTTAACCTAGTATTTCGGGTCCGTCAAGATGCTGGACGGTAGGCGCTCCAAGAGGTACAGTTGAAGGGTCGGAGACATCCTCGTCGGAGCTAGAGGCCCCCTCAGAAGAATAGCCCTCGGCAAGGACTTTCCTGAATTGCACCGGGGGGAATGATTGTGAGGCTGCCTCCAATGATGCTTGAAGTTTCTTGCGTAGGCGATCAAGCTTCATGCGAGGTTTGGTAGGCACCACCCGCTTGCCTTTGGAAGGGTCGGAGGAGTCAGCTGGGGATGTGCTGACGGTCTGACCTCCTATCTCTGGAGTGGTCATCAGCTTGAAATGTTGAGACAGGGAGATAGTGTCCTCATCATCAGATGTTGGTATACCCTCCTCAGGAATGGAGGGAGCTTGCGGGGGTCAAAGCATCGCAGACTTTTCCATTTCGATGAGCGTTTGTCGAGGCATTTCATCTTTGGCCTCCCTGAGGATCTAGGAGGCGGGGTGTTGGCTGGAGGCGCCGACTTTTCCTTATTTTCTCCCGTCTCGACGATGACAAGAGGTAGGCCGACCTCCGGGGCGCCAGGCAGCTCCGGGGCTCCTTGGTCGGCTATGGGCTCGAGCACTACTGGTGCCTCTACCTTCTCCGGCGTCTCGTGCTCGCCGGACGACTCTGTAGCCCCCTCCGAAGCCTCGGCTGAGTTAGATGGTGCGGTGAGAAGGGTCGGGGGAGTGTCCAAGGCCTGCTTATTGGCTTCATCCACTTGATGAGCTGATTCATTGCCCTCAATAACATGATGCCCTCTGTAATAAACAAACAATGAAACATCAGTTAGAATTAACAGACATTTATGAAAAAGATACTCACCGAGATTGGGGTTGATGCTGGTGACTTTAGGGTTGAGGCCCACTCGGTATATGAGTTCATCACTATGGACCAGACCCGGGCCACTAAACTCCATGCCCGACAGGAGGCTCTTAGCCCGCTGGTAGCCCGGGTCGTGTTGGAATTCTCCGAGCTCTAGGGGAGCTGGTAGGTTTTCCCTCCAGTGAATGGGGCTGAAGGGACGTTGAGGCAAGCGAATAAAGAAAAATCGTTCCTTCCATCCCTTGTGGGATGAAGGAAACCCTCCTAAGAACCTATGGCTGGGACGCGCCGTAAAGCTAAATGCCTCTCGTGAGCTAGTAGGAACAAAGAAAAAATAGAAGAAACGGGGGGTTAGAGGAATGTCAAAGAGCTTGAAGATGATAAACACCCTGCCTATTTGGACGAAAGAGTTGAGGGCCATCTGGTGGAGAGGAATGCCAAAATAGAAGGAGATGCTCATGAAGAAAGGGGGGAGAGGGAAACGAAGCCCTAACTCTACCTATCCTAGAAGAAGGTAAAGAATTCTAAGGGGGGTTCTACGGGTGATTGGTCCACCCTAAGGACGTTTACCTCCATTTCAGCCGAGATGTCGTAGGCCTCACAGGCAGCTCGAAGGGTTTCAGGTCTAACCCTAGAAGACGTAGAATCATACCACTCCGGTTGGTATCCCTCCTCAGGGGTCCCCTTCCTACCCTGGTCCTTCTTGCTCTCCTTAACCATGGTTTCTAAGGAAGAAGGTAAGAACGAAGAAGAAGACTTACGCTTGGGAAAGAGTCCTTAGAGAAAGAAGACTAGAACGATGTTTGCAAACGCTGGTAATTGACGATGCCAGAAGATGAACGGGCGTTTTCGCCTCCCCTTTTTATAGGGAAGAAGCCGCTTGCGTGCGTACAATGGGGGCAAAGCACGTGAACAACAATGAACATCCATCTCGAGGCGTCACCGCTGTTGAGGCGACTGTTTGATATGGTCATGCAGTGCATATCAGCAGGAGATTGTTAAGAGAGAAGTTTGAGCACGTAACAAAGGCGCATTCGCAAAGGGGCTTTGTCTCTATTAAGAGACCCCATGCGCTTTTAATGGATGATAGACAGCTATCATTGTTATGCCTCGAAGTTTGCAGAAGTCTTTTTGGAAGACTAATTCAAAAGGGATTGTCTCGGACCAAGGGACGAATGTTTCGATTTCTCGGATCCGATAAGCCGCCAATGAAGTAGTAATGGATATATGGACCCACCACGTCATAGCTTCTCTTCGTTGCACCACTAGTCTAATCAGTCAGCCACACTTCCTTCAATTAGACTTGAAGAGAGGGACTTGTGATGGGGTTGAACATCCTAGGGTTGACATGTGGAACGAGGAAGTTATGCGTCAGGGTCCACTGAATCTGAACGACTCTCTCGGACTCCTGAGACCTCCTCGGGGCGGCAGACTCCGAAGACTACCTCGGGAAGGCAGACTCCCAAGACCACCTCGGGAAGGCAGACTCCCGACACCACCTCGAGAGGGCAGATCCCCGAGACTAACTCGGGATGGTATACGCCCGAGACCACCCCTGGAAGATAGGCTCCCGAAGCCTTTCCGGGAGAGGAAATCTCCCGAGACCCCCTCAGAAAAACGGAGCCCAAAAAGTCATAGATCGATAGCCCGACTCCAATAGTCGTTACCCTTTCTTGTTCAGGAAAAGGGGCGGATAATTATTATCCTTTATATGCGACAATTAAGGCTTAGTAATCGCGGGAGCCATTACCTAAGAGCTATCAGGTAACCGACAAGCACGAAACATGGAGATACGTTCGACCAAGCATACAAGTATATAAGGTGCTCCAACCCCCAGGTAAGGGGGATGCTCTCTAACTCACAAATCCTCCTTAATTCTTTTCCAACAATCGACATGAGCGCTGACTTAAGCGTTGGAGTGGGCTCCGTCGGAAATCTCCGGTGTATTCCCATTTAACACTCGTGTTAATTTCGTATGGTGGGATCTCCTTTCCTTTCGTCATCGTCTTCGTGGGTTGGACTCTGATTACCGACCGTCCATGTCGATTCCTTCTTGAATAGTAGATTTGAAAAAGATACACTTCATATCAAATCTAGCTTATGATTTAAATAGCCCCCACGGGCTGGCTCGGTTGATAAGGCGTCTAGCTGCTTGTATCAGAGGTCTCAGGTTCGAGAGTCGCCAGTCGCACATGGGGTAAAAAAACCTGATCTGCTGGCTTAAATCCTCTTGGCCCCAGGCGCCTTACCCCACCAGTAAAATCGTGATTTATTCTCTCTGGATATTTGTCGGGCCGGGACCAGAGAGTCGTTAAGGTGGCGGTTCCACCTTTTGCATAGCTTATGATTTAAATAGTTAAATTAATAAATAAATTTAAGTTACATAAATCGACGTATGAGAAAAGAGAGAGATTTACATTCATGAATAGAGAGAGAGAGGGGAGGGGGAGAAAGAAACGTTGAGATGACATGCATTCATATTATCGAAATTATTTTAAAATTAAATGTTTCAGATGTGTTAAATGTTTCGACTAATTGTGAGATAATTATTCGACCTTACAAAATAATTGATTCGGTCTAATTATGAGGTAATTGATTCGGTCATGAGTTAAATGTTTGGATTAATTTTGAGATAATTGATTGGATCTTATAAAAAGTTTCTACTTATAACCAGAATGAATTAAAAAATGTGTCTTAGGAAATTATTCTTTTTGTTTGATTTGAAAAAAGATTATAAGTTGATCTAGGACGTCCACATTGTCAGTCTCACAGTCATCGATAAAGAGATAAATTAAAAAATTAAACAGACTATCATATGGGAAAATATTTTTTTCAATTTCATCATGAATCGATTCTTAACTCAGCCAAGCCTAATTAGGAGCCCTACTCTTATTGTTTGATTACGTAAAAAAACAATAAAATCCATCACTCTGATGATCTCTCATGGTTATCTCATATCAGAAAACTAAATCTAATCATCACATGTGGAATATACTCTTTTTGTTTGATGAACTATGAGGCCAATGATTAAGCATGAAAATGCATGCTAAAAAGGTTTTGATGATTTTACAATTACAGGAGTATTTCACAGTAATATTAACTGGCGGTAAAATTAAAATTTCCCCATCTGAAAAACGCTAAGCCAGACTTAGTCAGGCGCGAAGAATAAGACTCGCGTTCTGTCTTCTTTGCCGGCCGTCCTCAACGGTCGTTTTTCAATTCAATCTACTTTTGCCCCGAGGAGATATGCAAGATTTGATAGTCTATGACAAAATTGGAAGGGTTTATTTTACTAATGAAGAGTAATAATTTTTTAAAGTAATGATTGGGACAGTGAATTTGGGACAGTGAATGGGACAGTGAATGACGTGCAATTATTGTGTACACGTCCGATCGCCGATCGGACACCACCGATGGTCTCTGATTATCGTCCTGAATCAAACTATACCTTCAGAGGACGGTGAACTCGTCAGGATCGCCGGTAACGGTGAACCTATCGAAATCGACGGTCAATGATGCGAGATCGCAATTGCGGCGATCCTCGACGGGTTCACCGTGCCCCCCAGGGTATAGTTTGGTTCGGGGCGGCGGCCGAAGGCCGCCGGTAGTGTCCGATCGACGATCGGACGTGTACACAATAATTACCACGTTATTCATTGTCCCATTCACTGTCCCAAATTCATTGTCCCTATCATCACTCTAAAACTATTTCAATTTAATTAAAATTAATCTAATTTATAGAACTACGAACTACTATTACAATATAAAATAATATTAATAAAAAAATTATAATTAAATTAATAATTTTGATCAAAATAAATCTAATATAAAATAATTGATCAAAATTATTTTAAACAATTTTAGTAAAATACTATGTTAAAGCATTTGACCAAAGTTTTTTCATATTTGAAAAATTTTATTAAAATTGCTAGATGTTATAATAATTTTAAATCAAAGTTTTCTATATTATAATAATATTGATTAAAGTTACTTTAAAACTATTTAAATTGAATTATTTTAATTAAAATTAGAAAACATCAAATAATCTTGATCAAACTTATTCTATATTATAAATTTTTTTTATCATAACTACTACAACTATAAAATTTTTAATATGCAATAGTATAAGATAAGATTATTTTTTTAATAAAAAATAGGATAGGATGTTATTTGGGCAATTTACCAAAAATACATATAGATTTCTGAATTTATTAAAGAGTAATGATTGGGACAGTGAATTTGGGATAGTGAATGGGACAGTGAATGACTTGCAATTAATGTGTGCAAGTCCGATCGCCGATCGGACACCACCGATGGCCTCTGATTATCGTCCTGAATCAAACTATACCTTCGGAGGACGGTGGACTCGTCAGGATCGCCGGCAACGGTGAACCTATCAAAATCGACGGTTAATGATGCGAGATCGCAATTGCGGCGATCCCCGACGGGTTCACCGTGCCCCCCAGGGTATAGTTTGGTTCGGGGCGGCGGCCGAAGGCCGCCGGTAGTGTCCGATCGACGATCGGACGTATACACAATAATTATCAAGTCATTCACTGTCCCAAATTCACTGTCCCTATCATTACTCTTTATTAAAAGATATATGTTACTTTGATATTTATTAATGATCGTATAAAATTATGTGTTCTTTTTATTTTAACCCTCCTGCCAAATTTAACTCTCTTTTTTCTCTCTCTTCTCACCTCTTTCTCTCTTCTCTTTTCTCTCTCGGTCATTCCATATCAGGCCCAACTTGAGTTTTTTTATTGATTCTTCATTATTTCAATTTAACACTTTTGGAGAAACAAAAATAAATAATGGATAACTTATTTGAACTCCTTATAATTTCAAAAATTCACAGAAACTAAAACGGGTGCAATTAGAGTTCTCTAGGTCCATTAGTGAGTTTTGATCGAAATCCACTGATGGGTTTGATATTGAATAATATCAGGCCGAACGTAGGTTTTTTTCGATTTTTTCCTTATTGAAACTCGTTGATAGAATTAGAAAGCTCCGATTGCACCTATTTCAGTTCCTATGGATTTTTGAAATTCTAAGGAGTTTAAATAGGGCATCCATTATTTATTTCGACTTTCCGGAGATGTTAAAATATAATAAGACAGAGTCGATAAATATCGATAAAAACTCATATTAGGCTTGATATTGAATTATATTAGACCTAATATGGGCATGATATTTTCAATATCATACCTAATAATGAGTTTTTCCGATTCATCCTTATTGAAACCTATTGAAGAATCTAAAAAGCTCTGAATGCACCTATTTTCACTTCTTATGAATTTTTGAGATTGCAAAGAGTTCAAATATGATATCCATTATTTATTTCGATTATTTTTTGAAGGTATTAACATGTTATAAAAAAATCAACTAAATCTTAAACGTCATACGTCATGGGTCAAAAAATCAACTAGAGACCTTAGATTGTAATTATTTCAGGTCTTGTAGATTTTTGAGATTGCAAGGAGTCTAATGGTGACGTCAATTACATATTTAGGCTTCCCCGTATGTGTTAAATTTTAAATTAGCTAAAGTAACACATTCATATCAAATCTAATACGTGCCTGATATTTTTCTATATTGGATCCAACATGGATTAGGTCGTACGTGAATTTGATATTTTTCTATATTAGGTCCTATATTATACATGCATGAATATATGTATCCAAAAGAGAAAGGAAAGAGAAAAGGTGAGAGAAAAGATAAGAGAAATTGAATGCATATGAGAAAAAGTAGAAAAAAAAATAATTGAGATTAAAATAGGAAGAAGAATAAATTAAACGTGTCTTCAGTAAATATGAAAGTATAGTACGGTTTTTTATGAATTTATAAATTTAAGTACGTTATTTGGTGACTTTCTTTTAAAAGATTATTTTTTAAATAAAAATGATAATTAAGAATGTTATTTTAATTTTTTACTTATTATTATTATTATTTTTACTAAGGCATACACTCGTATTGTTTCGAATCAGATATGTATGTTACTTCTTTGAAAAAGAAACCGCACTCATGAAACATAATATATGTTACTTCAACTTCTTAACGATTAATCTACAAGTACGTACGATAGATGTCTATTTCTCTTCCTTCATCGGGTTCTTGCTTCGCCGACGTTTGCTCCGGACAGGATGTCATAGTTAAATTATTTAATGATAAATTAAAATTTAGATTTCAAGATTTAGTTGTGATGTATTATTAAAAAAATTTCTTAATATCTAACAGATCAGAGAATTTTTTTTCTTATAATGATTAATTTTAATTTTCTAATTTACTCATTTTCAATAGTCTGAGACAGTTATGTGGGAGGAAGGGTACCAGGACGACGAATTTTACCTTTTGCAATATTTTTTATGAACATTCATGCTCATGGGAGTGTCTAGTTGGCTAAAAGGTGGCAATTTGCTACAATATAATAGAGATTAATTTCCAGCGGCACACATTCTCTCGGAGAAAAAACTTCTCCTATCTTCTAATCACTTGGAGGTTGGCTATAAGTTGACCCAATGATTTATCTCCTTTTACAGGAACGAACTATGAGTGACATTTCTAATGAACGTAATCATATTTTACTATAATTGCTTTGTGGATGCTCAATGTGATAAGGGACATATTCAGATTAGAATTTGTGTGTGGAAAAGGTAAGATTTGTTGGTACAATCAATCTCAGGTCAATATTGAATAGATTGACCAAGCTCGAGTTACCTCAAATTTTATTTAGATATTTGATCAATATGTTAGTAAGAAGTCAAGTAAATTAAGGTGACTAGATACTGTGGGATCGTTTAGAATCGATAGAGAGAGGGGGGTGAATATCGATAAAATTTCGGATAAGTAAGAATATTGCACAGCGGAAAAATTAAAGCAATGCTAACTCGTTTTCTTTTTACTTGGTTCGGAGTCTGTAACGACTCTTATTACAAGGCCCACGATCCTTGACCATTTTCGTTGGGCAATTCTATATTTCACAAAAAGGTGTTACAAACTTAAATCACGAATACAGAATTGAAACAACTCAAAACAAATATACCGACGATCGGAAAGTAATTTGAAGAACGGAGCAGTAGGTCGTCGATCTTGAGCGTTGTTAGCGCTTGAAACTCGAGCACGGGAGATTTGCATGGAGCGTTTGAGTGATTGAGTTGGAAGAAGTGTTGTCTGGAAGCAGAGGGTGAACCCCCTTTTATACTGGTGTCCAGGGCGCCTGTGAGGCTATAGGGTGCCTGCCACATCACCGATTTGTGCCCGTCCTTATCCGCAGACTCAACCAACGTCTATCCCCCATCCAGGGCGCCTGGGACGTCTAGGGCGCCAGACAGCTCACGGGCGCCTCACATGCAGATGTGGCAACCTGCCAGCTCAGCTTCGCAGCCACAGGAAGAAACCCATCTGGGGTGCCTATATCAACACAGGCGCTTGTGTTCTCAAGCGCCTGGGATGCAGAAACTCAAACCTCTTGCTCCTACAACCAGGGTTAGTTCTAGAACAACAATAATAATAAAAACAAGTATGAATAACAGTCTGTGCTGTCTTGGTTCTGACTTTGGATTTCCAAATGGAACCCTAGGTCGAATCGACACCTACTGTTCCCTCTTTCGGGAAATGCGTCCTCACCTACTCCACTCTGGAGAAGTTACCTTTCGCCAACCGGCTCCTTCGGTTGGACTTTTGCTTGGCCTCTGAGACTGTCGGATCTCAAGACGTCCGTTCCTCCACCCATCTCTCCTTCTGTCCGCAGCTCCCGCTCGGCTAAGACTTCTGCCCGATCTTCCGGATCAGGACTTCGGAGCCCAGTCCACGACCAAGACTTATTGCCCAACCCCCAGTCAGGTCTTCAATGTCTAGTCCACGACCAGGACTTATTGCTCAACCCTGCAGGTTAAGACTTCATGCCTAACTTACCTAGGACTTTCCTGCACACTTAACAGATTCATTAGATAACACCTTAACCTTAACTTTGAACCCTTTGCGATTATCAAAACCCAGGTTTGATTTGGTGCTTCTGGCACCAACAATCTCCCCCTTTTTATCTAGGGCATCCTAGTTCAAAAGTTAAGTTAAAACAGAAAATAAAACAGTGTATTTAAAACAGACATATTTCCCCTATTTCCTTTGAAAAATATTTTTGAAAAAAATGCATAAAACTTCCCCTTGATTAAAGATTCTCCCCCTAAAGCTTTCGAAAATATGTAATTTTTCAAAAAAAAAAAAGATTGAGGATACATTTTTTGAGGAAAAGGTTGAAATCTTTAAAATGAGAAAAGTAACAAAAAGTTTTTTAGACATTATTTTTAAAACATCCCCTTAAAAGCACTGTCAACTTAATGGCTGGTGCCTTTTAGCGCCACTCGACCTGACACCAGTGTAGGTGGCCACGGTACGAGGGGATAGGGTATGACAGGAAGATCAATACCTCAGCGTGATATTCGTCGTTTGAGACCAGGATGACCTCAGTCCTACTCCGACCCTGTACAGCTTCTGGTAGTCTGGTGACAGGGAGTAGTTGTGTTGCTTGCTAGGGCCGACTGAGGACCCATGAAGGTGCCAACTGGGACACTGAATGAAGAGGTCGACTGAGGGCCTATGAGGGTGCCGACTGGGGCCCGGCATGACGAGGCCAGCTGAGGGCCTATGAGGGTGCCGACTGGGGTACGACATGATGAGGCCGGCTGAGGGCCTATGAGGGTGCCGACTGGGGCACTGAATGAAGAGGTCGATTGAGGGCCTATGAGGGTGCTGACTGGGGCACTGAATGAAGAGGCCGACTGAGGGCCTATGAGGGTGCCGACTGGGGCACGAAATGTCAGTGTGTCGAGTAACTCCCCCTCTGGTTCGGGCTTACCCCAGGAGCGTGGGCCGCCTTGCGTCGGGTGGGAGCCAAACCTGGAGGGGCGTTAGAGCCTGAGCGTCGAAGCTTGGGCCGGATCGACCTCGAGGAACGTGGGACGCCATGCATCCGATCGAAGGCCTTGACCCACGCGACTCCGATCCGCCAGGCCTTTCCGACCCCCTAACCATCTTCCTTCTGACTAGGCGCCAGGCTGCCGGGCTAGGCTACACGTGTAGCGATCTCGGCCTCTATGGTCCGAATCGTTACAACACGCAAGCTGGCCCGGGATCAGTATCCACGCCAAGAACTCTTCAAGATGGCTTCACAAGTCGTGAGCTCCATCTTTGCAAAAGGTAGTAGCCTTGCATGCAAAGATGAGATTTAGTACTCGCAAACGGACGACACCAATCAGAGAGAACAACCAAAAAATCAGCCTGCTGTCCACCTAGAGAACCCACTGTGAACTGGTCTTCCTGGAGCCTTTCAACATCCAAACTTTACTGAGAAAGAGGTAATAGATACCCCTACATATCGAATATCCAGTAGCAACATTTGATCACCGAAAACGGAGCGAAGGGAGGCTGGAAAAGGGTAAACTAGCGGTCGGTCACCCAATCCTGTTTGCTTGGCAACGATCCAATGACCAAAGCTCCTGTGCTTCGGCATCCTTCTGATTAGAGGCGACCTCTTGGTCAGATTGAAGGAACTGCAATAAATGTAAAGAGAGAACATCTTGTATCCACGATTGAATCATTTGGACCAAGATTTCCATATGAACGAGATAGGGTATTAGTATATCTGACAAATAATTTAAATGCAATAATTTATCCTCTAAAACAAGAAATATTGAATGACTAGATCCTAAATTGTCTTTTAGGAACCTTTGGATACTTTTGACATCTGATTTTCGTCGTTTTGAATCCCAGAATTGACTCTCACTATATATATTTTTTTTCAAAAAAAATAATGAGAGTCAATCATATTACTAAGTAAGACTCACTTCCATTACTAAAATTGTGACTACTAACTCCATCTGGAATTAGATTGGATAGGCTAATGGAAAATCCATTTACGAGTTGTGGAAAGGATTGAAGAAACTTTGTATCCACACTCACAAGGGTCTCTGAGTAATCAAACATTCAATTAGGGTAGTCGACTAACTCTAATTTTTATAAAATAAAAGTCAAAGTCAGGCCCCACCCCATCTCCACTGGATCTATTACTGGGAGTACCCTCAAAAAGGAAACTTTCCTCAACCATTTCGGGTTAAGAAGATGTAAAAATATATTTCTCTCTATCTAAGAAATGCGGGTGTGTGCTAAAATATATTTAGTAAACATGTGCAACGGAAATTAAAACATAATAAATCTTAATTTATTACAATATACGCATCAACACATACAAGAATACAATTCATAAAGAGATAATCGCAATATAAATTTAATAGAATTAAATTAAAACTAGCTGTATCATGCAGATGACGAAAAGCGGGAGTGGTATCAACTAAGTGACACTCGGAAGCCTCGATTCTATTTGTATCCACGCCAAGAACTCCTCAAGATGGCTTCACAAGTCGCGAGTTCCATTTTCGCAAAAGGTAGTAGCCTTGCATGCAAAGATGATATTTGGTGCCCGCAAACAGACAACATCAATCAGAGAGAACAATCGAAAAATCAGCATGTTGTCTGCCCGGAGAACCCACTATGAACTAATCTTTTCAAAGCCTTTCGACATCCAAACTTTACTAAGAAAGAGGTAACAGATACCCATATGTATCGAGTATCCAGTAGCAACATTTGCTCACCATAAATGGAGCGAATGGAGGCTGGAAAAGGGTAAATCAGCAGGCGGACACTGGACCTTGTTTGCTTGGTGGCCATCCAATGACCAGAGCACCCGTGCTTCAGCATCCTTCTGGTCAAAGGGGACCTCCTGGTCAGAGGGGAGGAGGTGGCTAGAGGTTGGGCACTGGCAAACTAAGGAGAAAATCTCTCCTTGGTGTTGGGGAGTCGGCGACATAAGAGAGGGAGGAAACGGAGAGTGGTTTTTAGATTTTCTAAAAAGATATTCAAATGAAATTGTTATATATTTTTTCTCTCTTCTATATCAATATATAGATCCCTTAGATGGGTTGAATAAGAACCCCCAAATCTGACCCAATATTACTTAACCAAACCAAAACTTAACCCACTAAGTTTTTGGTTTGGTTCAAAACCAAAACTCTCTTAATTAAAAATGAAACCAATCTGGTTAATAATTAAACTATAGAGGACCAATCTCATCTTCAAAATACATGGTTCATCCACGCTTCCATTCTGACAAAATATCTTCCATATTTGTCCTTTGTCTGGTCTAACCAGACTCAGTCTTTCTCAATTTGAGAATCTAATTCTCAAACTCATTTTAAATCTTTTAGATAAACTCGTAGTGCGTGTGATCTCATAGATTCCTGATTTATTTTGGTCATCCATAATTAATTATTAATTATGGATCGATCATAAGTGACACATTGTAGTATATCATGATCCCCAATTAATTAAAAAATCTTACAGTTTATTTCAGAACTACTTCTGAACATTTCAGCAGTTATAGTGAATCATGACTCGTTCTTTTCATTTGTCTTATGGTCACTTGGTTTAAGACATGGTCTATATGTCTGTCCCTACTAGGTTGACTGCATCACACCTAATCCAAATTATATGTTAAGTATAGATTTGATACCTTTTTATTCTTGTTTTCATGCTCATTCACTTACTTTTACTGATTCATATTTATGTTGTTATGCGTATTTCTTAGCTTTTATCAACATATTTCCTATTTCTATTTCTAGTTTGGAGATATGATTTTCTCCTGTTTTCACTTTCAGGGATGTTTTGGAGCAAAAACGGATGAGAAAAATGAGCAAAAGGGAGCAACAAGACAAACAAGATTGGTCGTGGCCCTGGAGGCATGCCCCCTGCAGCTTCCATGGACGGGTCGTGCCCCCCTTGACATGACCTATGTACACCTTCAACTAAGGTCGTGCCCCTTAGCACGGCCGTGCAGCCTGCCGGGATAGGGTAGTGCCCCATGGTATGATCTGTGCCTCATTGATCAAATTTGGATGTGCCACCCAGGCACGACCATGCTCCAGTCGTGTGCCCACTTCAAGACTAGGTCATGCCAACCAGGCACGGCTATACTCTTGCCATGCTTCCTTGCTCAAGAGTGGCATGGGTAGGTCGTGCCACCCAACAAGGTCGTGTCGTTCCAGTCATCTGTGGCATGGCTGTGTTGTGCCACATCACATGGCCAATGCCATGGGTCGTGTTAGGGGTTGCATATTCGAGTATAAAAGGGGATCCCCCCCCCCCCCCCCCCCTTTGCTTGGGGAGGAAGTTTCTCCTTTGTGGAGAACTATCTCTAGGCTCTACCCCACCATTCCGGTGATCTTCGACGACTCCAAGACATCTCCAACTCTGCCTTATCTCAACGAAGGCTTGGATTGGATTCGAAGATTCGACATCAAACAGATAAGTTTCTTCACCTCTCTCTCTTGATTTGCTTGTGAAGCTTTCTATTTTTGAGTTTTGTGCATCTCTCCATGTCTTGTGAGTAGATCTCCATATATTCTAGGGTTAGGAAGTAGATGTGATATGTATTTGATGTAAACTCCATGGTTTGTGTAATGCCCTTGGATTGATAATATGGTTTGGAACATATCTTGTTTGATTTAATACTTCAATGAATATTTTACTCGTATTTGCTATGAATTTATGCTTATTATTGTGTTGATTGAATGGATTATGGAGACCAATGCCCACTAAGGGTGAGATGCTCAAGGTTGTATGCTCGGGACCCCTTTGCGACAAGGGTATCCTTTCAACCAGACAACCTTGAGCACTCCCTTAACTTGGACATTGTGTCAAACAATGATAAATCAAACTCTAACTCAATGGATCTCTTCTAATCCCAAGTTAGGAGATGACATGTGTCATTTAAGATCGTATGACCAGAGAACCCAAGTGACAAGGAAAATTCTTTAATTGAACATCCTAAGTTACCTTGCCTATCTAATGACACTGGATAGCCAAAAGAAGAGTCACTCCGGTGTGAAGTTGCAACCTACACCGGTAACCTCATTATACTATCTATGGCCCCAAACCATAGAGATCAAGGCATTATCAACTCATGGAACATCAAAGACCATCATATGGAAATCTATATCTTAGGACATTCCCCTCACATAGACTTTCCTCCTTAAGAGTCTAGATTTGCTCTCTTCTCATCTCTGTTAGAACCTTTGTGTCTAGCTAGAGGGGGGGGTGAATAACTTCTCTTGGATTTTGTCTACAAAATGTTAGCCAAACACAAGAAAAAGATAGACAATAAGAAAAATAATGAAGGCAATGCTAACTCCCTTGATTTACTTGGTCTCTACCTCCTTGAGGTGACTAATCCAAGGATCCACACCCACACAACCAAGCTTCACTATGCTTTTCTCCTTTTCAACTCAAGCTTGAAGGTGGAGAAACCCTTACAAGATGATCTCTTCTTTTTACAAGTTTAGAATGATTTTGAAGGAAGAGATTGAGAGTGTGTAAGCTTGGAGATCTCAAAACAAGCAAGAAAAATCGAGAGAATCAAGTTGTGTCTTCTTCAAGTTCTGAAATATGCTTTTGTATAACCCTCGACATTAGTTGACTGGCAATATCATCAGTCGACTGATGAGCTTAACGGCTGTTGTAGAAAGTGTCTGATTTTTGCCGTCATCCTTCAACGGTCACTTGTCAGTCCTCTCATCAGCCGACTAATACCTGATAAATCTCAGGTTCCACTTTTCCTTTGCGTAGACACAAGCCTTCAAACCCTTCCATTAGCCTCGCGCCCTTAGGATGCTTCCAAGCCCTCAACTCCTCATCCTTGCGCTTGCCTTGAAGTGTTTCCCTCGGCCTTGCCATGCTAAGTCTTCTTCTACCAATTCTTCATACCTGGACTTAAACTCAAGTTTCATGTTAAATCACCAACATTGCCTAACTTAAACTCATTTAACCAAACATCAAAAGTAAATAATGTTTGGGGCATGATTGAACCAATATTCTCTACTCTCTCTACTTTCTCTCTCTTTCTTAAGCAAGTTTCTGTGTGATCTTCATTCCATTTCTAATTTGTTTAGCTAGTTCGTTCTTACGAACTCCCTAGTACCCAAATCTATGCACTTCCTCTCGATTAGTGGGACGAAGCTGCTGGATCACTTATCAGGGGTATACGGTAGGGAGATTATCGGACTCTAGGGATTACCTTGGATTATGGTAGGAGTCTCCTACGAGCTACAGGTGAATAGCTCTGTTTCGGTACTATCTAGGGATTTCGGAGGCAATTGGGAGGACCATCTATATTTAGTAGAGTTTGCATAGAACAATTGCTAGCATTTGGCTATCCAGGCTATACCGTCTGAGACGTTGCACGATAGCGCTTAAAGGACAATCACCCTTTGGGAGGAGGTTGGGGAACCTCAGCTGCTAAGACTTCAGAGTGTTTAGCACGACGTAGAGTTAGTCCATACGATCAAATAGAGGATGCTCAAGGCTCAGGATCACCGGATAAGTTACACAGATTAAAGACAACAACATTTGGATTTCTCCGTGAGTGATGATATTTTCCTACTAGTTTCATCTATGAAGGAGATGAAGATGTTTGGCCTCAGAGGTAAGTTAGCTCTGCTGTATATTGAGTTATTCTAGATTTTGGAGAGAATTGGAGTCATAGCTTACTTACTGGCACTTCCTCTATCTCTCGCCGGTGTATTTTATATTTCCATGTTGAGGAAATATGTGGCAGACCCTTTGTATGTCTTCCCTGATATGTCGATCATACTTCAACCTGACTCGACCTAGGAGGAGGTACCTGTGCGGATATTGAGCTACAGTGAGAATTAGTTGCAGAATAAGATAATCCGGCTAGTCAAAGTCGGATTGTAGCACCATTCAGAGGCGACCTAGGAGCTCCGAGAATATGATTAGAGCTCGCAACGCCACTTATTTATTTGAGATACGTATAATTTGTTTTGTTTAGTATTTAGTACTGTATGACATGATTATACGTGTTGGTTGTAATGATGATTTGGAGACCAAATTTTTATTAGTGAGGGATAATGTTAAAATGCGGCAACTCAAAAATCAGCAAATAAAATTTTCCAATAATTTACCGAAATGGTTTTTGGATTTTCCAGACTATGGATGAAGTTTAAAGGGGGTAAA
>JAGFNQ010003733.1:153481-240112 GCA_024364735.1 Boesenbergia rotunda | reverse complement strand
AACCAAGTTTTATTATAAACTAATTTATAATAAAAACTAATTCTTCTTCTCTTTAAATTATGGAATAAATTTTATAAGAAATTTATAAACTTTCTTATTATGGATAAATCAATTCATAATTGATTTTATAAAATTAAAATAAACCAATTCATGGATTATTTTAATCTTCCATAAAAGAATAAATTTCTATAAATTTTATTTATATAAATTTCTTTATACAAATTTATTTATCCATAATTTATAAAACAAATCACACTAGATTTATTTTATTAATTAAACCAATTAAATTGGTTTTATTCTCTCTCTTGGCCGGCCACCCAAAGAGGGTTAACACCCTCTTTGGCCGGCCCAAATCGACCCGAACCGGTCGCGAATTAAACTCATTTAATTCGCCCAAAAAGCCTTCAAAAGACTTAGCCATTTTTAGCTTCCATTGCGCCTCTGATTAATTCAGATTCGACTTGTTTCTCTTGATCGGAAAATCCAATTTTCAACTCGTTTTAAATCCCTCGGATTACTCGTATTGCGTGTGACTAAATAGGCTTTCGATTTATGTTGGCCGTCTATAATTAACCCATTTAATTATAGAACGATCATGAGTGGCACCTAGTAGTACATCATGATCCCCAATTAATCGAAAGATCAACGGTTTGACCCCAGAAGAAATTATTCTGAAACCCTTCAGCAGCTCTAATGAATCGTGCCTCATTCCCTTCACCACCTTATACCCACTTGGTTCAGGACACGGTCTATGGTGTCAGTCCCCACTAGGCTGACTACGTCACACCTAGCCCAAGTAGTGTCTTTCTCGTCCTTTGGATTTCTAATTACTCTCATGTATTTAAGAGACTCACACTCTTATCATGATATGCTCTGGCCAGAGGCTTTGAGTAACAATCCGACGATAGGCCTGGGTATACATCTCCTCGCAAGGAGTGGTGAATCCTTTGTAGGCTGTTCAAACATCTTCGGGCACTTCGGCTTATACCCGATCATCCTGGGTCCACACCTCCTTAGAGATGCTTGCTTAAGATGTCAAAGTATAAGTCTCCATGACCAAGATGACTTGAACACCGCAAGTCAAAGGAACATCGCACTTAAGCCGCAGTAAGATCTTCATTGACATATCTACATGTAGATTCCCATATGAAGTCTTACAGCTAGTCACTCCAATGAACTAGTTCCCTTAACTAGCATCCATGTTTATCTCCGGACATCCCAATGTCACCAGCCAGTGAGAATCAGCTGATTAGAGAATAACCCATGCTAGTCTCAACAGAATTGATAGTGTCCATTTTTATCAATTCATCGACTAGGGATAATTTCAATACTTCACAATTGCACATTAGAGATAATCACTAGTTGTGATCCCATCACAAATTCTCTTATGCTGTGAGTTGTATTGCGGACATTCAGTAGATGAGTTTAAGATCCCAATCAAATACACAAAACATGTATACTCAAATAGTGAATTATCATTTATTAAAATAAATGTTTACATCATAAGGCGATTGCCTTAGGACACTTCTCTCATATTACTAACAATTGGTACCTAGCACACATACCTACCGCAAAAAGTATGTCGGGTCTACTAGCGGTTAGGTATAGGAGGCTACCAATCATGCTCCTATATTGTTTAGAGTCTACCATTTTGCCTTCAAGATCACTATCCATTTTCACATTAGTTCCTATGGGTGTAGATGCTTCTTTAGCATGTTCTAAACCAAATTTCTTTAGCATCTCCTTAGCATATTTGGTTTGAAATACATGTGTACCTTCATTAGTTTGCTTGACTTGAAGGCCTAAGAAAAAGGTTAACTTTCCTACAAGGCTCATCTCAAATTCATCTTCCATACACTTGATGAATTCTTGTAGGAAGTCATTATTTGTTGACCCAAAAATGATATCGTCCACATAGACTTGGGCAACAAATATGTCCTTATCCTTAGATTTTAGGAACAATGTAGGGTCTATTGTTCCTCTCCTAAACCCCTTAGACACCAAAAATGAAGAAAGCCTTTCATACCAAGCTCGGGGAGCTTGTTTCAATCCATACAAGGCTTTCCTTAATTTGAAGACGTGTCTCGGATAGTTAGGATCTTCAAATCCGGGGGGTTGTTCTACATAAACCTCTTCCTTAATAATCCCATTAAGGAATGCCGACTTCACATCCATTTGGTGGAGTGTAAAACCCATGTGAGCGGCATAGGCTAATAGAATTCTAATTGATTCTAATCTAGCTACAGGGGCATAGGTCTCATCATAATCCAATCCCTCAACTTGGTTAAAACCCCTAGCTACTAATCTAGCCTTGTTCCTAGTGATTTTACCTTGGTCGTCTAATTTGTTTCTAAAAACCCATCTAGTGGTCACAATGGTACAATCAGTGGGTCTAGGAACTAGCTCCCATACTTCACTTCTCTCAAATTGGTTTAGCTCTTCTTGCATGGCCACGACCCAATCAACATCCCCCAATACTTCATCAATGGTCTTGGGTTCTAATTGAGATATTAGAGCTATTTGACTAGTTTGATCCCTAAAGTATGACCTAGTTCTCACTCCTTGAGTGACATCACCCACAATTTGGTCAATGGGATGATCATGGTGATGTCTCAAGGGTCTAGAGGTTGTGGGTTCATTTAATCCTTCTTCCTTATCCTCTAGTATGTTTCTTACTCCCCCTTGATCATTGCCCTCCAAATGTAGGTCTTGAAGTCTTTAGGCAAGGGGTTGGACCTCTTCTATATCCTTATCAATTGAGACCCTTCTAGGGTAGGTACTAGTGGTTTCATCAAATTTGACATTTGAGGACTCCTCAATCACTTTTGTCCTCTTGTTGTACACTCTATAACCCCTACTAGTCAAGGAATACCCTACTAAGATTCCTTCATTGGCCTTTGACTCAAATTTTCTTAGATCGTCTTTGGTGTTTAAGATGTAAGCTTTACATCCAAAGACCCTAAAATAGTGAACTTGGGGTACCCTTCCATTCCAAAGTTCAAAAGGTGTTTTTCCTAAAAACTTATGTACCAACACTCAGTTTTGAATATAACAAGCGGTGTTAACCGCTTCGGCCCAAAAGTAGCTAGGAAGAGAGTATGCATTAAGCATAGTCCTAGCGGCTTCTTGTAGGGCTTGATTCTTCCTCTCAACTATCCCATTTTGTTGAGGAGTCCTAGGGCATGAAAACTCATGCTTGTACCCATTTTCAACACAAAATTGTGTGAAGTTAGCGTTTTGGAACTCCCCACCATGGTCACTCCTAATTCGGTTTATTTTGGTATTCTTTTCGTTTTCTACCCTTTTGCTAAAAACTATAAATATGTTTAGGGTATCATCCTTGTGTTTCATGAAGTGAACCCAAGTGAACCTAGAAAAATCATCTACTATCACTAAGCAATACTTACTCCCTACAAGTGATGGAGTACTATGACAATCAAATAAGTCTATATGTAAAAGTTCTAAGGGCAAAGAAGTGGTACTTAAAGTTTTACCTTTGTGTGATGCTTTTGATTGCTTACCTTCTTGACATGCATCACATAACTTGTTCTTTTCGTACTTGATCATTAGAAGCCCCTTCACCAATTCTTCCTTGGCCACTCTTGTAATGTTCCTCATGTTGACGTGTCCAAGTCTTCGGTGCCATAACCACCCTTCTTATTCTTTGGACATGAGACACTTAACAACATTGTTAGTAGCATAAGATAGATCAAGATAATACAAGTTTGCCTCTCTAAACCCTTCTAATATGATAGTGTTTGATTCACATTGTTTTATTACACATTTCTTAGCATGAAATTCTACTCTAAACCCAGCATCACATAATTGACTTACACTTAATAAATTGAACTTCATATCCTTAATCAAGAGTACTTTATGAATTGAAATAGTGGGAGATACCTCAATTGTGCCCCTACCGATGATCCTTAACTTTCCACTGTTCCCAAAGGAGACCGTCCCTTCTCTTAGGTAGCTAATAGTAGTGAACTTGCTCACATCCCCGGTCATGTGTCTTGAGCATCCACTATCTACTATCCACAAGGTTGGGGCCTCCTTCACTTTTACCTAAACAACACGGAAAACACACTCTTTTGGTACCCATATCTTTGATCCATAAGCATCAGTTAAAAATTTCTTAGGTACCCATACCTTCTTTGTAGTTCCCCTAGTCCCTAGTCTCCTAGATGCACCAATCCTACCGGTAAGTGAAACAAAAGCTACTTCCTTGGTCTTAGGTCTATAACCTAATCCTGCCTTGTTGTATCAGCCCTTTGACTGTTTATGATCATGTCAAGGTTACTTGATCCCACTTGAAATTTTCTTAGTGCTTTTGTGAGGTCATCTACTTGTTTCCTTAATTCCTTATTTTCATTTTCAGTATATGAGACATGTGAAGAAGTAGAGCTAGCATGCAAATCCTTAAGTTTAATAGCTTCTACTTTAAGCATGGAAATTTCTTCCTTAAGATCCTTAATTTTGTTTCTAGCCTTATCTAAATCCATGTTAGTGCTAGTAATGATTTTCACTAAAGTAGAAGAGGGCAAGTGGTATACCTCACTTACCGAAGCCTCTGACTCTGATGATGATGAGGTGGAGGAGCTCTCATCTTCACTACTTGAACTCCGTTCATCGTCTGAAGAATCTGAGCCATCTTGTGCCATAAGAGCGAAGTGGGAGACTTGCTCTTCTTCTTCCTCTGAGGATGAGGGATCATCCCAAGTTGCTTTGAGGTTCGTGGCACTCTTCTCCTTTCCCTTCGACTTCTTCTTGTCACTCTTCTTCTTTTCTTCTTTCTTGTCCTCCCTCCTCTTCAACTGGGGACATTCGTTCTTCATATGTCCCTCTTGGTGACAGTTGTAGCATATGATCTCCTTGGCCTTACCCTTACCTTTGGCCCCTTTCCTAGCATATGATTTGTTAGAAAAACTTTTAAATGCCTTACGAAACTTCCTTACCATGAAGGCCTCTTGGTCACTGTCCATGGAGCCACTTGACTCCTCCGAGTCTGAGGATGATGAATAGATTATCTTCTTCTTCTCCTTTCTCCTCTTCTTCTCTTTCTCTGCAACAAAAGCAATACCTTTCTCTTTTGCCGAAATGTTAGCTTGCTCGTGCAGTTCAAATTCACAGAACAAATCGTCTAATTTAACTAAGGATAGATCCCTCGATACCTTGTAAGCATCAACCATGGATGCCCACAGGGTGGTTCTCAGGAAAGCATGTAAGACATACCTGACCATGTCCCGGTTTTCGATTTTCTCTCCAATTACATGGAGCTCGTTGATCACTTCCTTTACCCTTCCATGCAGCTGACTGACTGTCTCGTTGCTCTTCATGGAGAGTGATTGCAGTTGGGCCACCAACAAGTCCTTCTTGGCTCGTCTGGACTCGTTTGACCCCTCGTTCAATTCGATCAACTTGTCCCATAGCTCTTTGGCGCTCTTGAACGGCCCCACTTTGTTCAGTTGCTCCTTCGAGAGCCCGCACTGCAGTGTAGTGGTGGCCTTGGCATTTGACTGCGCCCTTTTCATCACTTCTTTGGACCATATATGTTCTCATAGGAGTAGGATCTCCTCTTTCATCGACGGGCGCCTCGAAGCCATCTGCAACACTTATCCAAGTCTCTATGTCATTCATAAGATAGTATTGCATTCTACCTTTTCAGTACGCGAAGTCGTTGCCGTCGAAGAACGGTGGTCGTGCGGTGGAGTATCCTTCTTGAAACGCCATTTCAGATGTTCTGGTTGATTGTTAGATCTTCCAAAACGCACCGGCTCTGATACCAACTGTAGGATCGATGTAGGCGTGCAGAGGGGGGGGTGAATGCACTTTTTCGGATCTTTGAACTCTGCAGTCTTGTTAGCGCAGCGGAAATAATATGTAAAAGAAATATACAAACAATGCTAACACGTTCAGTTACTTGGTATCCACCCAGATGGGTGACTAGTCCAAGGATCCACACCGCGAGCCCACTTTTCACTATCGAAAAGTCTCCTTCAGGTGGAGAAACCTTTACAGCAAGAGCTTCCTCTTTACAGATGAAGAATTAAGATAGAGAAAGCTAGAATTCACTCAACAATTTGGCAGCACTTCGTTACTGTACGGAACGGTATAGACACGTGTAACGAGGCCTCCTTTTATAGGTGAACAGGACAGATTCGCAACCTGTCCAGGCGCCCACCAGTCGACTGCCCCAGGGCAGTCGACTGGCCCGGCATTAAATGCCGGCCAACGGCTAGCAAACAGCTAGCCAACGGCCAGTTTTGGGGTTTACCAGTCGACTGCCCTTGGCCAGTCGACTGGTCCGAGGCTGCGAACTCTCTGTGGGTTTTGGCAGTCGACTGCCACGGGCCAGTCGACTGCCCTGCCTCCCAGCTTAGCTCCAGCCGCTCCGAATCTTCTCCTTCGCGTATGTCTTCAGGTCTGCTCCCTTGGCTCGCCCCTTGAAGTCCTCTTCCTCTGGCTATCTTCCCTCGGATGCGCACACAAGCCTTCTCTCGGCTTGCCTTCATGCCACCCTTCACGTGTGCCCTTTGAAGTCCACTTCCCGGCTTGCCCTTGAAGCTCTCCTCCCTCGGCTCTCGTCCCTCGGATAGGTCCACCAAGTGTGATTCTCCAAGTCCTGCAAACTCAATCACACAAATCAAATACAACATGACACTCTAACTTTAAACTTATTTGCCCACACATCAAAACCATGATCTTCCAATCATTCAAAGAGCCGATTGCCTCAACACTCTACACTCAACTCGATCAACCTTAATCAAGTTATTTGGCCACCCTTAATCAAATTCCCTTAAACATATTGTTCAAACAAACACTCAAAATGATGGAGGCGATTAGACCAACAAATTCATGTTATGAATGCCCCGAGGCGGCGTTTTTCCATGTAAGTTACATGAATTCATGAATTCATAACAAATTCATGTTATGGTGGCAACAAATTAAACACATCTGCAAGTTTAATTAAACACATCTGCAAGATGTGTTATGGTGGCAACCAATGGATTCGAGTCATTTACGAAATGGATAAGGAAAGGACCAATATTACATTCTTGCACATGAATTCATAACATGTTAGGATTCGAGTCATTTACGAATCCTAACATGTAAGTAACATTCCATTGCTAAAATATAGAGGAATCCAACATTAAACACATCCCAAAGCAACAACAATTTCCATGAAAGAAAACAAAGAACAATTATATCAATTAAGGTGGCAAAAGATGATTTGTTCGCCTCAAACGTCTCTGTCAATCTGTTCCAGGGCTAATACAGAGCAGATAAATTACAAGGGCTACTAGCCCGGATGTTATAGCTAGTGCGTGGGGAGGGCGGACACACTGGCTTTGTAGATTTTGACTTTCAAATCTCAAAGTGACAATACTCATGCATTAACTATCAGTTCATCCCATGAGAACACAATTATATCAATTAAGCATCATTAGAAAAAAGTAAAATATATAACCTTCTCCAAACATCGAGCATTGTTTCTAGAAAAAAAATAATCCATAAAAACTCAAATAAAACATAACGACCTTTGCTCTTATCATTAGACTAGCAATTAATTGCTTTTCCATTAAACAAAAAAGAGAACCCATCCCAAGCGCATATATCTCACTTCAAATTTGGAAATGAAAAGGGGAAATTAGCAAAATAAATTCACAAGGACAACCAAATAGCAACTAAAAAGCACAGATCAAAAACTAATTTTGTGCTACAGGGGTCACGATCAATCCATCGAGTAGCAAAACCAATAAAAAGAATCGATTTTTACCGCCAGCCGGATGGGGAAAAGGAATACACAAAGGGCAACCACAAAAAAAGGAGAGAAAATGAAACCAACCTTCACGGTCTGATGCTAAAAGGAGGAAGGTTAGGGAGAGAGAGCGAGAGCACAATTGTAGGCTCCCTGGATGATGGGACTCCCCTTTGCAACCCGATGAGATTTGGGGATTTAGCGCTCACTAATCGAGGGTTCAATCGTGGAAAGAAAAAAAATTTATCTATTTATCAAAGGGCACATACAAATTTGAGAAATTCTCAAATCACGCACTATACTTTGAGAATGACTAAAGATCACATTGATTTAGGTAGTTTTCCTGTTTTACCTCTCCCGCCAACATTAGCTATTCACATACTAGTTTTCAATGCATCCGAAGCCACATTTTTAGAAAATCTAATTTGAAAGTAATTTCTATCTCATCATGTCTCTCACTCTCTCTCTCTCTGCTATATGACATTGAGCTCCGTGTTTAACATACATCTTCTTGCTATTATAAACACAATGCTTGAGATCCCGAAATAAGCAATGGAGGGCACCGTTGGACTCCTTGCAACTTCAGGACCCCACAGGATCTGAAATAGATCCAATCGGACCAGTCTAGATTTAATAGTGGGTTTTGACCGAAACTCACCGATGACCTAGGTTATTTGAATTTTTGCAAACTTATAACCACTATAAAGGGTTGAGTGAGGGCAAGGTACATATGATATCAAACCTTAATTCCAATCAAGGAATAACAAAGGCCTAGTGTCGGGAGATCATTACTACCACAGACTTGGTCTGATCCCTAATCAAAACCAACGGGGGCCTAGTATCTCAGAGACCAAGACCATGTTGGGCCTGGTCTCTAAGAGACTAGGACTTTTTCCAACCTCGGGTGATCGGCCTAACCCCACGAAAGTTTCCCACCGGCCGCCAGGGTAAATCGGGAAGCACTCGCAGTGGGCGGTCTAGAAGCCCAGCGTCCCAGGGTTCACGCCCCATTTGGAGGAAAAATTTCTATAAACACGCTATAGTTGGGGATCAAACCACGGATGCCTAGGACTACATTGGGGCTCATCTGGATTCAGACCAGGCTCAGGTTAAGCTAATCTGGGATCATATCAAACCCATGGTAGTACTGATCTCCCAACACCATACTCACGTTGTTCCTTAATTGAAATCAAGATTTAACACTGTTGAGGCAATCGTCCCTGAGATGATCTGGAGGATCATAGGGTTTTGATGTGTGTGGGCAATATGGTTAAGTTAGGTTTATTGTGTTCTCATATGTATACATGAGTATGCAGGTGTACAGGTACACATGGACTTGGTTGATGTCTTCAGGTGAAGGATGTCATGGAGGCAAGCTGGAGGTTTGCGTGCGCATCCGAGGGGCCGTTGGATAGCAGGGACAATGAGCCGAGGGACGCGGACTTCAAGGCATACGTGAAGGGTGGCATGGAGGTAAACTGGAGGTTTGCGTGCGCATCCGAGGGACGAGGATCGAAGATAAAGAGGGCGTGAAGGCAACAGTCGAGGCTGCTGGTGAAGAGTCAACCAGGTTGTGAGGGTCTGAGTATGAGTGATTGTACTCAGGGGCTAAGCCGGGAGGGTTTGAGTGCGAAGTGAAATGTACTCGGGAGTGAAACCCTAGGTTAGGTGTGTATCAGTGGACTGCCAGGAGGGCAGTCGACTGGTGTCGGCTGGAACAGGCTGGCAGATTCGAACGTTGTACGGCAACGGTCGAATTTGACTGAGACCAGTCGACTACGCCAGGGGCAGTCGACTGGTAGCGCCTGTTTCATATTCGAGCCCTATTTAAAGGGGCTCGTTTCAGGCTACTATCTCTTGACGAAACTCACTTGGGTAAAGTGAGTTAGTAGTCTATTGTGCTCAGATAGCGTTCGAAGTGTTGTGGCAAGGTTTCTCCACCCACAAGGAGCGACAGAGTTAGCCGGAGGTTATCCAGGGATTGAGCCACCGACGGATTCTTGGATTAGTCACCCATCTGGGGTGGATACCAAGTAAATCAATTTGTTAGCATTGTTCTCTCTTGATTAGTTTATTTTTATTTGTATTTCCGCTGCGCTAACAATCTTGTAGAGAAAACGATGAACAAACGCTATTCACCCCCCCCTCTAGCGGATGTTTTCGATCTAACAATTGGTTTCAAAGCGAGGACCACTCTTGATCGGACTAACCGCCGAGAGAGCACATGCTAGAGGAAGAAAGAAAATGGAAGACAAACTTGGGGAAGACATCTACACTCCACCGCCCTACGATCATCAAGATTTCGACTTTTGGAGGGCGAGGATTGAAACTTGGTTTGGAATGGAGTGGGAACTAAGAATTGCGCTTGAAGAGCCCTTCGAGATTCCAGAGGATAAGCACGGGAAGAGGCTTAGACCTAGATATTGGAATCGAGAACAAGAAAATCAATCCAAGACGAATAAAAAGGTAATTGACATATTGCTTAATACTTTGCCTACTAATGTTTTGAATGGTGTAGGAGCATACAAAAATGCACACGAATTGTGGATCAAACTAGAAGAATTTCATAAAAACCATACACGAGGTCATGTAGTGGAAGAACCCGAGGAAGTGAGCTTGATAGCCCAAGAGGAGGAAGAATTAAGTGAAAGATCATCAACCTCCTCAAGAGAAGAAGAGGAAGAGGTCTCCACCTCAAGGATTGAGGGGGGGAGATAGCTCCATCTATACCGGAACAAGAGGAAGCATCCACATCATCCAAGGTTGAAGAAGAAATCAACCTAGCCTCTACCTCCACCAAAGCTAAATCGAAAGAGCACATTACTGTTGGTGCAGTTTGCACTAACGGTCAAACTCGGGTTTTGATGTATGACAAAGTGGTTAAAGTTAGGGTTGTTAGTGTTTAACCCCTTTACTAAGTGTGCAGGGTTGAAAGACTTAGGACCAGACACCAGGCTGAAGTCCAGGATGGTTGAGTCCTGGTGGGAAGTCCAGTTGGGTCCGCGGGACCTGACAACTGGCTGAAGACCAAGTTGGTTGAGACTTGGCAGGAAGACCAAGGTGGTTGAGCCTTGGCAGGAAGTCCTGGTGGGTCAAGAAGTCAAGTAGAGCTGCACAAGGTAAGTGAGGTAAGTCACTGGAGGAGCGAACCAGTGAGGACGCGTTCCCCTTGAGGGAACATTAGGCGTCGGCTCGACCTAGGGCTCCATTTTGGAGACCCAAAGTCAGAACCAAGACAGCCAAGGCTGTGTAAATTAACTTATTAATTGCTGTTTTGGACTAACCCTGGATGCAGGACCAAAGGAAGGAGTATCTGCAGCTCAGAGAGCCTCAAAGGAGTGAGGCAGTAGCTGAGCAGGGCGCCCCGGATGTTTCGGGCGCCCCAGAGTCAACCCAAAGTCAGCAGAGCAAGTAAACGCCCCGACAGCAGCACATTTGGGGGCGCCCCGGATGTTTCGGGCGCCCCGCGCGCGTCGGGCGCCCCGCGTGTCGCGGGCGCCCACTGTGCCACGCCACTGGCAGCTGCAGCAGCTCACCCTCGCGAAGAAGATGAAGCCTTGACCGGTCAAACCGGGCGCCCCGCGCGCGTCGGGCGCCCCAGTCAAAGGTGATCCCGAAGAAGCAGAGATCAGCCTTGACCAGAGGGCTCGCCGGATCGAAAGCCACGTGGGGGGGCGCCCCGAGCATCCCGGGCGCCCCCAGCCCTATATAAAGGGCCCTCGACCCTCTTCTTCAGAACAACACTTCTTCAAAAGCCTCCAAGTTCTTCTACGCTCGCGCCTTGCTCCGGAAACGCTTCACTTCGAGCCGACGACGTCCAGCTGCCCTGAAAGAGTCAACCTACTCCGGACGTCGGTAAAAAGATAATTTTTTTAATATATAGATTGTTGCATTTAATTACTTGAAAGTGTGGGGTTGTCACACTTTCAATTCCTTTGTACTCGCCTACTCTATCGGTGTTTACCGGTAGAGAGTATTAGTGGATTGCCCAACGTAAAGGTCCGAGGGACCTGGGCCTTCGAGTAGGAGTCGCCGAAGGCTCCGAACGAAGTAAAAATCGTTCGTGTTTGTGTGTTCGTTTTTCGTTTCTTTCGTTTTTGCTGTGCACGCTTTTTAAAGCTCTCTGATTTAAATTTAAAAGTCACGTGATTCACCCCCCCCTCTCACGTGCATCGATCCTACAAGTGGTATCAGAGCGAGGTTCGCTCTCTATCGGTGCAACCACCGTAAGAGCCGGGGGAAATCCAGTTTTTATCGTTGTCTATGATTTTTTTTTTTGCTCACAGTCTAAATCTGATATTATTATCAATATTTATATATTAATTTTTTTTATCGATCGATTTTACACGAATTTGGTGCAACACCATTCGAGTTGGTCATTTTATTTTTATATATTTATATCTGCCGGCACTACTAATCCAAGACCTAGTCTTGGGACTTTGTTTGGTCTATTTTTTGTGTGCAAGATTTCTAAATGGCGCAAAATAAGATGCAAGGGCGAAATGTCAACGAGCCCCCACACTACTATCCAGAAGATTTCGACTATTGGAGGCGATCAATGGAGATCTTCTTGGGCAGTCAAGACTTCGACTATGTGTTAGCCCTGAGATACCAATCTCAAAATGATGAACTGAACAAGCAGGTAAATAAATTAATTTGTGCAGTTTTGCCTAACAAAATTTCCTGCAGACTGGAAAAGTATAACAACGCATATGACCTATGGACTCGGCTGAATGAATTGCACGAGAATTTGAAGGAGCTGGATGAGCCTAAGCTTAAAGCTGAAGATGAGTCTACTAAATCAATCGCAGAACCAAACTTAAAGATGGAAGATCAAGTCCAATTTGCAACTAAAGTCGAGCCTGAACCAACGGTAAAGCCTACTAAATTAGGGGATGCGATTGAGGTAAATTACAAGAATACCCCTAGTATTATTAATACAAATGTCTTGCATGATTCTGAGCAAATCTCTGAAATATCTGACTGTGTAGAAGGTTCTTGTAATAAATTAGATATCTCTATAAATCCTCCCGAAATGCATATTTTGTTAAAAACATCCTGCAATATTTTAGACTTTTAGACCAGAACAAACTCAACTCTGACTTGGTTAAACAAAACATTGACCAAGTTAATTCAGATTGTGAAAATCTAACCCTCGATAAAATCAATGTTTATCTCAATAAAGTTTTTAACTCAGTTAATAGTTCAATTGTAATCGAAAATTCAAAAACCATTAAACTTGAAAATAAACCCAAGTTAATTAACAATTCTTCAAAACTGAAAATTACAAACTTGGGTAATTCGAAATTAAAACCCAACAATAATTTAAGCATTACAAAAATTCCTAATAAAGACAAATTAAAAAATTTAACTAATTCAAAATTAAAAGAAAATTTAAGAGTCCACTTTAACAGCCCAAAGCACTCAACCTATAATCCAGGGGAGGCACCAAACTAGTTGGCACCTCAAAATCGGCCTTTGCCCAGTTGGGCACTTAGGACTAGTCTTAAAAGTTAATCTGACTCTTGACCGACTTAGGGGTGGGTCGAGATAACGGTACGCTAGAAAGACTCTCGGGGAGAACTAGCTGAAACTATCTCGACACATCCAAGACTGTTAGACCAGGGTGTCTCAACAGGTAGGGTAAAAGTATAACTTTCTTAAGCAGCTTTGCCTAGAAAGAGGTTGTTGTTCCAATAAGGCTTCGGCCAAAGAAGGCCCTTGTGCCTCGCCTCCCGCCTGGAAGCTATTTATCGAAGTATACTTTTAAACTACTTCTTGTAAAACCTGAATCTAACAAAAAGTCAGACTAACTTTTATAAATCAAATTCAAGCTCATCTCACACAAACTATAGGATCCCTTTGATTGACAATATTAGACTGAGTGAGATGATTAGAGACAATAAAATTTGAAACTTGGGTATTTTAACCTAACCGTTACTTAATTAAATTTTAACCGATAAAATTTTACTTTCTTTTCACCAAATTAAATATTAATTAAAATTTTAATCGTATCTATAAATTTGAATCTTATTTAAATGTTAAAATTAAACTTTAAAATTCTTAATTAAATCATATTTTAATTTAATCTAAATCTTAATTTTTCACCTAATTAAATCCTTAATTAAAAATTCATCTAATTAAATTTCAACATAAATTAAAAATTAACCTTAATTAAATTCTACTTTAACTTTAACTAAAATTTGCATAATCAAACTTTACTTAAATTAACTTTAATTAAATTAAAATTTAACGTTAATTAAATTTTATGTAATTAAAAATCTAACTCTTTACATAATCAAATTTTAATCCTTAATTAATTAAACTTGAATCCTTAATAAACTTTAATCCTTAATCAACTTTAATCCTTAAGTAATTAGAATTTCAATCTTTATTCAGACTCCAATGAATTAACCTTGAATCTTTAATTAAATCTTAACTAACTTTAATTTATTTAAAATTCGACCAAATTAAATTTTAACCCCTAAAATTTTACCTAATTGAACTTCAACCCTTTATTAAAACTTCATTTAAATACCTCTAACTTTAATCCCCAAATAACTAAAGCTTGTAATTAAAATTTTACCTTAGTCTTAATTGAAATTCTTAATAATTTTAACCTTAATCTTAATTAAAATTCTTAATTAATTAAACCTTAACCTTAAGTTTAATTAAAAATCTTAATTATTTAAACTTTAATCTTAATCTTAATTAAAATCAAACTTTAACTCTTAATTAAATCTTAATTTAATTTTACCAAAATTGAATCCTAATTAAAATTAAACTTTAATTCTTAATCCTAATTAAAATTAAACTTTAATTCTTAATCGTAATTAAAATTAAACTTTAAATATTACTTCAATTAAAATCATAATTAAATTTTAAAACTTTAACTTAATTTTTAATGTTTAATTAAAATTTATCAACCCAACCAACCTTAACCAACTTAACTAAAAACTTTAATTAAACCAAACTTAAATATAATTAACCTAATTAAACTTTAATTAAACCAAACTTAAATCTAATGAATCCAAACCTAATTAAACCAAACCTAAAAGCAAACCCACACTAAAGGCTTAATTAAGCCTACACCTAATCCTTAATTAAACCAACTTAACCAAAAAAAAAAAAAAAACTCTTTTGTTTCCTTTTCTCTTTCTGCTTGTTCTTTTACGAACTTACCCCTAAGGACTTATGGAGAATATCGAGTTGAGGGGGAGGGAAAATATTTCTATACATCTTTTTGGCAAATTCCTTATAACATATTTGAAAATAACTGTTTTAAAAATACTTTTTGCTTTAAAGTCTTTTTTATTCTTTCAATTATATTCTTTTCAAAACTTATTTTCAATTTTTTTGTGCTTTCAAAGATATTCTTATTATCATTTAAAAATAATAATAATAACTTTATTACTATATCGAACTTTGTTTCAAAATATTAAACAATCCTCTTGAAAATCTCTCTTCAAATACTTTTAAACTATTTTATTAAAATATGTGATTAAAAATAAAAATGCCCTATATCTAAACCTATTTTAAGAGATGTCATACATGTCTTATTTTTACTGTTTTGTTTGAAAAATTTAGGATTATGCTTATAAATAGTTCCTTGCAATTCCTATTTAGCATTGAAAAATCCGTATTTTTGGGTCTTGCAAATCTCCTTTTTCAAATTTTACTAATTTTCTTTGATAAACTATTTTCAAATTAACTTTAAAATAAAAACACTTATGTTTTTTGAAAATCCACTATTAGCTTGTTCTTATACTAGAAAGTATCAAAATATTTTGATTGATTTACTTCCAAAAATGATTCTTTTGAAATATTTTTATTTGTAGTTTGGATATCCCTAGGACATAATAGAATGTTTACCTTGAAACTGACAAGGAATTCTAAGGGCTTGTCAAGTTAAGGGGAGCTCAAACTAACTTGGAAAATTAATTTTAAGAATAGTTTGATTAAGTCTATGATATTACTTTTAAAGTATAACTATTTTCAAAAGAATCTAAGGCATATTCTTGAAAAATTAGTTTTAAAAATTGAATAATGGTCTTGAAACTTTTAAAGCTTATTCTTAGAATATCTTCCTTCTTCTAAGTTAAAGCTCAGTAGCAAAGTTTCTTTTGGCTTTGAAAAATATGTATTATTTGGGAAATTTTTATATATTTTCTTTTAAAAAGATTGTCAAGCTTAACTTTGAAAATATTTCTAATTCATTTGAAAAATAATGTTGTTGAAAACTATTCGTTAGCTTTGAAAGCTAAGTTAATTGATTTAGGGGGAGTTCCTTTTTTCACTTAGGCTATTTATCTTACTTAATCTATTTTGCCTAAGTCTAGTTTTCCCTATCACTTAGCTTTGGATCCTACTCTTCGTAACTTAATATACGTATGTTTTTTTGATGAATGACAAAGGGGGAGAGTAGGGTAAAGGGTTAGAAAATTGCAAACAGCATGCTTATTTTACAGTTAATTACAGTTAATTAATTCTGCTTTCTTGTATGCTGTAACTTTCATACCTATGCTTATGTTATATTATTTGCATGTTTATGTTATATTATTTGCATGTTTATGCAAGTTCATATCTGCTGTTTTTTTTTCTAACTTTAACCTGAGTTGTCAATACATCAAAAAGGGGGAGATTGTTGGTGCAGTTTGCACTAACGGTCAAACTCGGGTTTTGATGTATGACAAAGTGGTTAAAGTTAGGGTTGTTAGTGTTTAACCCCTTTACTAAGTGTGCAGGGTTGAAAGACTTAGGACCAGACACCAGGCTGAAGTCCAGGATGGTTGAGTCCTGGCGGGAAGTCCAGTTGGGTCCGCGGGACCTGACAACTGGCTGAAGACCAAGTTGGTTGAGACTTGGCAGGAAGACCAAGGTGGTTGAGCCTTGGCAGGAAGTCCTGGTGGGTCAAGAAGTCAAGTAGAGCTGCACAAGGTAAGTGAGGTAAGTCACTGGAGGAGCGAACCAGTGAGGACGCGTTCCCCTTGAGGGAACATTAGGCGTCGGCTCGACCTAGGGCTCCATTTTGGAGACCCAAAGTCAGAACCAAGACAGCCAAGGCTGTGTAAATTAACTTATTAATTGCTGTTTTGGACTAACCCTGGATGCAGGACCAAAGGAAGGAGTATCTGCAGCTCAGAGAGCCTCAAAGGAGTGAGGCAGTAGCTGAGCAGGGCACCCCGGATGTTTCGGGCGCCCCAGAGTCAACCCAAAGTCAGCAGAGCAAGTAAACGCCCCGACAGCAGCACATTTTGGGGCGCCCCGGATGTTTCGGGCGCCCAGCGCGCATCGGGCGCCCTGCGTGTCGCGGGCGCCCACTGTGCCACGCCACTGGCAGCTGCAACAGCTCACCCTCGCGAAGAAGATGAAGCCTTGACCGGTCAAACCGGGCGCCCCGCGCGCGTCGGGCGCCCCAGTCAAAGGTGATCCCAAAGAAGCAGAGATCAGCCTTGACCAGAGGGCTCGCCGGATCGAAAGCCACGTGGGGGGGCGCCCCGAGCATCCCGGGCGCCCCCAGCCCTATATAAAGGGCCCTCGACCCTCTTCTTCAGAACAACACTTCTTCAAAAGCCTCCAAGTTCTTCTACGCTCGCGCCTTGCTCCGGAAACGCTTCACTTCGAGCCGACGACATCCAGCTGCCCCGAAAGAGTCAACCTACTCCGGACGTCGGTAAAAAGATAATTTTTTAATATATAGATTGTTGCATTTAATTACTTGAAAGTGTGGGGTTGTCACACTTTCAATTCCTTTGTACTCGCCTACTCTATCGGTGTTTACCGGTAGAGAGTATTAGTGGATTGCCCAACGTAAAGGTCCGAGGGACCTGGGCCTTCGAGTAGGAGTCGCCGAAGGCTCCGAACGAAGTAAAAATCGTTCGTGTTTGTGTGTTCGTTTTTCGTTTCTTTCGTTTCTGCTGTGCACGCTTTTTAAAGCACTCTGATTTAAATTTAAAAGTCACGTGATTCACCCCCCCTCTCACGTGCATCGATCCTACAATTACATGCTTTGGTTGCAACGAAAAGGGGCACTACAAGGACAAGTGCCCGAAAGGTAAAATGGAGGTAAAATCTAAACCAATTTCAATTCCATTTAAATCTAACATGAAGTGTAGGATTGGAGAAGCCCACGAGAAAAGAAAGAAAATCTGATGCTTTACATGTGGAGAGATGGGGCACTTTCACACCAAGTGTCCTAGAAAAAGTGAGCTAAAGAAAATGGAGCACTTGAAGAGATGAGAGAAAGAAGAAAAAAAGAAGAGAAGAAGTCCACATCAAGGAAGAACTCCAAGGGTAAGGGAGGTAATTCCTAACCCTAGGGTAAAATGTAATCAAATTTCAAGTTTCTCATTATATATTAGAAATAATGTCAATCACTCATCCATGCATGCTAGAAACCATGAAAATTGCTTAATGGTGCATAATTTTGGATTTAAGTATAATGATAGGACTAGGAGTAACAAGGTAGATCAAAATCCTAGGAGAAGCATGCATCATGATCAACCCAAGATCTCTAGACCTAAGGATCATGGCACTAATCCCAAGAAGGGAAGGAATGTGTTTAGAAAGGAGGTTAGGCCTAGAAATGTCCAAGGTGGACATATGGGTTCTAGGGTTAGAACTCTAGAAAGGGAAAATCAAGCCTTGAGGGCAAGGCATGATACATTAGAAAAGACCCTAGAAAGATTCACGATTGGATCTAAGGGCTTAGACATAGTGTTGGGTAGCTTAAACCCCAACTATGATAGATCGGGTTTAAGCTACCGGTCTAAGACTTCCAAGGCCAACAAAAAGAAGTATGCTGGGGAAGCATATAATGTTAGCAAGAGGGATAAGGTCAAAAATGGTAAGTGGGTGCCATCAAAAGGTAGAAAGGGTGACTTAACCAAGGACAAGGTGTCCAAGGTTAAGAAGGTCCATTTTGTAGGCCAAGAGTCACCGGGGGCACACCGGTGTGGCTTAATGTGGATTGAGTCACCTAGAGAAGTGGCTAAGGCTCAGAGCTCAAGGGGGAGCTCAAGGAGCCTTTGGGGTCCATGGTAAATGGATCTCAAAAGTTTCTCTCCTAGGAAATTAGGTGAATTGTGCCAAAAAGGATTGGAAGACTTGGGTAAGTCTTAACCCTAGGTTTTGGCACATTCAAAAGAGGATTTAAGGAGAAAAAGGTGAAAATAGGGTTATAATTGATAGAATTAGGTTTTAATGGATAAAAATCATATATATCAATGATAGAAATGAACTATGATCAGGCATTGGAAGATACATTGAGGAGAAGTCAAAGTTAGAACTTTTGGGAGAAGTCTAATTGATACAATTTAGAGAAAGTTAAGTTTCATGCCAATCTGAGGATATAGAGTACATTTATTTGGAATCATATTTTTTCCCAAGTAGAATTGGCCCCACAAATCTCCCCACGAAATTTCATAATTTTTGGAGATTTGTAGAATTATTTAGGGATTTCTGAAATTGGACTGAAAAACCTGAAAATCAGGTATCAGTCGACTGCCCCAGGGGCAATCGACTGGTCTCAAACTCTCTGTGAGTTTTGGCAGTCGACTGATCAGTGAGAGTTTGCAAAAAGGGAATATTGGGTAGTGAGAAATTGCAAAATTGGATTATGGGATATGATTTGGATTTAAAATTCATGTTTATGATGTCATATTCCTTGAATAAAGTGTTATCCCATGATTTGATAAGACTTTGTTGATATCTTGGAAATCAAGGAAGATTGATAAGTTTCCCTAAGTATCTAGGATTTAGAGGTAAAAAGGGGAAATTGAGAACAATTCCATGTGTCGAATTATGATGGTTAGCTTTGACAAACACATGGAATTAGAGATACATTTGAAAATTGATACAAATGTCAAATCTTTAAGGAAATTAGATTGTACCAAAAGTCAAGCACGGTTGATGCTTCTCATGAACCAATATTTTTCTAGGGTAGGGAATACCATGACAAGCGTGCTTGCAAAATTTCACATTTTTCCGGATTTTTTGAAATTTTTTATGCATTTCTAAATTTTGACTGGAAAATCTAAAACATGTGTATCAGTCGACTGGCAGGATCGCAGTCGACTAGTAGTGTGGACAGAATGCAATTTTGTGATTTCTGAGGGGTTTTTTTTCAAAAATCTGGTTGGATTCTATTTGGCACCAAGGGTAGGGTTGCTTGGGGCAATCTTTTGATGGTGTCAAAGGGGGAGAACTTGGGTGTTAAGTTAGGTTTGGGTTGAAACTTAACTTTGATTAAATTGTGAAACTTGGGAGTTAGGTTGGGATAACTTAACTGGTTGTTGTGAGTGGAGTTAAGTTGGGAGAACTTAACTTGGTATGAGCAATAAGGATTGAAAATTGGAAGAAAGCATAGGTTAAGGGGGAGGTTGCCTCTTGTGTGATATGCTTTGATTTTCAATTGATGTTGCTGGTGTTATTGTTTTTGTTATTGTTATTGCTATATGTTTACCTAACTTAACATATTGTCATACATCAAAAAGGGGGAGATTGTTGAGGCAATCGACCCTGAGATGATCTGGAGGATCATAGGGTTTTGGTGTGTGTGGGCAATATGGTTAAGTTAGGGTTTATTGTGTTCTCATATGTATACATGAGCGTGCAGGTGTACAGGTACACATGGACTTGGTTGATGTCTTCAAGTGAAGGATGGCATAGAGACAAGCTGGAGGTTTACGTGCGCATCCGAGGGGCCGTTGGATAGCAGGGACGATGAGCCGAGGGACGCGGACTTCGAGGCGTACATAAAGAGTGTCATGGAGGCAAACTGGAGGTTTGCGTGCGCATCCGAGGGACGAGGGCCGAAGATGAAGAGGGCGTGAAGGCAACAGTCGAGGCTGCTGGTGAAGAGTCAACCGGGTTGTAAGGGTCTGAGTATGAGTGTTTGTACTCAGGGGCTAAGCCGGGAGGGTTTGAGTGCGGAGTGAAATGTACTCGGGAGTGAAACCCTAGGCTTAGGTGTGTATCAGTCGACTGCCAGGAGGGCAGTCGACTGGTGTCAGCTGGAACAGGCTGGCAGATTCGATCGTTGTACGGCAACGGTCGAATCTGACTGGGACCAGTCGACTGCCCCAACAGTCGACTGGTAGCGCCTGTTTCAGATTCAAGCCCTATTTAAAGGGGCTCGTTTCAGGCTACTATATCTTGACGAAACTCGTTTGGGTAAAGTGAATTAGTAGTCTATTGTGCTCTGATAGCGTCCGAAGTGTTGTGGCGAGTTTTCTCCACCCACAAGGAGCAACAGAGTTAGCCGGAGGTTATCCGGGAATTGATCCACCGACGGATTCTTGGATTAGTCACCCGTCCGGGGTGGATACCAAGTAAATCGGTTTGTTAGCATTGTTCTCTCTTGATTAGTTTATTTTTATTTGTATTTCCGCTGCGTTAACAATCTTGTAGAGAAAACGACGAACAAACGCTATTCACCCCCCCCTCTAGCGGACGTTTTCGATCTAACAAACACCATATGTACCTTGTCCTCACTCAACCCTTCCTAGTGGTTGTAAATTTGCAGAAATCCAAATAAATTTGGCTTTTTACCAAAGGGCGTACCCAAGAATTGGCAATTACCAAAAGGCGTCCCATGGTTTATTTTTTACCAAAGGATGCATCCCATATAGTCAACTTCCTATTATACCCCTCCCGCCAAGAAATGGCTTTCTCAAATCACAATTTTGAGACATCCAAACAATAAAATATTATTTTACTGATAAAGTGGTTCAGATGGCCATGGAGTCGAATTTTTCTTAGCCTATATATATATATATATATATATATTTATACCTTGAACAAGTAGATTCATCACGAAGGTATATATATATTTCTACCTTGCATAACTCGATTCATCACCAAGGCACCTGAGGAAGATAGGTGTTGAAGGAGAAAAAGCAAGCAACAGTTTGGTAACAAATAGAAATAGTAATGTACGTATGATTGTCATCTTTGATATGGTATTAGACCTAGTTTTATACATGATAAACTCTTTTTACTATTTTTATGTTTGGAGAAAGACTCTAAGGGTGTCATGCATTACATAATTAGGGTTCTCTGAAATTTTTTAAACTTAGGATAAATTAATGCTTGAACTCGACCTAGGGGTGATATCTTACCATATCATGCCCTAGGAGGGCCTGAAATCAAATGATAGGAGGACCTGAAATAAAAGAACTTCAGGCCCTAGAAGGACCTGAGATAAAAGAATTTCAGTCCCTAGGAGGTCCTGAATAAAAGGATTTCAGGCACTCTGAGGGCCTGAAATTAAAGGATTTTAGGCCCTGGGAGTGCATGAAATTAAAAGATTTCAGACCCTGGGAGGGCCTAAAATAAAAGGAATTCAGGCCCTCCCAGGGCCTGAAATCTTATGATTTCATGCCCTCCTAGGGCCTAAATTCCTTTTACTTCAGGCCCTCAGGCCCTCCTAGGGCCTTGATTATGATTTTCAAAGTTTGCTAAATTGTAATTTATTTTTCTGGGATGATAATGTTGTTGACAAAATTCTCTCTGAGATATGGAATACTCTTGATGTTAATGTTGTCATGGGGAATGGAGCAGAAATTACCAGTAATAATATTCCATTATCTTCCCAGTATGGTGATAATCAAATTACAAGAAATTTGACATTTGATCTAAATGAAGAAGCAACTAATCTAGAAGATGAGGGTCTGAATTCTTCTATAAGAGTTGTTGAATTCTTTGAGCCAACCTGGAGTGGGGAGGAAGAAATTGAAATCCGAAATGCAGATGAATTACAACCCAGTACAAATGTACTAGAATTCCAAGCTGATGATATGCAGATTGAGCAATATGAATTCTCCCCAGATCAGTACAGTGACTTAGAGGATGAGTTTCCATTGGCTGAAGACCCTTATATTTTAAATTCTCGATTGTTTGCTGGGCCAATTGGAGAGGTAGAGGCAAGAGATGAGTATGAATTTTTTGTGGGGCAGATATTTCCATCTAGAGAAGAACTCAAGAATGCACTTGTCAAACATGTCATGGTTAAGCATATGAGATATAACCCAGTTGACACCCGAAAAAATAGAGTTAAAGCAGTGTGCTTCAATCAACCATGTACATGGAGAGTAGTAGCAAGGGGGGAAGTAGAGTTTACTATTACAAAATATGTAAAGGAACAACAATGTGGAACTGTTAGGGAAAGTGTTAATCATCATGCATACTCTTCATCATTTGTTGCTTCTTTTGTTGAAGAGCAATTTCTTCATAATGAACAATACAAACCAAGTATGATTATATCAGATATTAAAGCTAGATTTAGAGTGACCATATCATACAGAAAAGCATACATAGCTAGGGAGAAAGCATTGAAAAAGGTTGTCGGAGATTATGATGAGGCATATAGAGATCTTCCACAATATTTGCGTGAGTTAAGAGCTAGAGATCCTGAAATTTATATGACACTATGCAGGAATGGTGACAATCAGTTCCAGCAGTGTTTTTGGGATTTTGGTGCTTGCCGAAGGGTGTTCAGGTCTTATTTACGTAGACTTATCAGAATTGATGCCACACACCTAAGAGGAAAGTATCCGGGTGTATTGTTGATTGCTACGGCGATTGATGGTAATGACAATGTTCTCCCAGTTGCCTTTGCAATAGCTGAAGTTGAATGTGGGTCTGCATGGGAGTGGTTTTTGGAGCATACAAAGAGATTCTTTGCTGTCGATGATCACTCAATCACTATAGTATCAAATAGACATCGAGGCATTATATCAGCAATTAGAAAAGTCTACACAAACGCGCATCATGCTTTTTGTTGTCACCACATGTCTTGTAATATGATAACTAATACTGGAAGTAGAGCTGCTTTAGGTTTGTTTTGTGCAGCAACACGAGCCAACACAACACTCCAATATGATATGATAATGCAGACAATGCTTGAAAAACATCCAGATGCCCATAAGTGGCTTCAGAACATTGACCCTAAAAGGTGGGCAAATACACACTTTACTGGGAGAAGGTACAGAATGCTTACCACGAATTGTGTGGAGAGCTTAAATGCTTTGTTCAAGTATACACGTGAGCTTCCAATAAACAGGTTAATTGATACTATCAGAAGAAAAGTAGCTCAATGGTTCTTTAACCGTAGAGAGGAAGTCTCCAAATGGCATGTTGCTTTGACACCTCATGCTACAAAAGAAATGAATTTAAGGAGAGAGAAAGCTAGAGCTTATAAGGTTCACCCTTACTCTCAATCAGAAATGGAAGTAGAAACATGGGGCACTTCATACATTGTTGATTTGGAAAAAAATTTTGTCATTGTGGGGAGTTTCAAATTTCAGGGCTCTCATGCTCACATGCTATTGTCGTAATCATTTACAGGAACATGGATACACTGTCATATTGTGAGCATTATTTTTATTCAGAAACTTGGAAGTGGGTTTACATGGATCGTATTTTCCCTTGTAGAAGCAAGCAGTTTTGGCGTATGGGCGTAAACGACATTATAGTTCTCAGTCCCGGTAGCCTTGTGCAGCCTGGTAGACGAAAGAAGGCATGGATTGAGTACAGACACAATGGCAAGGTTAAACTAAAATGCAGCCGATGCAAACAACTTGGCCATAATAGAAGGACATGTAGAATGCCGCCAGCACCAAGGTCATGAGTTAATTGGTATATGTATTGCAGGAATATTATGATTGAAGTGTATATTTTGTAAGGAGGAGAAATGAATGTATATATTTTGTATATTGTACAGCCATGGTATTGTCAAAATATTAGTTGTTTTTAATGTTGTGACTTGAAGAAGTATTTCAATATTATGATACATTTCACCTTGTGTAATTTAATGTAAGCAGAAAAGATCAGTCCTCTGATTTCTGAACCCACAATAATGTTATTTCAGGTCTTGAAGTCCTGAAGTCCTCTATTTTCTGAATATTTATCATTTGAGCCCCTCTGATTTCTGCTTTGTTGATTCATTATTTTGTGCCAACTAATACTGTATCAACACGTAATTGATAATCATTACGACTATGTTTGGAAACCAAAAATACCATCTCGTAGCTAAAATACCATCTGGTAGATAAACTCTAACTATTGATAATGAGTTTTGAGAAATCCAAATATCCTAGGTCCATCATACAAACCTGTTTCTGTGCCAAATTCTAAAAATATAAGGTCATGATGTGCATGGAATCCAATTGTGGTATGCAATGCCTTGTATTAGGAACTCTCGAGGTGCAACCTTTTTGTTTCATTATTAAATTGTTGTCAGAACATGTACATTTATATAAAAGATTGTCGTATAAGTATTTAATCATACTTGTAAGCAGGTTTTATTAAATTTTTTGCAATCTGATTTCAGACCCACGTTGAGCTTGAACCAGAGGATTTCAGGCCCAACGTGGGCCTGAAACGAATAATGTTCAGGCCCTGCGTGGGCCTGAACATTATTGATTCAGACCCAGCGTGGGCCTGAAATGATATTATTTTAGGCCCAGCGTGGGCCTGAAATGAAATTATTTCAAGCCCAGAGTGAGCCTGAATAAGTTTGTTTCAGGCCCTAAGTGGGCCTGAAATTAGATTGTTTCAGGCCCACCGTGGGCCTGAATTCAAATTATTACAGCAAAAGCAAGGATCAATATTACTGATGGTATCCACAATAATTATAGATTATAGATTATATATTACACAAAAACAAGGATCGAAAGTAATGTTTCATTGATTTCAAAAAGATTACATACATTATAATTACAAATAAACAATGTTTGTCATGACACTTACATATGCATTGTATCAACAAAACCAATATTTACATATTTAACTTCCAGAACTTGTCTCTCATAATTTTATATCCCACCTGAAATCGATAAGGTTTCATTTTCTTTTGGCTAAACTCTATAGATCTTTGAAAGATCAGACTTTCAGCATACCGCATAATGAAAAAAGTACAATCCAACCTGAGAAAACCAATATTGTCATTGTTGTCATCTTATAAATCCGACCATGAAATCAATTGTTTTTTTTAACCAAAAAAAAAATGATCTTACGATCTTCTTTGGGTTGGTCCTTGTACTACAATTTTATTAAAGTCTTTCCCCGATATGGAAGGCAATCCTTTATTCCATATCTTGTAATACGACCAGTTCAAATTTTTGAAAAATGCCACCTACAAAGAAATTACATTAGTAACAATTATATTGCATTTAAACTTTTTGTAAAGGTTTATATATGAAATAGAAAACTTACAGTATTTTTAAATTTGGCAGTATACCCTTCTACAGCACCGAGAGAATTATAATGATGGATACTACCTTCCTCGAGGTCAATAATCAATAGATGACAATGATCATCTACATTATTTAGAGGACAGATGATATATCTAATTGATTTATCTGTATCAGTAGCAATTGTTTGTTCAAATGTTGCAGTGTGAATCACCTCAAACAGTTCCTATGTTTATTAAAAAGGAAGTGTTAGTGGACTAAATCTTAGAAAAAAATAACAAAACAACTTGCTAATTGACTTACATCTAACCCCACCCCACAGAAAATGGAGGGGTGGTATGGTGAGTTACAGGATTTTACTTCATTTACAAGAATTGTCCAGTATGTATTTATGCAATCCCCGATGGTGTAGTCATTCCAATCAAATATTGTCAAAAATGATTGCATATCTAATGAAAAGGTCTCATTGGACCATACTGGATTATTCTGATACCTACATGAACATAATATAAGCAACTTAATAAGAAGGTGAAAGAATAAATTTTATTAATAAATGACAATAATCATCATTGTTTTATAAATTTATGCAATCGCAATATCAACTAACTCACTTTAATTTACTAAGCTTTAATAAGGTTTCATCAATCTCTGCATCTTTATTCTTCTTTAAAAACGCCCTGGAATTCTTCAAGATTTTGCTTTTCACCTTTTGAATTTCTTTTGCTTTAGCTACCTGTTGTTCAGATATGTTTGTTTGGGTTGAGGTCACAGATTTTGTTGTTGATTGTGTTGTAGTTTGTGACATTGATGGGGCAGGAGCCTCGTCATCTTCATCTTCATCCTCATCCTCGGCCTCATCCTCATCCTGATCCTGAAAAACTTCTTTGCCCTTGCCTTTGGCCTCGTAGGCTGGTTTGATCTGAGTAATTTTCCTTTTTTTTGGGAAGTGGCTCATCCTCATCTGACTCTTTGCTTTCCAATTGTTTATGCAGCTTCATGATTCTCTGGTGAACGTGTTGTATGATCCTATCTTGTACAACTATCCTTTTTTTGTGGTGATCATCTTTTTCTTTAAGCTGGGAATCTTTGTCACCAATTATTGTATCCTTTTCAGCAATGGTTTCATCTTTTTGTTTAAGTTGGGAATCCTTCTCCGCGATTATTATTTCCTGCTGAGCAATAATTTCATCCTTGTCATTGATGGTTGTTGCCATGTCATTTTTAACATCCTCCAAACTTTTAAGAGCTATAGTTAATTGTTGTTGTAAGGAATCAATTTGTTCTTGCTTTGCTATACATAGATTGCAGGCTTCTATTTCTAAGGCCTGTAGGCTTGCTTCTGCTGCCTGGCTTCCTTCTGCTGCCTGCTGTAATACCTCACAGTGTACCTCAAGTGCTTGAGTTGGAGGAGAGTAGTGAGGTACCAAAGCAAGCTCTGACTCAGCTGGAATTAAATCAACAATAATTAAATTTGTGAGCGCACGGTCTATCATCCTTTTGATACTCTCAACATGAGTTTTAGGCCAAGTCTAGCGAAGTATTCTTGGCAATCTATGAGGATGTTCTGGAGCAGCAATACTAATATGTTCACTCACCCATACCTGTAACATGATTATATTCAGTAATTAATATCCATTATAACATATATGAGCAGGTATATCTACTCAAACTTACAGCCAAAATATTTGGAAATCCATTGAGCAAGGGAGCCTTGGTTGTTTGGGTTGAATCACCTATATGTGCTCTATGCCTCAGCGTAACCTTCTTTCCAATGGCTTCCAACTGAGGAGCCATGAAATTGTAGACGGCATTGCACCAATTATAGGTTGGTAGGTTGTCAAAATCATCTACGCAATCAATTATTGACATGGCAGGAATGGCAAGTATGCTCCTACTACCACAAAATAGAACTGTAGAAAAAAATAGAGTATATACAACTAACAGTAGAGCTTGTCATTGGATGTAGACTTGATTATCAGTTTCTCCAAATGCTTGGCAGAACAACTTGACTCTTCAAAATACTGCTTGTACAGTGGGCTGGAGGCCTCGTTCAAATCAAGTTGGACTATCACTTCATTGTCAGGTAGCCCTAGAATAAGTGATATATCAACCTTTGTGAATTTCAGTTTTTTCCCATGGAATATAAAGCTTTGTTCTTCTTCATCCCAATTATCGAACATATTCTGAACCTGGGGTCTTGCACATGAACTATTAGGGAGGTCCAAGACACAAGAAAAGGGTGTATCTCGAAGCAACTGTTCTTGTGCTGGTGTGGATGGAACTGAACCAATAAAATTTTGAAAATGGCAAAGGCTACTTTTACAGTTCATTTGTTTAGTTTGACCTCTGTTGACAAAACATGTATAGTCGCTACACAATTTCCTTTTTTCCTTGTGTCAATCGTTTTTTTTTACTTCCACCAAGGCCTTGATGTTTCTTCAATTTTTTAGGAGCTAGTTGCTTTGAAGATGATCTTTTTGGAGCTATCCCGAACTTATCAACCATCAAACAAAAATTATTTGACACAAACAAATATAACACTTAGATTTCGTTCATAAAGAGCGTCCTCATATTCGGTCGGTGAGTGAAGACTATCGCTAACCCTAGGTCAAAAGCAAAAACTAAAATGAAAAACTAAATGTGAGGGTACGTACAATTCCACTAGTCCGATGAGAAGGACGTCGCCCACACGACTCCAATTGACGAAAGCAAGCTACGTTCAAATGGCAAGAAAACAGGAGCTAGAAGATGATTGCTTACCACTAGGCTCCCAAGCAAGCTTTAAACCTCGATCACTGCTGGGCCTGATATAATAGGATTTCAGGCCCAACGCGGGCCTTATTTTGTATATGTATCATTTATTAATTTGAGTTATATTTATTTGTATTTGAAAGATATAACATCTATATAACATTCATTTTTCTAACTCAACGATATAACATCTGTATTATTCCTTGTTCATACATTACTCTGATTTATTTATAATTTTATTGATTTTTTATTTATATGTAATTTTAAAGTTTGTGAAATAAACATATTTAAGAACCACCCTGGGCCTGAAATAAGAGATATTCAGGCCCAACGTCGACTGAAATTTGTTTTCCAGTTTAAAAAAATAAATTCATAATTCTTTTTCATGATTTATTAAATTTTATATTTGCAGGGATAATCTTTTAAATAATTGTACAAGTTTAAATAATCCTTTAATGATTATAAATTCTATTCCAAAAGAAAATTATGTACGTATATCAACGGGTTTCCACCCAAACCCACTATTGGACCTAGGATATTTGGATTTCTAAAAACCCTATATCAATAGTTAGAGTAGAGCTAGGAGATGGTATATTTGGTGTCCAAACTTCTAATGGTTATATAACATGTTGCAAAAGTAAACTCTGTAGGTCTATCATTGGGTTTCCACCCAAACACACTGATGTACCTATGATACTTGGATTTCTGAAAACCCTATACCAATAGTTACAGTAGACTGAGGAGATGATATTTTTGATGTCCAAACTGCTAATGGATATAATTCTGTTGCAAAAGGAAACTCTGTAGGCCTAGCAGTGGGTTTCCACCCAAACCCACTGATGGACCTAGGATATTTGGATTTCTGAAAATTCGATATCAATAGTTACAGTAGAGCTAGGAGATGGTATTTTTGGTGCCCAAACTTCTAATGGTTATAAATCCTATTGCAAAAGGAAACTCTGTAGGTCTATCAGTGGGTTTCCACTCAAACCCACTGATGGACCTAGGATATTTGGATTTCTAAAAACCCTATATCAATAGTTAGAGTAGAGCTAGGAGATGGTATATTTGGTGTCCAAACTTCTAATGGTTACACAATATGTTTCAAAATTAAACACTGTAGGTCTATCAGTGGGTTTCCACCCAAACCCACTGATATACCAATGATATGTTGGTGCAGAAAGCACCCAAGTCAAACCTATGTTTTGATAATGGCAACAGAGTTCAAAAGTTAAGTCTTACTTGTTTTCTAACAAGTTACTCTAGTGTACAGGAAAAGCCCTAGCGAAGGACTGCTAGGCACCTGGCGAAGGAATGCCAAGGTAAAAAGCCCTAGCGAAGGACTGCTAGGCGCCAGGCGAAGGACAGCTTGGACTAAAGCCCTAGCGAAGGACTGCTAGGCGCCAGGCGAAGGACAGCTTGGGACTAAAGCCCTAGCGAAGGAATGCTAGGCACCGGGCAAAGGACAGCTCGGCATCCAAGCCCTGGCAAAGGACCACCAGGCAAATGTCCAACCAAAGGAGCGGTTGGCATCAGGTACATTCTCCCGAGAGGAGTAGGTGAGGACGCGTTCCCCGTCGAGGGAACAGTAGGCGTCGGTTGGACCTAGGGCTCTATTTTGGAGACCAAAGTCAGAACCAAGACAGCTAAGGCTGTATAAACTAATAATTAATTGTTTTATTGTGTTTTGGACTAACCCTGGATGCAGGACCGAAGGAATGTGTGTCTGCAACTCAGAGAGCCTCAAAGGAGTGAGGCAGCAGCTGAGCAGGGCGCCCTGAGCGTCTAGGGCGCCCCCAAGGTGAACCAGAACCAAGTGAAGCAAAAAGGGCTTCGGCTGCTTACTGGGCAGGGCGCCCTCAGCAGCCAGGGCGCCCTCAACAGCCAGGGCGCCCCGCGCCCAATTCTGCGAAGCTTCATCTTTATCCACAGCCGAGATTTCTGCGTGGAAGAAGTCAGCCAAGGCGCCCTCTGCGACCAGGGCGCCCCCAGAGTCAAACTTATCCCTATTCGAATGGGATAACGTTTGACCGAGCTAAAAGCGGATCGCTTGACACGTGGCAGGGCGCCCCCGACGTCCAGGGCGCCCCGAGGTGCTATAAATAGCACCCAACGCCCAAGCCTTCAACAACTTCAAAACTACGCTTCTACGCTCTTCTGCTCTCGCGCTTCACCCCGGAATTCTTTCAACTCGAGCCGACGACGTCCTGCTACTCTGGAAAAGTCGATCTTCCTCGGACGTCGGTAAAAAGAGCTATTTAAGTTTACTGCACTTACTTTTGTAATCAATTTTGTAAACTTGTTTGCGCCGTATATAGAATTGCCCAAAGTAAACGGTCAACGACTGTGGGCCTTGGAGTAGGAGTCGACACAGGGTCCGAACCAAGTAAAATCGACTGTGTCTCTGTGTTGTGTTTATTTTTACTTCCGCTGTGCAATTGCTCTTTACGAAATTCCGAATGATTTCCGATATTCACCCCCCCTCTATCGGTTTTCTCGATCCAACAAGTGGTATCAGAGCGGGGAAGTTCAAACTTGGTTCAACCACCAGTTTGAAAATTTCTTTTCGGATTTTCTTTATTATTTTTTTATTCAAATTTTTAAATATTTTTTCGTTCAAATTTTTTTTGTTAATCGAGGTTGGTGCAACACCCCTCGATATTTTATTTCCCTTATCCCGCACTACTAATCCAAGACCAAGTCTTGGAATATTTTTCTAGTAGTTTTCTTTTTCAGCTTAAATGGCTATGCAAGAGGGATTCAGCACCGCCAGACCTCCACTTTTCAGTGGAGAAGACTTTTCTTACTGGAAAAGTCGTATGGAGGTCCACCTGAAAACTCAGGTGGATATGTGGATCATCATCCAATCCGGTCTGGAGATCCCCAAGAACGTCGAAGGACTACCTCAAAGCTACTCGGAGTGGGACAACACCCTAAAGCGCAAAATAGAAGCCGATGCAAAAGCATCACAAACCCTACAATGTGGGCTAACAAAGGAAGAGCTCAACCGAGTAGGCCCCTTCAACAGTGCCAAGGAGCTGTGGGCAAAATTGATTGAGCTACACGAAGGAACGTCAGACACCAGGATCAACAAGAGGGATCTGCTCCTGAACAAATTGTACACTATCAAGATGGTCGACAACAAAACAGCAGCTCAACTCCACGCACGCATCCAAGAACTTATGAACGGTCTTCACACGATAGGTCACAAGGTCAAAAACCGTGACCTAATAAGGTATGCCCTAAACGCTTTCCCTAGAAATACCTTATGGGCATCTATGGTAGATGCATACAAGGTTTCAAGGGATCTCTCCAAAATTAAATTAGATGAATTATTTTCTAAGTTAGAACTTCATGAGCAGACTAACTGCAATATGGCCGAGAAGAGTATTGCCTTTTTTGCAGGAAAAACTGGAAAAGCGACAAAAAAGAAACCTCAACCTGAACCCGAGCTCAACTCTGATTCAGACGCAGAAGATGAAGAAGTAGATCAATCTGAGCTGGTCCGATTGGCCCGAAGCTACTACAAAAAATTGAAAAATCAAGCCAACACACGGAGGACAAGCCGAAGAAAGGACGAACCAGCTGAACCAGCAAATGACAAACACAAGCCCAACGTAACCTGCTACGAGTGCAAGAAGAATGGCCACTACAAGACAGAATGTCCAAATCTGAAGGAGTCCAAGAAGACAAGAACGAAAAAGGCACTCCAAGCAACCTGGGACGAATCTTCCTCAGAAGAAGAGGAAGCACCCCAATCAAACCTACTAGCCCTGACCGCCTCAGAAAAGGTCGAGACTGAGTCAGAATCAGAACAGGACGACGGCGAGCTAACTTTTACAGAAGACGGCGAAATTAAGGTAACTGGTTTTAATAGATGTCAATTAAGTGAATTAATTTTATTTCTTTCTCGAGATTTGGCAAAAGCCAAACTCCGAGTCGAATCCCTCCGACAGGAAGTAAAACTCCTGAAAGAGAGAGCTGACTCTAAACCCTTAACCGAGAAGGTTCAGGAAGGAACTCCTACTCAAGTTGAAAAACTTGAAAAGGAAAACTCCTCCCTGAAAACTCAGGTTAAGGATCTTAGATCAGCCTTAAAACGATTTACTTCTGGTTCCAAAAATCTTGACATGATTCTTGGGAAACAGAAGTCTGTTCTAAATCGATCCGGACTTGGCTACCGAACCAAATCCCGACAAAGATCGTATTTGGCTGTACTGAATCAGTCCAGAGGAAAAATTCAGGCATGGGTACCTAGACTGTGCCTGAACCAACCAACTGGATCAAATCAGTATTGGATCCCCAAGGACAAGATTCACATCTTGCCTAACCATCACCGTGGCTTTAGTCTAGGGGGAGCCAAACTGAAAACAATATTTATTGTTCATTAAAATTTAATTTTTGATTGCAAATTGTTTGATTGATTGTTTATTTAAAATTCTGCAATTTATCATGCTTAAAATTAGAAATGGTTAGTATAAGGACTGAACACACTTAACTGAAACTTGACAACATAGTATTGGGTGGAGGTGAGATGATAGTACGTTAGGGAAGCCAATTTGGCGGAACTAGCCGAAGCTACCGATCCAAGACCCAAACTAGTTAGACCAGAAATTTTTCAAAAAATAATTTTGAAAATGAAATTTCATTAAAAGGCTTTGTCAAGGAAAGGGTGGATGATCCCATAAGGCTACGGCCAAAGAAGGCCTAGTGCCTCGCCAAGACTTGGAAGCCAATTTTTGAAATTCAAATTCAAATTAATTTTTGTCAAATTTGAATCTAACACAAAATTTCAGTTATTTGTAGATTTAAATATCTTTTCAAAAATTTAATTGTTTTCAAAATTAAGTTTTTCAAAAATTTAATCGTTTTTCAAAATTAATTAAGTTTCAAAATTTAATTATTTTCAAAATAAACCTTCAAAATTAACAAAACCTGTCTCACAAAACCTATAAGGTTAACGTGATTGAAAATCCTAGATTTGGGTGAGACAGTAAAATTAAGACTCAATTATGATTCCTTTAATACCTGTGTTGTAGTTAAATCCTATATCTCAAACCATGGTCAACATAGTCAAACTATGGTCAAAAAGGTCAAACTTCGGTCAAAATAGTCAAACCTCAGACAATATAGTCAAATCTGGTCAAAAACACTCAAATTAGGTCAAATCCGGTCAAAAACACTCAAATTGGGTCAAAACCAGATCTTAGGGCGCCCAATCTCTTTAGGGCGCCCCGAGGGTGGTCAAAAGCTGCCAAAAGGCAGCTGCAGCTCTGTTTAGGGCGCCCTTGTCATGCAGGGCGCCCTCCCACAGTCATTCAACGGCAGAAAGCTGCACAAACGGAACTGCAGGCCTGGTCAAGGCGCCCTAGTCAGACAGGGCGCCCTCGTCAAGCAGGGCGCTGACGGACCCAAATATGACTGTCACGAATGTGGGTCTACCAAATTTAGATGTGAATGAAATGAATGCTGGAAACCCTTTTTACAATCAAACTATGAAAACGTAGTAAAGGGGCCACAGGTCGTATTTTTCTCGGGGCTAGTTGTCGTGTTTGATTCGAGCTTGGTTTATGTGTCGTTTATGTTTTTGGGTTTCGAATGTGATTTGGGTTTTAGGTTCACAATCTGAAATGAAGATTCAATAAAAGAAAGTGAAGAACTCGGCTATTGAACTTAACCCAAGTGATGCCAACAATGACTCAAACAATTTGGAAGCTTAAATGCAATTTACCCTAGTCTTTTCGGATTTCTTATTTTTTTTTCGAATTTTTAAATATTTTTTCGTTCAATTTTTTTTGTAATCGAGGTTGGTGCAACCCCCTCGATATTTTATTTCCCTTATCCGCACTACTAATCCAAGACAAGTCTTGGGATATTTTTCTAGTAGTTTTCTTTTTCAGCTTAAATGGCTATGCAAGAGGGATTCAGCACCGCCAGAACCTCCACTTTTAGTGGAGAAGACTTTTCTTACTGGAAAAGTCGTATGGAGGTCCATGAAAACTCAGGTGGATATGTGGATCATCATCCAGTCCGGTCTGGAGATCCCAAAAAACGCCGAAGGACTACCTCAAAGCTACTCGGAGTGGGACAACACCCTAAACGCAAATAGAAGCCGATGCAAAAAACAAAACCCTACAATGCGGCTGAAAAGGAAGAGCTCAACGAGTAGGCCCTTCAAGTGCAAGGAGCTGTGGGCAAAATTGATTGAGCTACACGAAGGAAGTCAGACACCAGGATCAGCAAGAGGGATCTGCTCCTGAACAAATTGTACACTATCAAGATGGCGACAACGAAACAGCAGCCCAACTCCACGCACGATCCAAGAACTGATGAACGGTCTTCACACGATAGGTCACAGGTTGAAAACCGTGACCTAATAAGGTATGCCCTAAACGCTTTCCCTAGAAATACTTGTGGGCATCTATGGTAGATGCATACAAGGTTTCAAGGATCTCTCCAAAATTAAATTAGATGAATTATTTTCTGAGTTAGAACTTCATGAGCAGACAACTGCAATATGGCGAGAAGAGTATTGCCTTTTTTGCAGGAAAAACTGGAAAAGCGACAAAAAAGAAATCACCTGAACCGAGCTCAACTCTGATTCAGACGCAGAAGATGAAGAAGGAGATCAATCTGAGCTGGTCCGATTGGCCGAAGCTACTACAAAAAATTGAAAATCAAGCCAACAACGGAGGACAAGCCGAAGAAAGGACGAACCAGCTGAACACAAATGACAAACACAAGCAGTAATGCTACGAGTGCAAGAAGAAGGGCCACTACAAGACAGAATGTCAATCTGAAGGAGTCCAGAAGACAAGAAGGAAAAAGGCATCCAAGCACCTGGGACGAATCTTCCTCAGAAGAAGAAGAGGAAGCACCCAATCAAACCTACTAGCCCTGACCGCCTCAGAAAAGTCGAGACTGAGTCAGAATCAGAACAGGACGACGGCGAGCTAACTTTTACAGAAGACGGCGAAATTAAGGTACTGGTTTTAATAGATGTCAATTAGTGAATTAATTTCATTTCTTTCTCGAGATTTGGCAAAAGCCAAACTCGAGTCGAATCTCCGACAGGAAGTAAAACTCCTGAAAGAGGGAGCTGACTCTAACCTTAACCGAGAAGGTTCAGGAAGGAACTCCTACTCAAGTTGAAAAACTTGAAAAGGAAAACTCCTCCCTGAAAACTCAGGTTAAGGATCTTAGATCAGCTTAGAACGATTTACTTCTGGTTCCAAAAATCTTGACATGATTCTTGGGAACAAAGTCCGTTCTAAATCGATCCGGACTTGGGCTACCGAACCAAATCCCGACAAAGATCGTATTTGGCTGTACTGAATCAGTCCAGAGGAAAAATTCAGGCATGGGTACCTAAACTGTGTCTGAACCAACCAACTGGATCAAATCAGTATTGGATCCCCAAGGACAAGATTCACATCTTGCCTAAACATCACCGTGGCTTTAGTCCAGGGGGGCCAAACTGAAAACAATATTTATTGTTCATTAAAATTTAATTTTTGATTGCAAATTGTTTGATTGATTGTTTACTTAAAATTCTGCAATTTATCATGCTTAAAATTAGAAATGGTTAGTATAAGGACTGAACACACTTAACTGAAACTTGACAACATAGTATTGGGTGGAGGTGAGATGATAGTACGTTAGGGAAGCCAATTTGGCGGAACTAGCCGAAGCTACCGATCCAAGACCCAAACTTGTTAGACCAGAAATTTTTCAAAGAATAATTTTGAAAATGAAATTTCATTAAAAGGCTTTGTCAAGGAAAGGGTGGATGATCCCATAAGGCTACGACCAAAGAAGGCCTAGTGCCTCGCCAAGACCTGGAAGCCAATTTTTGAAATTCAAATTCAAATTAATTTTTGTCAAATTTGAATCTAACACAAAAATTCAGTTATTTGTAGATTTAAACTTCTTTTCAAAAATTTAATCATTTTTCAAAATTAATTAAGTTTTCAAAATTTAATTATTTTCAAAATAAACCTTCAAAATTAACAAAACCTGTCTCACAAAACCTATAAGGTTAACGTGATTGAAAACCCTAGATTTGGGTGAGACAGTAAAATTAAGACTCAATTATGATTCCTTTAATACCTGTGTTGTAGTTAAATTCTATATCTCAAACCATGGTCAACATAGTCAAACTATGGTCAAAAAGGTCAAACTTCAGTCAAAGCAGTCAAACCTCGGACAATATAGTCAAATCTGATAAAAAACACTCAAATTAGGTCAAATCCGGTCAAAAACACTCAAATTGGGTCAAAACCAGATCTTAGGGCGCCCAATCTCTTTAGGGCGCCCCGAGGGTGGTCAAAAGCTGCCAAAAGGCAGCTGCAGCTCTGTTTAGGGCGCCCTTGTCATGCAGGGCGCCCTCCCACAGTCATACAACGGCAGAAAGCTGCATAAACGGAACTGCAGACCTGGTCAAGGCGCCCTTGTCCGGAAAGGCGCCCTCGCCAGTGCCCTTCAGTGGCGAAAGCTGCCTAAAGGCAGCTGCAGCCTGGTCAAGGCGCCCTAGTCAGACAGGGCTCCCTCGCCAGGCAGGGCGCCCTCCCGAGAAAGGGCGCCCGAAACTGCCTATAAAAAGGGGCTCCCTTCCCCTTCTTCTCTTCACACCCAAAACACTTCTCCTCCTCAACTTTCTACCTTCCAAGAGATCTTGCAACCCTCTCAAGCTCTCAAGCCCTCATCTTCAACAATGCCTCCCCGAGCAAACCGGTATAATTTTTTTTTTGTTGTTAATTTCTTTTCAATTTTTCATTAAATGCATACTTTCTTTAAGTATACATTCTTTCTCTTAGAAGACGTCGACCTAACCAGGCAGAACCCGGTACTCAACCTAGTCCTGATCCTAGGTTTCCCAATTTAGAATTGTGTAACAAGTTCTCTCGTACCACCTATAAACCTATCAAGACAAGCTACTTGAATAGACTATTTTTCACCCAATCCTGTCCCCTAGCTATGAACGTCATAAACCTCTACCAACTGGATAATCTCGTATTCTGCACCCACCAAATCAATACTTCCTTATGTGCAGAATTTTACAATAACATAATTAGACAGGATAATCTCATGTTCTCCACCATGGTTCAAGGTATTCCCTTAACTATCACACCAACATTACTGAACCGATTTCTAGGACTATGACCCTCGCAGTCCACCTTCTGTTGTTACCCTCCGAGGGAGCCTCCCTTTGATGCTCCCTACTCTCACATTACCTTGGACACATTACACTCATACTTCTTTAGGCAACTAGTGGCCAGACGATTTCAGTCAGTCGATTTAGAGGTCCAGGACTACGCCCTATATAGGGTCTTAGTCCGATGTATTCTGCCATTATCCACCAGGGACGTCACCACTATGCGACCATTCCATACCTTTCTCCTGTACGCCTTAATTCACCAGCTAGATATTGATATAGGACTTCATATGTTTCACACTATCCTACACGCATCCATTGTGACTACGCAAGGGCGGGTACGCACACCCTACTGCCATATCATCACATCCTTATTACATCACCATGGTAGGAACATTACCGAGGGAGAGATGGTCGATCTAACTGATTATGATGAAATAGGCTATAGAAACTTCGCCCTAGCAGGTATAGAGGTGTCCGGTACCGGGGTCTTGTCCTGGAGACGTCAGAGAGCAGCTCCCCAGATCGATACGGACGAGGAGGTTGAGTACGATGTCACAGATGTAGCCGTAGCAGCCCGAGCACATATAGACGAGCCTGCTCCACCGACTCTGTACAAGAGAGTGACACAGCTCGAGACACGGGTCCAGAGCCTCCGAGAAGAAGTGGAGGCAAACCATAGTGAAGACAGAGAGACAAACCTAGGCTACTACACCAGCATCATGAGTACCCTCACAGCTGATAGGGAGGCCAGAGATGCCCAGTATCATGAGATGATGACTTTGTTCCGATCCTGGCAGCCTGGGTCGTCTGACCACCCTGGACCCTCTTCTTTTTAGCTAACCTATTTCCAGCGTTGTACTAAGTAACTTGACTCGTGTTTTGACTATTCTGCACCTTTGCTTGATCAGTAATCCATGTGGTTTGACTATTATGTCTAATCTTGATTATGTTCAGTAGAATAGGTTAACTACATTTCTTTCTATTATTGTCCTATTGTTTTTTTTTGCTTCTAAAAATAGAATTTGAAAAACTGTTTTACTTAAATCAGTTTTCATTTTAAATCTTTTCGACTTAGTGTTATTTTCATTTCAAAACTACCCCTTTTCAAAACTAGGGTTTTTTTCGAAAATGGACTTAGCCTAGGTCCTAACCCTAGAACTGCATGCACCTATAGACTTAGAAGTCAGCATCTCACAAGCACCTTAGGGTACTTTTGATTGATAACCTAGAATGGGTTGAGATGCTTAGGTCTTTGCCTTAATTCAAGATGCTTTAAGTCAGTGCATCTGTTGTAATTGGGGCACTAAATACAACTTTCACAGCAATCAAGTTAAGTGTCAAGTTTAGAAAATCTAACTTGAACAGAAACACTTAACTTGACTAACCCTAGCAAAACCTACTGTTTATAACAGTTAGTAAGTATCTAATTGGGTTAGACTGGTCCCTACAGAGAAAATTGATTGATTTAGCTTAAGTCTAATTATGAATTGGTTCAGTACAGCAAAATCTTAATTATTTCCTTTATGCATTTTATTTCTGCTATATTTATTTGTTTTGATATATGGCAAAGGGGGAGAGATAGGAAAGGAGAGAGTAAAACATTTTTTGCTCATTTTTGCTCTATCCTTTATTCAAAAAGTTTTCAAAATTTTCTTATCCATTATTCAAAAAGCTTTAAATCTATCCTTTATTCAAAAAGTTTTCAAAATTTTCTTATCCTTTATTCAAAAAGCTTTAAAAAATACTTAAGCTTTTTTAAAATGTTTCTAAGTACTTAAACTTTTCAAAATTAGCTAAGTACTTAAGCAAATCCTTCTGTTTCCCAACGATCTTATTAATTAAGTACTTAAGTTTTTCAAAATTTATTAAGTACTTAAATCTTCCAAATTTATAAAGTACTTAAATCTTCCAAATTCATTAAGTACTTAAATCTTCAAAATTATTAAGTACTTAAGTTTTCCAAAAGTACTAAAGTTTTTTCTTACTAAGTAGTTAAGCTTTTGAAATCTTACCAAGTACTTAAGTTAACACTTTCAAAACTTTTTGAGTACCTTAAAACTTAAGGCTTCAAACATTTTTAGTACTCTAAAAACATGCTTTCAAAAACTCTCCTATGTACTTTTAACATAAGTTATCAAAAGATTTCTAAGTACCTAAAACTTAAGTTTTTAAAGTACAAATAAAGTTTTTTTTTAACCCCACGAAGTTTTGAAAAATCAAGGGGGAGATTCCTTCCAGGGGGAGGGAACGAAATTTAACTTTTCATGCTTGCTTAAACTTAACTTTTTGAACTAGGGTTGCCATAAATCAAAAAGGGGGAGATTGTTGGTGCAGAAGGCACCCAAGTCAAACCTGTGTTTTGATAAGGGCAATAGAGTTCAAAAGTTAAGTCTTACTTGTTTTCTAACAAGTTACTCTAGTGCACAGGAAAAGCCCTAGCGAAGGACTGCTAGACACTGGCGAGGGAATGCCAGAGTCAAAAGCCCTAGCGAAGGAATGCTAGGCACCGGGCGAAGGACAGCTTGGTATCCAAGACCTGACAAAGGACCGTCAGGCAAAAGTCCAATCAAAGGAGCGGTTGGCATCAGGTAAAATCTCCCGAGAGGAGTAGGTGAGGACGCGTTCCCCGTCGAGGGAACAGTAGGCGTCGGTTCGACCTAGGGCTCCATTTTGGAGACCAAAGTCAGGACCAAGACAGCTAAGGCTGTATAAACTAATAATTAATTGTTTTATTGTATTTTGGACTAACCCTGGATGCAGGACCGAAGGAACGTGTGTCTGCAACTTAGAGAGCCTCAAAGGAGTGAGGCAGCAGCTGAGCAGGGCGCCCTGAGTGTCCAGGGCGCCCCCAAGGTGAACCAGAACCAAGTGAAGCAAAAAGGGCTTCGGCTGCTTACTGGGCAGGGCCCCCTCAGCAGCCAGGGCGCCCTCAGCAGCCAGGGCGCCCCGCACCCAAGATTGCGAAGCTTCACCCTCATCCATAGCCGAGATTTCTGCGCGGAAGAAGTCAGCCAGGGCGCCCTCTGCGACCTGGGCGCCCCCAAAGTCAAAGTTATCCCTATTCGGGTGGGATAACGTTTGACCGAGCTAAATCCGGATCGGCTGACACGTGGCAGGGCGCCCCGACGTCCAGGGCGCCCCTAGGTGCTATAAATAGCACCCAACACCCAAGCCTTCAAGAACAACTTCAACACAACGCTTCTAAGCTCTTCTGCTCTCGCGCTTCACCCCGGAATTCTTCCAACTCGAGCCGACGACGTCCTGCTGCTCCGAAAAAGTCGATCTTCCTCGGACGTCGGTAAAAAGAGCTATTTAAGTTTACTGCACTTACTTTTGTAATCAATTTTGTGAACTTGTTTGCGCCGTATATAGAATTGCCCAAAGTAAACGGTCAACGACCGTGGGCCTTGGAGTAGGAGTCGACACAGGCTCCGAACCAAGTAAAATCGACTGTGTCTCTGTGTTTCTAATTTTCGTTGCGTACTTGCTCTAAGTTTTCCGAAAGAAAAATGATTTCCGATATTCACCCCCCTCTATCGGTTCTCTCGATCCAACAGAAACCATTCAAGAAACACCACCAACACCAAAGACAACTAGGTTAGCCTCTAGTCATCCCCAAGACCAGATTGTTGGAGACATCCATCATGGAGTTAGGACTAGATCATTCTTTAGGAATGAGGCTAATGAAGTTGCCCTAATTTCCGAAATTGAACCTAGAAGAATTGATGAAGTATTAAATGATCCAGATTGGATCATTGCGATGCAAGATGAACTAGGTCAATTCGAAAGAAGTCAAGTATGGGACTTAGTCCCTAGACCTAAGAAGACCACCATTATTGGAACCAAATGGGTCTTCAAAAATAAATTGAACCATAAGGGAGAAATCATAAGAAACAAGGCACGCTTTGTAGCCAAGGGCTACAGTCAAGTTGAAGGCCTTGATTATGATGAGACCTATGCTCCCGTGGCACGATTAGAGTCCATCCGATTGATGCTTGCATTTGCAGCACATCGAGGTTTCAAGTTATATCAAATGGATGCCAAATCGGCCTTTCTAAATGGTTTAATAAGGGAAGAAGTCTATGTCGAACAACCTCCGAGGTTTGAGAGTACCGAATTCCCAAACCACGTGTTCAAGCTCAAAAAGGCACTGTATGACCTTAAACAAGCACCCTGAGCTTGGTATGAGCGGTTGTCGACCTATCTAATTGAAAAAGGCTTTGTTAGAGGCCAAATAGACCCTACACTGTTTCTACGATGAGATGGTGACAATATTTTTGTAGCCCAAGTGTATGCTGATGACATAATTTGTGACTCAAACAACAAGGACTATTTGAATGAATTTATTGGACACATGAAGAGTGAATTTGAAATGAGTCTAGTGGGAGAGTTGACTTTCTTCTTTGGACTTGAAATCAAGCAAACTCGTGACAGAATCCATGTGCACCAATCAAAGTATACTCAAGAGATGCTTCGAAAATTCAACATGAGTGATTCAAAAGAGGTAACCACTCCCATGGTTACAAACACAAGATTAGACAATGATGAGAGTGTTGGATCGAGAGAAACGATAGAGGGGGGTGAATATCGTTAAATGTTCGGATTGGAAAAGAGAATGCGTAGCGGAAGATTAAAAACAAAAACACGCAAACAACAAGGTTTTTACTTGGTTCGGAGCCTAGGTCGACTCCTACTCCAAGGCCCACGGTCGCTGACCGTTTACTGCGGGCAATACTATAATCGCGCAAAATCAGTTACAGAAATAGAATTACAGTAAAAGTGCAGTACTGAAATTAAACTCTTCTTTTTACCGACGTCCGGTGTAGATTACTTTTTCCAGAGCAGTAGGACGTCGTCGGCGCTTGTATCTCAAGTCGGGAGGTTGCCGGAGCAGAGCGCGGAAGTAGAAGAGCGTGAATGCGTTCGAGAACTTCGATTGTTGAAAGCCTTGGCATTGGGTGCTATTTATATCGGGAAACCTCTATCCCACTCGAATAGGGCTGAGGTTTGACACTGGGGGCGCCCAGGACGCTGGGGGCGCCCTGTTTGACTCCTTCAGCGCGGGCTTCTCGGCTGGATAAGGGTAATCGGCTTCGCTGGCGTAGGCGCGGGGCGCCCTGGGCTCTGGGGGCGCCCTGGACGCTGGGGGTGCCCTGGGCACTAGGGGCGCCCCGGCCAGTAAGCAGCCGAAGCACTTGTTGCTTCGCTTGTATTGTGTTGGCCTTGGGGGCGCCCGGAACACTGAGGGTGCCCTGCTCAGCTACTTGCCTCTCTCCTATGGGCATTCTGAGCTACAGACACACGTTCCTTCGATCCTGCATCCAGGGTTAGTCCAAAACAATATGAAGCAATAGAGTATTATGTTTATACAGCCTTAGCTGTCTTGGTTCTGACTTTGGGTCTCCCAAAATAGAACCCTAGGTCGAACCAACGCCTACTGTTCCCTCGACGGGGAACGCGTCCTCACCTACTCCTCTCAGGAGAGTTTACCTGTCGCCAACCGGCTCCTCCGGTTGGACTTTTTGCCCAGCAATCCTTCGCCAGGTCTTTAGTACCAAGCTGTCCTTCGCCTAGTGCCCAGCAGCCCTTCGCCAGGTCTTCGGATCCAAGCTGTCCTTCGCCTGGTGCCTAGCAGTCCTTCGCCAAGTCTTCAGTACCCTGGCATTCCTTCGCCAGTGCCTAGCAGTCCTTCGCTAGGACTTCTTACCCTGGCATTCCTTCGCCAGTGCCTAGCAGTCCTTCGCTAGGACTTTGTTTCCTGGCAGTCCTTCGCCAGGTGCCTAGCAGTCCTTCGCTAGGTCTTTGTATCCTGACATTCCTTCGCCAGGTGCCTAGCAGTCCTTCGCTAGGTCTTTGTTTCCTGACAGTCCTTCGCCAGGTGCCTAGCAGCCCTTCGCTAGGACTTTTTCTGCACACTTGAGTAACATTGTTAGATCACCAATAATACTTAACATTGAACCCTTTGCCAATATCAAAACAAGGTTCGATATGGTGCTTCCTGCACCAACAGAGAGTGGTACACCTGTTGATCTGACTCAATATCGGAGCATGATAGGTAGTCTGCTATACCTCACAGCTAGTCGACCCGATATACTCTTTGCTGTGGGTATGTGCGCTAGGTATCAAGTATGTGCCAAGGAATCTCTCTAATTGCTGTTAAATGAATTTTGAGATACCTTAAAGGCACAATTGGAGTTGATCTTTGGTACCCCCCGTACCGAGTCTTTTGACCTGATTGGCTATACCGATTCCGACTATGCTGGGTGCAAGTTGGATCAGAAAAGCACAAGTGGGGGTTGCCAATTCCTAGGATCATCTCTAGTTAGTTGGTCATATCAGAAGCAATATTGTGTTGCCCTCTCCACGACTGAGGCAGAATATATCGCCATGGGAGAGAGCGTATCACAATTGTTGTGGATGATTCATACTCTAGAGGACTATGGATTAAGCTATAAGGGTGTGCAAGTGTTGTGTGACAACATTAGCACAATTAACCTAACAAAGAATCCAGTCCATCACTCTAGAACTAAGCATATTGAAGTGCGTCACCACTTCATTAGAGATCATGTTGTTAGAGGAGATATTGCACTCTCACATGTAGAGTCCAAATCAAACCTAGCTGACATTTTCACTAAACCACTCCCCAAGAATGAGTTTAGCTTCTTAAGAAGGGAGTTGGGAATGTGTCGTGCCTCATAGGTTTTTAAAAGGCATTCAAAACCCTTCATGATTATTTCTAATTGTTGGGATACAATTGGGTAACTTGGGGACATCTCACACAAACTATAAGGCTTACCAAAACATTTTTGTTTGCTAGATATGGGGTGAGATGCTAGGATCAACTCAATTTCTCAAAATGTCAATGCATCCCTTGAGAAATTAAGTTGACGAGATAAAAATCACTTCGGTGACCAAGTATGGGGAAAACCAATGCATAACATATGTGTATTTGGCTCCATGATCATACTTGGACATTCCAATCAAGGAAACTTGATTGGAGACTTGAATTTGACACAAACTTGATTGAAAGTGCTTGAATGTTTGTTGATTGAGGTTGACTCCATTTTGGTGGAGCAAAGTGATTTGTCAAAACCATAAGGACCTTTGATCCTTGTTTAGGGATCAATCATAGTCATGGGTTCACTTCCAAGATTGATAAACTTCATCAGATCTTATCAGAAATCATTTGGAAATCTGAAACTGTAAGTTTCAGATCGTATCAGGCAAAATCAGGAAGCCTGATCGGTCACACGACTGATCAGGAGTATGTCTGATCGATCCAACGGACCGATCCATCTCCTGTGCGAAAAATTGTCAAAACCCACTGTGTTGGTCTGGATCGGTCCCCGAACCGATCTGGCGCCCTCTGTGGTGATCGGTCCATAGACCGATCAGAGGGGTCACAGAACACTTCGAGAAAAATTGACCAAACATTCTGTGTTGGCCTGGATCGGTCCCCGGACCGATCTGGCACCCTGTGGTGATCAGTCCACAGACCAATCAGGGAGCTCACAGAAAAACCTCCAAACCTACTGTTCGCTTCCTGATCGATCAGCCGATCGATCAGGAGTCTGTCTGATCGGTCACCTGACCGATCAGGACCAAGCCAGTCCGATCAGGCTGGAGCTTGATCGATCTGGGCGCTCCCAGATCGAACGGTGATCCGTTCGATCACATTAAATTTCGGTTGCTGAACCGATCCACCAACCTATTAACTCTCTCGAAACCCCTCATTGCCGAACTCTAGCGCCGAAACTCTCCTCTTGCGCGTGAGATCCCTCTCTTCCAGTGTGAGCTTCGCCTGCGTTTCATCCTTCCTGCGCATGGCTTTCTACGATCATCTCCCTGCTGCGCGTGCGACTGGGACTTCTCCTTCACTGCTAGGAGTTTCTCTTTTGCTGTGTTCTTGCTCGCAAAGCACCGTTTGTATGTGGTGCTCTTTGCGCAACTCAGCTGCGTGATTCCTCTCGTTAGCAAGTTTCCGAAGTCAATCAACTCTTAATGGCACCTAAGTAAGAATTGTTGTTAGTTTTCTCACAAATCAATTCATAGATTATGTATTTGGGGCTAACCATGTTTTGGTGTTTTATTGTTGTGCCGTGACCCCATGATTTTGTCGTGACCCTTCCTTGCCATGACCTTTCAATTTTACTGATTAAACCTCATCTCATTTGATCAATGCCTTATGTTCACTTGATTATTCTTCCCGTGATCAAATCTTGGGTCTTTGATTAAACCATGTTCATATGATCAATTTGATCTTGCTCATTTGATTTAAACTATTTTCATGATCAATTCTTCAAACCTTTAGAAAATCGTCCAAGGGAAAAGAACCAGTGGAGGGAAGCGTAAAGGGCAAAGCCCCTTCTTCTTCTGCGCCCTCCCGAAGGCCTCAGCCTTCTTCAAGTTCTCGTTTCCCCAATGCTGCCTGTGAGCAGGCCTTTCAGTCCAGAACATTCAAGTTGCTCTCCTACCGATCAATTGATGTTCCCTTTCTATCCGAGCACTGTCCCTCCATCATGGAGATAGTCACCTTCTACAACCTTGGCTTTCTTCTCTCCCTGGAACGGACGATAAACTATGACCTTGTTTCCGAGTTTTACAACAACCTTCAACAAGGGCCTCAAGGGGGCTTTGAATTCACCACCCGTGTAGCCAAGAGGAACCTTGATTTTTCTTATGACATCCTGGCAGAGTATCTTGGCGCTCGTCGATCGTCAAACTTTTATTCTATCTATCCGGAGCTTCTTGACCCCTTGTTGCCCCCCTTTGCGGATGTTACCCCTGATAGCATTTACCAGCACTTCTTCAGACATCCTCGACCAGTTGGTCTTGATGAGTTAGGGCCCAACTTTTCGACTTTTGCGGCCCTACGTCTTTCCCCTACTGATTACGTTTTGTTCAAGATAATCACCAACTGTATTTTGCCGATTACCTCAAAACCCTTGAGTGAGATCCGACCCTACCACTGCTTGATGCTCTATGGCATGCATTGCCGTCTTGACTTTGACATTATTGAGAGCATCTTTCAGTCCATCATTTCCTATCATGAGCCCAGTCGTCGCACTGTTTATATGCCGTTCGGTCATGCCATCATTGACTGTCTTATGTCAGTAGGTGTTGATGTGACTAAGGGCAGGACAGTGCCCATGGTTAGACAGGATTGCCGATTGGGCAAACGAGTGTTTGCCAAATCTGGTATTGTTATTGGGCCGGACGATCAGACTCTTGTTTGGAAGGATGGGAGGGGTCTTGGCGAGCTTCCTAGGGGCGCACACTTTCAGGCACCAGCTGATGTTGCTGCACATCAGGACTCTCCCGCTGCTGCTGCTTCCAACTATGATTATGAGCCGGATCCAGACATCCGCTGGCAGGTGTCCGAGCTGGAGCTCACTATGCATCATGATTTCCATGTCTCAGATCTCTGGAGAGAGGAGGTCCGCTCAGAGTTTCGCTCCTTCGATCGCAGACTGACTGCGGTGGAGTCCGATGTCTTGGGGGTCCGTACTCTGTAGCAGGCATGGTATGAGGAGTGGCGCCAGCACACATTCCCTAGAGGTGCACCCTCTGCCAGTGCTGCACCAGGGTCTGTTGTTCCTGATGATGACACGATGGATGACCCTATGCAGGATGCTGACCCACCCGCTGACGATTGATTGTACTCTGCTCTTACTGTGTGGTATTTGACTATTTGATAGATCTGTCTATTATGACTATTTGCCTGTTATGGCCTGGTGTTGACTTTGATGCATTGATCTGCATCTAGCTATATGTTTGACTGTGCTGTATTTGTTTTTTTGCATTATGCCTGCGTATCATACTTGACTTACTATATTTTGCTCATTGTTGGCTTATTTGAGTATTCATATTATTGCTATCGTTATGTATGCCTTATTACGCATGATTATGCTATGCTCCATGCCCATATGATACATATGATTGCTTTGCCATGCTTTACATTTATCATATGTGTTTCATATGTTTTTCAAAATAAATCAAATCTTATGTTATTTTGGGATACCCCTAGGGCTGAGGGGGAGTATGATTAAACTTGCCAACCTATCTACACCCTTTTCGGTGTTTGACAAAGGGGGAGAATGAGGTTGGTTAAGTTTAGACGATTATGAGTTTAATGGTTGTAGGGGGAGGATCTTGATTCTCCTACAAGTCTGAGATTTGAGATTATTGGATTCAAATCCCTAAACTTAAAATTGGGTTGTCAAACAACAAAAAGGGGGAGATTATTGATGCAGTCTGACCCTGATTGTTGTTTTGGTGTTAACACCGATTTTAGTTTAGGTTGATGAGATGATTATGCTTAAGTCCTGATCGGGGATTAGGCACGATGTGGAAAAATCCTAACCTGGAGGGTTAGGTGTGGAAAAGTCCTAACTTGGAGGGTTAGGTGTGGTTTTTAGCTTGGAGGGATAGGTGTGGAAAAGTCCTAGCTTGGAGGGCTAGGTGGGGAAAAGTCATAGCTTGGAGGGCTAGGTGTGGAAAATCCTAACCTGGAGGGTTAGGTGTGGAAAAACCTTGGCTTGGAGGGTCAGGTCCTAGCCTGGAGGGCTAGGTTGGATGAAATCCCGGTGAGTGAAGCTGGGTCCCGGTGAGTGATGCCGGGTGACTGAAACCCCGGTGAGTGAAGCCGGGTGACTGAAATCTCGGTGAGTAAAGTCGGGTCCCAGTGAGTGAAGCCGGGTGACTGAAACCCCGATGAGTGAAGCCGGCTCCCGGTGAGTGAAGCCGGGTGACTGAAATCCCGGTGAGTGAAGCCGGGTGACTGAAATCTCGGTGAGTAAAGCCGGGTCCCGGTGAGTGAAGCTGGGTGACTGAAACCCTGGTGAGTGAAGCTGGGCATGACACGAGTCAGAGATGGGTCGGAGGCTTGTTCTCATGACTTATAGGAGATTTGACCTTGCCTGGATCGGTCTGGTGACCGATCAGGGAAGTTGGCACGGTGCTCCTTCGTGGATCGGTCTGGTGACCGATCCAGTGATGACTGATCAGTCTGGTGACTGATCAGGGAGCACACAGTGAGGTTGGGAACCTACTGCTTCGCTCCTGATCGGTTTGGTGACCGATCAGGAAGTCCACAAGTGAGCTGAGTTCCCCTACTGCTCTGCTCCTGATCGGTCCGGTGACCGATCAGGGAGCATCCAGTAGGTTTTGGAAACCATACTGATCTTCTCCTGATCGGTCTGGTGACCGATTTGGAACACTGTGCAGATCGTTCTGTTGAACGATCAAGTGTCGCGAGTTCCTCACTATGACCGATCAGGACGGAGCCTGATCGGTCTAAGCATGCCCTGATCGGTCTGGCAATCGATCAGGAGGGTTGGACTGCGAAGCTAAGAAATCACCCTGCAAAGGGGTGGATCGGTCTGGTGACCGATCCACAACCTGGGATCGGACTGGTGATCGGTCCCGGAGAGTCCCAGAGATATCGCGATTTCTGATTGAGCATTGGGGACCGATCAGGATGGAGCCTGATCGGTCTGAATCCACCCTGATCGGTCTGGTGACCGATCAGGAGGCTCTTGGATCGGTTCGGTAACCGATCACTTTAATTCAAAATGCACTGTCAGACACTCTTATCGCGTCTGAACGTATCTGATTCTCTGCGCTTAATCTCTAATACTTGATTTTCTACTTGATATGCTATGTTAATGCTCTGATTAAGTGTGCAGGTGACAGGGATGGATTCAAACACTCAAGGAGAGTCAATGGAAGCCTTTCCTTGGAGCAGGTTTGTCCATTTGCCATCTCAGGTTGCAACGGCTGGAGCTGCTAACTGGAGCTGCTGTCTGGAGCTTGGCTGAGGGAAGCTCAGGGAGTCCAGGGAGAGCTCAGTGGTAGCTGGCGTTGGCAGGTGAGCAGCTGGAGGCTGCAGTGAGGTGGTGACCTGACGATAGTGGAGAAGACTTAAGCTGCGTAGCGGAGAAGGGTTGTAGAGACTTCTCGCTAGAGCTTGCTGTAAACACTTCTTGCTGTGTGCTTGTGCTATCTGCTGTTCCATCATCTTGAGCAAGCAACTGTGGTCCTTGAAGCAACCTTCTGTTACTTGGGCACTTGGGAGAAGAGAAACAAGAAGCTTGAGTCCTTCAGCGAGAAGACACGAAGAGGAGAGTCTTGCGTGAGATCTGCGCTGGGTGGAGCTCAGAGACATTTGCTTGTATTCTTGAGGTTCTAAGTGCTAAGTAAGATCCTTCTTGTGTTTCTTGTACTTTATACTTCATCATCTTGAAACACTGTGGCGAGGTTACTCCACCGAGAAGGAGGTTGCTTACTATCCGGATTTTCTGGGGCTTGATCAGCCGACGATCAAGGGATCACCCACCTTAAAGGCACGCCAAGGAGTAGGGCAAAGTTTTCCCCGAACCTTGTAAATCCTCTTGTTAGCGTTTTTGTGTTTGTGCTTAGTTTAGGGTTTAGTTTTCTGCAACTCTGTTTTTCTTGTGCTTCCACTGTGCTACTAACATTTGAGGTGCAAAAAATTGAAAAGAGCTAAAGCTCAAGTGTCTGGCTACATTCACCCCCCCTCTCTAGCCATCCAAGTTCCAACAGCAACGCCTTAGAGTTGGCGTCCGTTGCTGTTCACGTACCATGCCTGTATTAAATGCACGGGGAGGCAGTGGTCACTATAAATAGGGGGAGAAGAATGAACCATCTTCCCCCATCCATTCTACCTCCTTTCCTTTTTGCGGCGAGATGTCGGTACCGTCTCCTCCCCCCCTTTGTGCGGCCGGAGCGTTCGACACCACTGGAGAGGGTAGCGGAGACGCAGTAGCATTTTTCGATGAAGGGCCCCGCGAAGGTGGGACTTCGCGTTTCACCCTCCTTGCCGAGGAGCATGGTGGAGATGATGTCCAGGGTCTCGCGGAGGTGGGAATTCGGGATTATCCTAGGTGTCCAGGAAAGACATTATGTGCCCTGTTAGGGGGCATGGCGGAGATGACATACTCTGATGGTTGCCTCCCCTTGAGCGGCCCATGGTGGTACATCCCCTGTCTGCCCCAAATGTCATCCTCTTCCAAATCCTCGTTTCCCCGAGTTTTGGGCATCGGATGGTGTTAGCAGGGGACGGTGTAGTGCCGTCACCAAGAGGGGAGAGGCAGCTTCCACTGCTTCCTCTCCTCTTTTGCAATTCTTCTTTGCGTCTTTCCAGAGAGAAATTGCAGTTGTCGCTCCTCTTCCTCTTCCTTTTGAATGTTGTACCGGGTGTATCTTTGTGGGAAGAGGCGATTGGAGTCTCCAGACGGGGCTGTCGCCCTCATGTGTTACCTCAGGCATCCTCATCTGTTACCAATTCCTTGGATGGAGTACCGAGATGTTTCCACGCTTACCAAAGATTCAATGATTATGGTTTATGACGTTGATGGACTCCCGTGCACTGAATATTGGAAGACGGTTCCGAGCCAAGCGACCCTGCAGGAATGATGCAGTAGCGAAGAAAAGCCCGAGTAGAGGGGTGCTTTCTTTTACCAGATAGTCTAATTGTATCTTGATATTTTTCTGAGATGTTGGCCTTCATGTATTTCCTATATAAATAAAGCAAAATTTTTGTTACCTTGTGTATGCCTGTATTGTGTTAACACATTGATGTCTCGCTTGTTTTCATTTGGCCGAGTAGGCCGTGTTATCTTGGCCTCTTCCGTGCCTATGTGTCCCGGGTATTGAGATATCACGAGGCATCATGATTTTCGTCCTTGGAAGGGAGTCGGTATCAACCCAGACCAAGCCTAAGTACCCCGGGCATCCGCAACACCGCGAGGTATTAGGGTTTTGGGTATTTGGTCGGGTATAGCAACCCAGACCAAGCCTAAGTACCTCAGGCATCCGTAGCACCGGGAGGTATTAGGGTTTTGGGTACTTGGTCGGGTGTAACAACCCAGACCAAGCCTAAGTACCTCGGGTTACATTTTGAAAATTTAAATTTTTAAAATTTTTGACAATTCAAAATTTTCAGGATCTCTGTGTTACATTTTGAAAGTTTTAAAAAAAATTATCAAAATTTTTTAAAATCAAAATCTAATTTTGAAAATAATTTTTCAAAAATAATAATTTTTTCATTGAATTTTTTCAATAATTAGAAGAGTTTTCTCGAATGTACATACTTCTAAATTATTTTTTACCCCTTAGAAAGTTTTTTTATCCAATTTTTTGATGTGATCAAAGGGAGAGAGTTATGAGGATTAAGTTAAGGGAGAGGTAAATTTGAAATTTAATTACATTACTTCATGTACTTACTTGCAAATTTTATTTTTTATTGCACAAACAATGCTATTTGTTTTCTTTTCTTATTTTGTTTACCCTAACATAACTTGGATTGATGCAATCAAAAAAGAGGAGATTGTAAATACCCTGTGTTAGTTCTGATATGATTAACCAAGTCAAGTTAGGTCCTTGGTTGTTTTTGATCCTTTTGTCTAACTCTATAGGAGCTTAGGAGCATAAGGAGTCAAGCGGAAGACGCAGCGAGAAAGAAGGGCAACGCATGATTCTGAGTGACGAGAAGCTACAGAAGAGTACACCAATTGATGAGAAGGGCATGCATGACATCCGAGGGATGAGAAGGTAGGGAAGAAGCTCGTTCGAGGTGAAAGGGCAGAGTTGGGTTCAGGTGAGCCTAACTCTAGGTAGCCGAAAATCACCCATGCGGACAAAAGGCAAAAAAGTAAATATAGATGTTGACATTGATTAGATGGTTAATTGACACGCCTCAGTTGCTTGGCAGGTGCCTCAGTTCAAAAGAATCAACTTTGGACAATAAAGAACTTGTAACCTGAGGCACCTCAAGTCATAACTGAGGTGTCTTAAGTCGAAATTGAGACACCTCAGATAATGACTTATCCCTGAGTGACCATTGGCACGGTGAATAAAATCTTATCCATCTGAGGCACCTCAGATCATAACTGATGATCCTCAGGTCCATGTTAGTGCAATGTTCACTTTCTAGTTTGAGCTATAAATAGTCCCTAGTTCTAGAAAGATATATCAAAAACTTGTATTAAATTTTCTAGTCCTTTCTAAGTTTTCAAGAATTTGTAAGAGACTTCTCCACCTATAATAAAGGAGTAATTTAGTGCACTTTTACTGTCATAGATTAGCAACCATCCTGGTTGCAATCAAGTAACTTCAAACCTCTTCTTTTTATAGTTGTTATATTTTTCTCTATCATAATTGTTATCTAATCAATCATCTTTGTTATGTTAGAGCAAAAAATATAGTTTAACTTTGTAGGGCTAATCACCCCCTTCTAACTGGCCTAAATGAGACCTACAGTAAAATATATCAAGGTTCTGACCTTGGATGCCGAAAGATATTATTCATCCTTAATTGCATGAAACATATACATACATGAAACTTATAACCAGGCATAACAACAAACAAAAATTGTACAAGTCAGGTAATAAGAAATACATGTATCAAATGTTCCATGTCATATAATAAAAGCATCGAAACATATAGCTAGCATTGCATGGATTAGTAGTAGGTAAGCACAAACATGCAAATGGCATGACATGTAAAGTTCAAGGTAAGATCAAAGCATAGAAACAATTGTAACATGATATGACATGTAAAAAAAAAATCCTAACACAAAACTCTATATATAAAAACTTACATCCTCCGATATGGATTTATAATTTCCACTACTTTCCTTGGTTGTACAAATCCTACTTGAATCAAATTAATAGTACTAATCAAAATTATAAAAAAGCAAAATCAATCAAATAACACTAATTATGAGACAAATAACATTCATACAAAATAAATTCATGAAAAATCATCTCCACCGCCACCATCATCACCGTCACCATCATCACCAAACTGGGAAAAATATGATTTGGAGTAGAACTTGGTTGAAGATGTTGGATAATGAAGTCCTATTATCGGCACATTTCTCTCATTTCCTGATCCTTTTCTAATATTATGCCCTTCAAATTGGTAACTTCTTCAGTCAAGTTATGTATATATGTCGCTACTGTTGGTGAGGTAGAGGAAGATATACAAACAACTCTATTAGTTCTGCTCAAATAACTCATCCTAATATCCTTCCTCCCTCTTTTGGTCACCTACTTACTTCCAGCAATAAATCCAAATTATTACCAACAAAGAGCTCAGATTCCTCATTATTATCACTAGCACATAAACTTTTCTATGCTAGCTCTAGCTCATCATATTTCTCTTGTATTGAAATAAGATAAATTAAAATAAATTTACAATAATAATATTTTATAAACACATATAATCTTAATTAGATATAATATAGATGCATATAATATAAAGTTAGACAGATACATAACTAATAGAATCTAAGTTATAAATTAAGATCCAAGATTAATCTAAACCTTAATTACTTTAACTCTCTCCCCCTCCAAGTCTTGTCTTTTATCTAAAATGTGCAGGTGAAAGTGTAGTTAAATCATGACTCCTGCCCCATTTCCTTGGTCTAAAAAAAACATTGTTAGAAATAATGAAAGTGTATGAAATAGATTAAAAATAATAGTGGAAGAGTTAAACAATTATTAATTTGCATTTGTGCTCATCGATATTGATAGAGTCTCCTGTATATGTTGCAAACGAGTCTCCAAAATTATAATATTGATTTGTTATATTCTATTGAGTTCTTTGTTTGTTCTCCTCGATTGCCCACAAATTAAAGATCCTAGTCCAATTTTTCTTAGTTATGCAAGGTGACTTTTCCACTAGTTTAGCATGATTCAGTACATGCCGCGTGGATGTGATCGCCAAATTTTTTTTTCTTGAAAACCCTCTTTATTTCCTACTCATCACTATGGCTCCAAGTGAATGACCATTGCAATGGAAAAAATAATTGATTATATATTCACTTGTATTTCATATATAAAATAAATGAGATATACTTTAAATTCACTCCACTAGAGCTCTTTAGTGAGTGATGAAGTGCTTGTATAAGTCATTTAATCCCCTCTTCAATAGTTATTCACAATTCTATTAATCTCATGAATAACATGTACAGAATTATCAAAACTATCATAAAGTTACAAACGAACAATGTTAAATAATTAAGATAGTGAAAAAAATAAAATAGTATTTTGTACTTATAAATCTCCATAAGGGACTATAGACCTCGAGTGTCTTGCATCTCAACAACCAAATGTTTGGAATGAACTTGCCTAGGTACTGGTGATAGGAGTGGTGATAGTACTGGCGAAGGTGAATGGGAAGGTACTGGCGAAGATGCATAGGAAGTCCTGCCTGATATGGGCGTAGGCACAATGTCAGGTACTAAATCAAACTGGGCATTAGAACCCCATCTATGGCTACCTCGTCGAATGATGTTCTAAAAATTTAAAAAAAGAATAAAGTAAATAAAAATTTGATGCATAATAAAGAATATGAAAATATTTATCATATTTGCTAAGAGATGAGAGTGTGTGTGAAACCTGCGACGACAAGAGGCCACCTCTAGTGACCTATAGAAAAAATACAGAGCAATAACAGAAAAATATATAAATTTAAGAATGAGATACTGTATAGATATTTAATTGAACTATGAGTTTTATAAATTTATAGATTAAAACTAAATTTACTCATTAAAATAAAATAACATAATTTTTGTTATATTAATAAGATATCAAAACTTACCCATCATCAAAAATCAAAGTCCTCATTGTCATTGTCATCCTCATAATCATCATTTTCCTCCTCTCCTCATCCTCCTCTACCTCCTCATCATCACCATCATCATTCTCATAAATTTCACTTGCATTCACATTTATCACTACTCCTCTAGGATCTCGTAACGTTAGAATTATATATTCCTTGATCTAAAATGTATTCGCAACTTGCTCTTGTTGATATGCAATGTCTTTCCAATATTCCTCAATTTTTTCCATGCTTTCTTTTTACAAACTACCCACCAATCAATTTTGTCACATTTCAAATTAGGATATGAAACATAGAATACTTAAATCGCTTGTTGTGCCAATACTCTTTTATACAATCTCTTATGATTTATTTCAATCAAATTATACTATGAATACACCTTCATCTCTCTGATAGGGTCAAACCAATGATACATGAATAGAATAACTCAAATTTCTGGGCTAAGGTATTCTACCTCTATAATTTCATCTAGTAAACCATAAAAATAATTGCTTGCACCTCCATTATTAGATCATTGAACATAAACTCCACTATTCATTATAGTCTTCCCCCATTCCATATTTTTGAGTATAAAAATTATATCAATTTATGAAATAAGCTAGCCAAGTGCGTATCAATACTTTTGGCCCCTATAATAGATGGATTAACAAATCATGTTCAAGGTGAGCTTGATTATTGATCATGAACCTAAAGTCAAATAAGTTAATTGTTAAAAGCCTGCATATGTGTAAACCAAGTTTAGATTGTCTACTTACATATGATTTTAACCAAAGTGTAAATTTTGTTGAGGCAATTGATAATTACCATCTTGATAATCAATTTAGGCTCTTAAATCCATGTTTTGATCCCTTTTATATGTTTAATCTTGCATTTACACTAGACTCCATGAGTTATTTCTATTTTAGCTTTGGATGCAAATCTTTTTATATTTGAGATGTTTTGGCATTAAAATTTGAATATAATGTTGTAGGCTTCGAATGATCACGGACCTAGATCAGATTGGATCGAATTTGAGTTCAGACTTAGCTTTAATCAAGATGATCAAGCAATGGAGAAATGTGGGTCGTCCAATCAAGACATGGGGAGATCTGAGCCATCTTTCATCTTCTGATTAATCCGGGCTCAAGGTAGAGTAAATCAAGACCATAGATCAAGATATGAAGTTTTGGTCCAAATCAGAAGTCATCTAGCCGTTGGATCAAGCTCAAGAGGAGTCTAAGCCATCCATTCAAAAGGAAGGGTAATCCAAGCCATCCGTTGCAGATTTGATCGATCCAAGCTATGGAGAAGAAGATCCTGACCATTGATGGAGATCGGGAAAGTTTGGTTTCAATCCGAGACGATCTGACCATTGGATTGAGTGAGGATGATCACAGTCGTTCATTTTTAATTGGAATTAGTTAAATCAGAAAACTCCTCACCAGCTCGGCATTTTCTTCTCTGTCACGAGTTCTTCAGTGTCTTCGGCATGTTCTCTGCTTTCTTCTCCGATTTCGCGCGGCCAACATCAAATCCAAGCTCGTTTCAAGATTTCAAATCATAGAGATCGACTTCCTGTGAAGTTTGCTAATCAATCTCGTTGCTGAAAGGCTCAGGTGAGGGTTTCGCCGAGGAGCTATGTTCTGCTGATGGATTCCTTGTTGATCGCCGCTCTTCATCGATCGGAGCTTTCGAAGCATTCGCAGGGGTTCTTTGAAGGCTTATGAGGGTTTCTGAGCCAAATTTGACATTCAACTTATCAAGAAGGAAGAGATCGGTGGAGAAATTCAGCTAGCATATCAAACCAATGCGATTTGATCATGAGAGTCGATTTTTGCTGAGTTTTGAGCTAGAGGGTTTCTAGCTTGGCTCTTGTGTGACGGCAAGAAGGAAATCTTGGTGAAGGGACTGATCTAATGTTAGATTTCTGAAAAATTCATTTCTGAACGCTTAATTCTTTTGGTTGTTTCAGTTTGTATCCATTTACATTTCAGTAATGTTCATTTAGTTTGCTTAGATATAATTTTCACAATCCTACAGCTTAGGTACAAATTTCTTGAATTCAATATGAGTTTTGTCTTTCAATCTCACAGTTTCGAATTGCATTGTTTAGTTTTCAAATAGGGATAAGTGTAGTTAAGTTTTCACTTGTTTTAGAAGCTAGATTTCTATAGGATAAATTTTGTTTCATAGTTCACTGTTTCTGCAATTTGAATTATGTTAGCTGTATTCATGCAATTGAGATCCTAAAAAGTAGAGTTTGTGCACTAGTGTTTCTGAATTTCCAGTCAGTTCCTTTGTAAGAATCAGATTCGTAGAATGTTTAGGTTTGAATGACAGGCAAAGCATTTGAGTTTTCGCAATTTCGAGCTAGTTTCTGATTTAGCTGAGTTCATTCTGTTTCCAACTATAATTTCATTCATTATCGCAGAAATACCCAATTCACTTAAAAACCCAAAACAGAAAATGATGAGTTCTAGCTTGAGTTAAGCATTCTTAGCTAGTCCTTGGAAAAATACTACTTGAGACCCCTATACTACACTTAGTTTTGTGAGCTAAGGGTTTTCAATTTATAAATTCAATTTGAGGCTCATTGTGACACTGGTTGTGGGCTTATCAAATTTTGGCGCCGTTGCCAGGGACTATATCACTAGTAGAGTTTGTTTGATTCGAGCTTGTGCTTAGTTTAATATTTTTCGATTCTATTTCATGTGCTTTAGCTTTCTATATATATTTGCTGCCATTTTGTTGGATTTATGACCAGGACTGTAGGTGGTGATATTGTGGAGTTTGAACCTGAGATTGAGTGGACCTTCAGAGCTAGGAGAAATCAAGGAAGAGTTTCAGAAGTTATTGAAAAGATTCCTACTCATTCAAGTAGTCCCATGGCAGAACATCAGAAGACTATGAAGGAGCTTGCAGCCCCTGATGATGCATTTTAGTACTCTTGTATTGCATATCCAGAGTTAGTTGGAGATTTTGAGTTGAGATCATGCCTGATTCATCTACTTCCCAAGTTTCAGGGGCAATCAGGAGAAGATCCTAATAGACATTTGCATGAGTTCCATGTAGTGTGCTCCACTATGAAGCCTCAAGGGATTTCTGAAGAGGACATCAAATTAAGGGCATTTCCATTTTCTTTGACTAGAGCAGCTAAAGATTGGTTTCATTACTTGCCTACTGGACATGTTGCAAGTTGGATTGCCATGAAAAAGGCATTTTTTAGAGAAGTATTTTCCAGCTTCAAAAACGGCTATTATTAGGAAGAGCATTTGTGGTATTCAACAAGTGGTGGGAGAGACCTTATATGATTATTGGGAGAGATTCAATAAGTTGTGCTCAAGTTGTCCACAACATCAAATAAGTGAGCAACTTCTTATTCAATATTTCTATGAAGGTCTATTTCAAATGGATAGAATCATGATTGATGTTGCAGCTGGAGGAGCTCTAGTGAACAAGACCCCCGAACAAGCTAGAGAATTGATTACAAATATGGCGGAGAACTCTCAACAATTTAGAAGTAGGGCTCTTACTACTAGAGGGGTGAATGAAGCCAAATTAGTTTCAAATGAACAAAAAGAGATTAAAAATTCTTTGATGGAGCTTACTTCTTTAGTGAAGCAAATGACTTTGAATAATGTGAGCCAAAATCAAAACTTTACAGTAGCTTCACCTACAAATCAAATAATGAGGTTGTGTAGCATATGTTCAAGTGAAGAGCATAATTCGGATTTGTGTCCAAATTTACAACAAGATGAATCATTAGCTGCTTTGACTAGAGGTCAATATCCGTAAAGGAATGACCCATATTCATCTACTTCTTTAGTGAAGAGCATAATTCGGATTTGTGTCCAAATTTACAACAAGATAAATCATTAGCCGCTTTGTCTAGAGGTCAATATCCATCAAGGAATGACCCATATTCATCTACTTACAATCCGGGATGGAGAGATCACCCTAATTTGAAGTATGGAAATTCATTCTATCAATAAAATACTTCACAACAGCCCCTACAACAAAATCAGTCGCATTTCTAGAATTTTCAGCAAGGACAGCAGCATTTTCAACAATTCCAGCAACCCTATTTACAATTTCAGCAAGGAAATCATCATTTTCAGCCTCAATTCCAACAAAATCAACAAGGATTTCAACCAAATCAGAATTTCCAGCCATCTTTTCAACCTTCACAGCTATCCTAAAGTTTATATCAGCATCAACAACCATACCATCAGAACTTTCAGTTTCAAAATTAGAGTTTTCAGCAACCCCAACAATTTCAGTTTCAAAATCAGAATTTTCAGCCTCAAAATCAGAATTTTCAGCCTCAAAATCAGAATTTTCAGAGTGGTAATTTCTAGCAACATCCACCTAGTTCTCAACCCAATTTCCAGCAATTACAACAGCCCATTCACCCATTAACTCAACCCCAACAACCTAATTTTCATAGTTCACAGCAAACCCAAGGTTTTCAGCAACCTAATGCCTCATTTCAAGGCCAACAAAAGTCCCATACTAATCAAGGAGGCTTTAGGAACTCTGGTGGGTTTAATGTACAACAACAGAGGCTTGAGGAGATGATGCAACAAATCCTACAACAACAACAAATTTTACAACAACAACAAGGGCAACAAAAGAATGATTCCACCCTTCAAAACGTTGAAAGACATATTGGACAACTAGCGAGTGGAATGAATCAATTACAAACCCAAGGGTCGGGTCAATTGCCTTCTCAAGCAACTCCTAATCCTAAGGGAAATGTTAGTGCAATAACTTTGAGGAGTGGGAATGTTGCTTCAAGTCTAAATACTCAAAGGGATGAATTTGCTGAAAAATTTTCAACAACTTGTTTTCTAGCTCAGAATAGTCCAAAAATGGATTCTACAACGGTTGAATGTGACTCTAGTTCAAGCCTAAGTCCTTCTTCTATTGATCCTGCGATTTTGGTGGAAGAACAAGGAGAAATCAGTAAAAACAAGGCACCTACAGCAACTATACCAATTGAAATTCCTGCTCAAGACTCACTTCCAAAAATTTCAGCTCAAGTGGAGGAACCAAGGGTCGCTTTACCCTTTCCACAGCATAAGATTCAAGCTAAAAAGCATGTGGAGGAGGAGAAGGCAAAGGAGTATCAGGAGCTTGTGAAACTATTCAGTAAGGTGGAAATAAATGTGTCATTGTTGACCATGATCAAGCAAATACCTAAGTATGCCAAATTTCTTAAGGATTTGTGTGTGTACAAGAGGAAGCTAAAGGGAATGAATTGGTCAGTTTAGGAAAGAATGTCTCAGCCCTTATTCATTCAATTCCCCAGAAATGTGAAGATCCAGGAGTATTCACTGTGTCCTGTGAGATTGGGAGGAATCTTTTTCATGATGCTATGCTAGATTTGGGAGCTTCTATTAATGTGATGCCTAGATCAGTTTTTCAGATGCTTGGCATTGGACCTATGCAACCTACAGGAGTGGTTATTCAGCTAGCAGATAGGAGTCAGACTCACCCAGCTGGAATCATTGAAGATGTATTAGTGATGGTGAAAGAGTTGATTTTTCCTGCGGACTTCTATATCTTAGACATGGAGGGGGATTATTTAGTACATAGATCTCCACTTATTCTTGGGAGACCATTCTTGAAGACTGCAAGGACGATGATTAATGTATATGCAGGCACACTTTCTATGGAGATAGGAGACACAGTGGTGCAGTTTAGTATTCTTGATGCTATGAAGCACCCTGGAGAGGATCATTCCGTCATGAGCATGAATATTTTAGATGAGTTAGTTGATGCAGATTTACTTGCTGATACAGTTTCGCTTGATATTCATAGAGGATATTTTAGCTCAGTTGAGGCAGAGGATGCATTAGCTATAGAGGCAGCTGATTTGAAGATTGTATTTGATTCATTCGCAGTTGGAGACGATTCTATAGGTGTAGGGGATTGCACTGAGCCCCAGGGATTACCTATATTGATTGACATATCAGGAGATTCAGACGATAGATGTGAGAGTGAAGGGGATTGCACTGAGCCCCAGGGATCACCCATACCTACCGAGCAGTCACAGATAGAGTTAAAACCATTGCCAGAACATTTGAAGTATGCTTATTTGGGAGAGGAGTAGTGTTTACCTGTTATCATTGGCCAGAACTTGGATTCGAAGTAAGAGGACAAATTATTGCAAGTTCTGAGGCAGCATAAGAGAGATATAGGGTGTACATTAGCTGATATACCTGGTATTAGCCCCGCTATTTGTATGCACCGAATATTTCTAGAGGAGAATGTGAAGCCGGTTAGGCAGCCACAGAGAAGGTTAAATCCACTGATTCTAGATGTTGTAAAGAAAGAGATGACTAGACTTTTACAGGCAGACATTATATACCCTATTTCTGACAGTAAGTGGGTTAGTCCTATTCATGTGGTTCCTAAGAAGTCAGGAGTGACAGTGGTGGCCAATGAAAGTAATGAGTTAGTACCTACCAGGGTGAAGAATTCATGGAGAGTTTGTATAGATTACAGGAAGTTGAACCAAGTAACGAGGAAAGATCACTATCCCTTGCCTTTTATTGATCAGATGTTAGAGAGGTTGGCAGGGAAGTCTCACTATTGCTTTCTAGATGGATATTCAGGTTATTTTCAGATTTGTATAGACCCAGAGGATCAGGAGAAGACCACTTTCACTTGTCCTTTCGGTACATTCGCTTATCGACGTATGACATTTGTGCTTTGCAACGCCCCAGGGACTTTTCAGCGGTGTATGGTGAGTATTTTTGGTGAGTTACTAGAACACTGCATGGAAATATTTATGGATGATTTTTCTGTATTTGACACATCATTTGATACTTGTTTGGATAATTTGTCTAGAGTACTACATAGATGCATTGAAACTAATCTTGTCCTTAATTTTGAAAAATATCATTTCATGGTAGAGCATGGGATTATTTTAAGACATATAGTCTCTAGGAAGGGCATTGAAGTAGATCCTGCTAAAGTTAGTATTATATCTTCTCTATCTTATCCCGTATGCGTACGGGATGTTCGAGCTTTCCTTGGCCATGCAGGATTTTATAAGAGGTTTATTAGAGACTTCAGTGAGATTACTCGCCCTTTGACTAGACTTTTGTAGAAGAATGTGGATTTTTGCTTTGATGAAAATTGTAAGGGAGCTTTTCAGAGATTGAGGGAGACTCTTATTTCAGCTCCTATTATTAGGCCTCCTGATTGGACTCTACCTTTTGAGTTGATGTGTGATGCTTCAAATTTTGCTGTAGGGGCTGTATTGGCACAGAGGGTAGAAGGAATGCCACATGTCATTTGCTATGCTTCCAAGACTTTAGATGCTGCTTAGGCTAACTACACCACCACAAAAAAAGAGCTCCTTTCTATTATTTTTTGCTTTGGATAGATTTAGATCATATTTGCTATGTTCTCATGTGATTGTATTTTCTGATCATGCAGCCTTGAAGTATCTTCTGAAGAAGCCGGATGCAAAGCCCAGATTGATTAGATAGATGCTTCTACTTCAAGAGTTTGATTTGGAGATTCGAGATAGGAGTGGCAAGGAGAACTTCGTGGCAGATCATTTGAGCAGGATAGAGGGAGATGGACACCTTACCACCATTGATGATGATTTCAAAGATGAGCACCGCATTGATGATGATTTCAAAGATGAGCACCTTTTAGCGGTGCATGGTGAGTTGCCATGGTATGAAGATCTAGTTAACTATTTAGTAGCTAATGTTTTTCCTGCACAATTTACTAAGGCTCAGAAAGATAAATTTAAGAGTGATGCTAAATTTTATTTATGGGATGATCCTTACTTGTGGAAATTTTGTAGTGATCAAATAATTAGAAGATGCATACCTGATCATGAGTTTCATTCAGTTCTTACACTTTGCCATTCGTCAGCCTGTGGAGGACATTTTGGTCCACAGAGGACCGCTAGGAAAGTCCTAGAATGTGGATTATACTGGCCTACTTTATTCCATGACGCTTATCTATTTTATAAAAACTGTGATCGATGTAAGAGGACAGGAAACATAGGAGCTAGGAATGAAATGCCCCAACAAACTATGCTTTTTTGTGAAATTTTTGATGTATGGTGGATAGACTTTATGAGACCTTTTCCTGCATCTTTTAGATTTTTGTATATACTACTTGCTGTTGATTATGTATCTAAATGGGTGGAGGCCATTCCCTCCAGGACTGACAATTCTTTTGTTGTTGTGAGTTTTGTTAGGTCACATATTTTTTGCAGGTTTGGAATTCCAAGAGCTATTATAAGTGATCAAGGTTCACATTTTTGTAATAAGCACATGAAGACTTTACTCAACAAATATGGGGTTGTGCATAAAGTGTCTACTTCTTACCACCCCCAAACTAATGGACAAGCCGAGGTATCAAATAGAGAGATTAAGGCAATCTTGGAGAAGACCGTGGGGCCTAGTAGAAAAGATTAGAGCAAAAGACTTGATGATGCATTGTGGGCTTATCGGACGGCATATAAGACACCTATTGGAATGTCTCCCTACTGACTTGTTTATGGGAAAGCTTGTCACTTGCCCGTGGAGATAGAGCATAGAGCTTATTGGGCGGTGAAAGCTTACAATTTTGATGCAAATAAAGTGGGAGAAGAAAGGAAGCTACAACTTCAAGAACTTGAGGAGATAAGATTAGAAGCATATGAAAACTCAAGGATTTACAAAGAGAAGACTAAGAACTTTCATGATAAGCATATAGTGAAGAAGGAGTTTCAAATTGGTGACAAAGTTCTTTTGTACAAATCAAGGCTCAAATTAATTAAAGGTAAGTTGAGGTCNATTGTAGATACCATTCTCACCTTTTTGGCATCTTGTTTCATGCATGATTTGGAATAAATGTATCCCTCTAAATTTTCTTTATATCATTTTAGAACTCTATGAAAGTGAATTAAATTTGGTTGTTAAGACTTAGGATTTGAGCCAATAGATGAAAATTCTTAGATACTTGAGCACTACCTAGTTATGGACTCTAAATTGATGACTTGAGATGAATTCTTTTTACCTAGTGAGGATTTGGCCTTATTTTTGAGATACACACATGTGATTGTACTCTAGAATTTGCTTAGGTTCTTTCAAAACTATATTTCTATGATTGGACCACATTTATAGAGGTGAATCACTTTGCTTCCTTTTCATATCAATTGTTGCAATATTCCTTGTTGATCTACTCAATATTCTATTTTTTTCCTTCCCTATTTTTCTGTTCATAACCATATTTTCCATGGACTTGGGTGCTTTGATTGTTTCTTGATGTTACTTTGCCCGAGACGATCAAAAAGCTAAGTGTGGGGGAGGATTAAGCATTGAATCAAATATTGAGGACAAAGTGAAGCATTTAGCAACCTACAAGCAAACTGTGCCAAATTGAAGGAGTTTTGTATCAAGAGTGAGTTGTAAGAATTGGTTAGTGAAGGCTACATGTGGAACATCTAAGTTCTTAATTATAATTTGATGTTTCAAGTTCTATGAGGCAAATTCCGAAAGAAAAATCAGTGACCTTAGGAAGTGAATGTGTCAACTGATACTTAGTTTTTTTGGACAAATGGGAAGTTAGCTCAAACTAGAGATGGATGAATACAATATGTGGGATTCTAGCATTGAAATTGACAGCCTTAGAAATGAAATTTTAGCAAGCAATTGAAGAGAACAAGAATCTAAAAAAACTGCAAACTCTATTAGCAAGTGTTAAAGAGGACTTTGTTGATGCTCCTACAACCTTACATTCATGCAATGAAAAGACATCAAAAGGAGATAGAGTGCTAGAAGTCAGGAAAAAATATCAGAAATGGAGGGTTGGAATTGATGTATCAACAAGCTGTAGTTGCTGAAAAAAAACCTTGGCTAATCATGAGGGCAGCTTAAAGAGGGAAGGATAAGAATAAGAGTTGATTGAAGTGAAAGAGTTATGAAGGCATTTACTACTGGGGCGTTCCTTTAACAAAGTGAGTAGGACCTTGAATAATCCCAGCTGCAACAATCCCTTGAAGCAATGTGGCAGTGGTCTGAAGGAAGTTTCTGAATTGAAAAAAAAACTTGGTTGCAGAAAAAAACGGAACAACAGCTGAAAAACAGAAAAAAAAAACATGAAGTGTAAGGAGATGGGTTAGATTTCTGAATTGGAAGATGTGAACAAGGAGCTGGTTGGATTTAAGATGTAGTTATTGATTTAAAGAAGTAAATTCTCGGCAAGAAGCAGTTTCAGAATTCTGCAGTTTCATTCTGATCGTGCTTTGATCGGTCTCCAAACCGATCAGGGAAGTGTCTGATCGGTCTCCAAACCGATCAGAAGAAGTCCAGACCGATCAGAAGCAGTCCAGACCGATCAGAAGGAGTTTAATCAGTCTGCTTGATTGATCAGAAGAAAGCCAAAAAAATAAGGAAGAGCCTGATCGGTCTTTTGACCGATCTAAAAGAGACTGATCGGTCTCCAAAACGATCAGAAGAGGGAAAGAGGGGCAAAGTTCATCTAGTTGCATTCTTTAGTATCCAAGTCTTCCACTTCCATACATTCTTCATCTACTACATTTCTATTTCATATTTTATCATTCCATATTTCCTAACTTGTTCAAATAAGCCTTTGTAGGTGTGGATTCAATTCAAGAATGATGGTGGAGAGTAGAGCATAAGCAAGCTTATGGTAGTGCAAAAAACATGATGTGTTTGAGTGAACTCCACTTTCATCAAAATTTAGAACTTAGGAAGATAGCCACCAAAAATCTCCTTGGAAGGATTTGAGTGTTTAATTCATCTCAATTAGACATGAAGGATGATGTATACTTTGTTGTTGACTAAGGACAAAACTCTAGTCCATTGACTTTAGATTTTTGAGAATTGACAACCCTAGGTAATTTCCTTTCAATTACTTCTAACTATGATTGAGAATAATCTAGGGGGTACATCATTAGTTCACTAGTTAGTTTGTGCGAGACGCCCAAGAGCAAGTGTGGGGGAGTTGATAATTACCATTTTGATAATCAATTTAGGCTCTTAAACCCATGTGTTGATCCTTTTTACATGCTTAATCTTGCATTTACACTAGGTTCCATTAGTTATTTCTATTTTAGCTTTTGATTGCAAATCTTTTTATATTTGAAATGTTTTAGCATTAAATTTGAATCTAATTTTGTAGGCTTCGAATGATCATGAACCTAGATTAGATTAGATCAAACTTGAGTTAGGACTTGGCTTAAATCAAGAGGATCAAGAGATGGATAAATGTGGGTCGTCCAATCAAGAAATGGGGAGATATAACCCATCTGTCATTTTCTGATCAATCCAAGCTCAAGGTAGGGTAAATCAAGACCATAGATCAAGATATGAAGTTTTGGTCCAAATCAAAAGTCATCCTGCCGTTGGATCAAGCTCAAGAGGAGTCTAAGTCATTCATTCAAAAGAAAGCATAATCTGAGCTATCCGTTGCAGATCTGATCGATCCAAGCTGAGGAGAAGCAGATCCTGACCATTGATGGAGATCTGGAAGGTTTGGATTCAATCCGAGTTGATCTGACCGTTGGATGAAGCGAGGATGATCACAGCCGTTCAATTTCAAGTGGAATTAATTAAAACAGAAACTTCTCCATAGAGCTCGGGGGTCGCGAGTTTTCATCCTGTTCTTGAGTTTTTCTTCAGTTTTCTTCTCCGATCGCGCGCGGCCAACATCAGATCCACGTTTGTTTTCAAGATTTCAAATTATAGAGTTCGATTTCTGGTTAAGTTTGCAACAAAATCTCACAGCTGAAGGAGCTAAGGTGAGGGTTTCGCCGGAGCTCTATTTCTGCCAATCTATTCTTGTTGATCGCTGGTTTTCTTCGATCGGAGCTGTCGGAGCAATTAGAAGTGGTTCTTCGGAGAGTTGTTGAAGGTTCTGAACTAGATTGCCATTCAGCATGTCAAGAAGAAGAGCTTGGTGGGAGTTTTCAGCTACTGATCGATCTCTGTGATCGTACAGAGACACTTTTGATCGATCTCCAGTCTGATCAGAAGGAGTCCTGATCGGTCCCGTGACCGATCAGGAAGACCAATACGCACCTAAGCCAACGCATACTGATCAAGGGAGTCTATTCTCGCTGGTTTTCGAGCTAGAGGGTTTCTAGCTGGACTTTTGTGTGACGGCAAGAGGAAAACTTGGCAAGGGACTGATCTGGTGTTTCAATTCTGCAAAATTTCATTTCTGAAAACTTATTTCTTTTGGTTGTTTCAATTTGTATCCATTTACATTCTCGGTAATGTTCATTTAGTTTGGTTAGATATAATTTTCACAATTCTATAGTTAGATACAGATTTCTGCATTCAATATTAGTTCTTGAATTTCAATCTTATAGTTTCGAATTGAATTGCTCAATTTTAAAATAGGGATAAGTGTAGTTTCAGCAATTGTGAGTTAATTTCTGATTTAGCTAAGTCTATTCTGTTTCTATGGTTATTTAATTCATATTAGCAAAAACCCCCATCTTACTTTAAAATCCAAAAGAAAATGACAAATTCAAGCTTGAACTAAGCATTCTTAACTAGTCCTTGGAAAAATACGACTTGAGGCCCCTATACTACACTTAGTTTTGTGAGCTAAGGGTTTTCAATTTATAAATTCAAATTTGAGGCTCATCGTGACACTCGTTGTGGGCATCATCAATTACCTGCACACTTATCAGAGGCTTAGCACAGCAAATCATAAAGAAATCAGCAGGGTAACAGAGAAATCAGAAGTGATCAGAGTGAAATCAAAAGTCTGACAACGGATTCAAAATAAAGTTATCAGACACTGATCGATCACCAGACCGATCAGTGAAGACCCTGTTCGATCAGGCTCCTGCCTGATCGGTCCAGTGAAACTGTGATCGGTCACACTGACCGATCGGGGATCAAGGATCTAACCTGTGATCGGTCACACTGACCGATCAGGAATCGAGGATCGGTCACCAGACCGATCCAGCTTGTTGGAGTTTCCCCCAGCTCCCTTCCCTGATCACTTCCCTGATCGGTCACTTGACCTATCAAGTCAGGGCCTGATCAGTTGAGTGACCAATCAGGTCACTCCCTGACCAATCAGGAGCCATCCTGATTGGTCAGGATATCCCTGATCAGTCAGATAGACCGATCAGGTTTCTTACAGAGATCTTTTGATCTCTCTCTGATCGTTCACCAGAACGATCAGAAGCCAAACAGAAACATTCTGATCTCTCTCCGATCGTTCACCAGAATGATCAGAAGCCAAACAGAAATATTCTGTTCTCTTTCTGATCGTTCACTAGAATGATCAGACTCCCTGGATCGGTCACCAGACCGATCCACAACCGCAGGAGTCAGTGCCAACTCCCTGATCGGACTCCAGACCGATCCACAATCGTAGGAGTTAGTACCAACTCCCTGATCGGGCTCCAGACTGATCCAGCTCCGACCAATTCAACCCTAAGTCCAGAGAACAGGCTCCTAGCCTTCTCTGACTCATTCTGGTCCCGGAGAATGAACTCATGTGCTCTCTCCGACCAGTACACTCAATGCTCAACCCCCCGGACCAAGACTTCGTGCCCAGCTTCACTCACCGGGACTTTGTTCACCCTAGCTTCACTCGCTAGGACCTGACTTCACTCACCAGGGTTTCCTTTACCTAGCTTCACTTGCTAGGACCCGGCTTCACTCACCGGGGTTTCCATCACCCGGCTTCACTCACCAAGGTTTTCGTCACCCGGCTTCACTCACCGGGATCCAACTTCACTCACCAGGGTTTCCTTCACTCGGCTTTACTCACCGGGACCCGGCTTCACTCACTGGGATTTCCATCACCCGACTTCACTCACCAGGACCGGGCTTCACTCACCGGTGTTTCCATCACCCGGCTTCACTCACCGAGATTCGTGCCCAGTCCCCGACCAGGACTTAAGTCGAACTTATCTTACTCACCTAAACTTAAATCGGTGTCAACACCAAAACAACAATCAGGTTAGACTGCATCAACAATCTCCCCCTTTTTGTTATTTGATAACCCGATTCTAAGTTTAGGTATTAGTAATCAATTGACATCAAATTTCACTATTGCAAGGGTATCAGAGTCCTCCCCTACAATAGTTATATTCGTGATAATCCTAAACTTAACTAACCATCCTCTCCCCCTTTGTCAAACATCGAAAAGGGTCTGGTCTGGTTGTTAAGTTTAAACACCTCCCCCTTAAACAAGGGTCTCCCCCAAAACAAACAAGAGATAATAATTGAGAAGCATATGAAAAGCATATGATATAAATATAGCAGGATAAGATAGTCATATGCATCATATGAAAACAAACATGGAATAGAAGTCATATACAGAATCCATCAGAATATCATACACAGAACATCATGGAATAGAGGTCAAAATTAGAGTACACCCAAAAGTGTCACTCCTGAGCAGGGGGATCATCAGACTGCATCGGGTCAAACGCAGTATTATCGAGAGGTAGGAAGCTCCCCGGAGCAGTGCTGCTGGATGGCAGAAATCCAGGAAATGTCTGTAGTGGCGGATGACCAGTCATCCAGGCACGCCACTCAGCAAACATATCGCCCTTGATCAGCACGCATCCCAGAAATCTCGGACCAGATCTCCTGCTGAAACTCCTGCTGACCGGCACGGATCCCAGAAATCTCAGACCGGATCTCCTGCAGAAACTCCTGCAGCCCGAGCTCTATCAAGTGTAATCGGTGGTCCATAGTCTGCTCGAGCTCAGCGATCTGCCATCCGAGATCAGGGTCCGCCTCATAATAGTCCTCTGTTGCAGCAGGTGCATCCTGATGTACAGCTGGAGCTGCTGCTACCTGAATGTGTGTCGCCCGTGGGAGCTCCCCCAGACCCCGCCCATCCTTCCACTGAAGGCCATGAGGACCGGCAATAATGCCAGACTTGGCAAACGCGCATCTCCCAAGTCTGCAGTCCTGCCGAACCATCGGCACAGCCCTGCCCTTGGACACATCGATACCGACTGGCTGGAGCCAATCAGAAATAACGTGACCAAAAGACATATAAATCGTGCGACGCCCAAGTTCCCTATAGTAGATAATGGACTCGAAGATACTCTCTATGATGTCAAAATCCAAATGACGATGCATCCCATAGAGCATCAGACAATGAAAAGAGCGGATCTCAGATAAGGGTTTCGAGGAGATCGGCAGAAGACAGTTAGTGATAATCTTGAAAAGAATATAATCAGCTGGGGAGAGTCTAAGAGCAGCAAAAGTGGGGAAATCAGGGGCTAGCTCATCAAGGTCATCTGGCCTGGGATGTCCAAAAAAGTACTCGTAAATGGAATCTGGGATGACTCCAAGAATGGAGCTGGTAGAGGGGTTGGATGGTAGGGAAAAGGGGATAGATATTAGGCGATCGACGAAAGCCCAGATACTCTGTGAAATTAGATTAAGTAAAATCTAAGTTTGTCCTGGCAACTCGGGTAGTATACGCATGAGTGCCAATAGTGTGAAAAAGATTATTATAAAATTCTGATACTAAGTCAACGTTGACATCGCGTTCAAGGAAAAGAAATGATTCCAGATTATAGTACTCGATAACCTGTCTTACCGAGGGACAATGTTCATATACAAAAGATTTATCCACCGTTCGATAGGTGAGGAGTTTAAAGGTAGAATTGAGAAGCTTTTGTTCGAAGAAGACACTGAGAAATCTAGGACTGCTAGAAGGTTGGGGTCTACCGTATTGGGAGGGTCTAGATGAAGAAGGAGCTTTGGACTTGGAAGTCCCCTCAGCAGGGGCCTTCCCCTTGGAAGATTTCCTAAGGGTTGGAAATAGGACACGGCACAAAGTTTGGTTTATGGCACAAAGTGGATTCGGATTGAGGTTGAGGTCATGACACAAAGTAAATTGATCAATTGAGGTTAAGGTCATGGCAACCACACAACCAACATACCAAAATAGGATTCGGATTGGGGGTTTAGGGGCACAGCACAAGAAGCACAAGTTATGAAACTCTATGGTTAGCACAAAAATCATGAAACAACCAGAAAATGAGAACTACAAGAATGATAGTCACACTTACTTGGGTGCCATTAGATTTGGTTGGTTGGGAGAGAAGCCTTAGAGATGCGCAAGAGAGGAAGAGATCTCAGAAGGAACTCACAAAGAGCTCTCAAGAGAGAAAATGCAGAGATCTTAGAAGGCTGGAACTTGCTTGAGCTTGCTGAATCTTGCGCAAGAGAGGAACCCAGGAGTAAGAACTCAGGAGCAAGAAAGGAACGCAGGAGATAGAACTTGGGAACAAAGGTTCGCGAACTCACCGAAAACTCACAACTCATAGAGGTCCCTCAGAAGCAAATCGCGCAGGAAGAGGAGGAAGAAGAGTACGTTCGGCGCTTAGGGTTGAAGAAAGGAGAGGAAGAGTGATTTAATGGGTTGGTAGACCGATCACCATCCGAAATCAACGCAGCCGATCGAATCGACCATCTGATCCGGAGTACCCAGACCGATCAGGAGATCTCCTGATCGGTCAGGTTAGGTTCTGATCAGTCTGCGTGACCGATCAGGGAAGTCATGATCAGTTTGCGGATCGATCAGAGAATCGGGACAGAAGACCTCTATGAGTGTTCTGATCGGTCAGGGGACCGATCAAAAGCAGCCCTGATTGGTCAGCCTGACCGATCAGGAATAGCCTGATCGGTCGGTGGACCGATCAGGTCCGACACAGAGCCTTTCTATGGATTTCTAACAGGAATAGCCTGATCGGTCTATTGGACCGATCAAAATCAGCTCTGATCGGTCTGCCTGACCGATCAGGAACAGCCTGATCGGTCGGTGGACCGATCAGGTTCGGTTTATTAAGGGGTTTGACCGACACAGAAGTATTCTGAGGGGATATCTGATCAATCTGCGGACCGATCAGATTTCAGATGGGTTTCTGAAATTTGGATGAATTTCAGAACCTCTTGTTTCAAACATCCCTCTCAACCTCTAATGCAACCTGAATTGATTCCTTTGACCCTAAAAGGATTCCCTTTTCCGATATTGTATTTTTCCATATTTCCAATCAAGATAAGGTTGTGTCCTTATGAATAAAAAGAAAACTCAAAACAGGTTTGTATTTTCAACCAATTGAAGTCAAGTTTGTATCAAAAATAAGTCTCCAATCAAGTTTCCTTGATTGGAATGTCTAAGTATGTTCTTGGAACCAAATACACATGTATTATGCATTGGTTTTCCCCATACTTGGTCAAATTAATGATTTTTGTCTCTTCAACCTAATTGCTCAAGGGATGCATGAACATTTTGAGTAATTAGGTTGATCCTAACATCTCACCCTATTTCTAGCAATCAAAAATATTTTGTTAACCCTTATAGTTTGTGTGAGATGTCCCCCAAGTTGCCCAACAATTAGAATTAATTATGAAGGGTTTTTTTTCCTTACAATCCTATTGAGCACGGCACATTCCCAACTCCCTCCTTAGGAAATTAAATTCATTTTCGGAGAGTGGTTTAGTGAAAATGTCAGCTAGATTCAATTTTGACTCCACATGTGAGAGTACAATATCTCCTCTAGCAACATGATCCCTAATGAAGTGGTGACGCACTTTAATGTGTTTGGTCCTTGAATGGTGAACTGGATTCTTTGTAAGGTTTATTGTGCTTATGTTGTCACATAATACTTGCACACCCTTGTAAGATAATCCATAGTCCTCTAATGTGTGTATCATCCACAACAATTGTGATACACTCTCTCCCATGACGATATGCTCTGCCTCGGTCATGGAGAGAGCAACACAGTGTTGCTTCCGACTTGACCAACTTACTAAGGATGACCCTAAAAATTGGCAACCCCCACTTGTACTTTTCTGATCCAACTTGCACCCAGCATAGTCGGAATCAGTATGGCCAATTAAGTCAAATGACTCTGTACGGGGGTATCAAAGACCGACTCCAATTGTGCCCTTAAGGTATCTCAAAATTCACTTAACGGCAATCAAGTGAGATTCATTGGCACAGACTTGGTATCTAGCGCACATACCCACAGCAAAAAGGATATCCGGGCGACTAGCTGTGAGGTATAGCAAACTACCTATCATACTTCGATATTGGGATAGGTCAACGAGCTTCCCACTCTCATAATTGTCTAACCTCGTGTTAGTCGCCATGGGAGTGGTTACCTCCTTAGAGTCACTCATGTTGAATTTTTTGAGCATCTCTTGAGTATATTTAGATTGATGCACATGGATTCCATTTCGAGTTTGTTTGATTTCAAGTCTAAGGAAGAAAGTCAATTCTCCCACTAGACTTACCTCAAATTCACTCTCCATGTGTCCAATAAACTCATTCAAATAACCCTTGTTGTTGGAGCCACAAATTATGTCATCGACATATACTTGGGCTACAAAGATATTGTCACCATCTCTTCGTAGAAATAATGTAGGGTCTATTTGTCCTCTCACGAAGCCTTTTTCAATTAGGAATGTCGATAACCGCTCATACCAAGCCCGAGGTGCTTCTTTAAGGTCGTAAAGAGCCTTCTTGAGCTTAAACATGTGGTTTGGAAATTCGAAATTTTCAAACCCCGGTGGTTGTTCAACATAGACCTCCTCTCTTATGAAACCATTTAAGAAGGCCGATTTAACATACATTTGATAGAGTTTGAAACCTCTATGTGCTGCAAATGCAAGCATCAACCGAATGAATTCTAATTGTGCCACGGGAGCATAGGTCTCATCATAATCAAGGCCTTCAACTTGACTATAGCCCTTGGCTACTAAGTGTGCCTTGTTTCTTACGATTTCTCCCTTATGGTTCAATTTGTTCTTGAAGACCCATTTGGTTCCAATAATTGTGGTCTTCTTAGGTCTAGGAACTAAGTCCCAAATTTGGCTTCTCTCAAATTGACCTAACTCATATTGCATAGCGATAATTCAATCGGGATCATGCAATGCCTCGTCAACTATCCTAGGTTTAATTTTTGAAATTAAGGCAACCTCATTAGCCTCATTCCTAAAGAATGATCTAGTTCTAACCCCATGATGGATATCTCCAACAATTTGGTCTTGGGGATGACTAGAGGCTAACCTAGTTTACCTTGGTGTTGGAGGTGCTTCATGGATGGTCTCACTAGACACAGACTCAGACTCAGGGTCCGGCTGAGCTCAGGTTAGCCATCGGATTCATCCGCAACATCTCCAACACTCGGACTCTCATCCAAACCTAGTCTCCTAAGTTCGAATTGAACTCCCTCTATATCTTCTAATTGATCAATTGCTTTTGGGATCTCCTCAAAAATGACATCAGAAGATTCTTCAACTAATCTAGATTTCTTGTTGTAGACTCGGTAAGCTTTGCTGAGAAGGAAATACCCGACCAGTATCCCTTCATCAGCTTTCGCTGTGAACTTCCCAAGATGGTCCTTGGTGTTTAGAATGAACACCTTACACCCAAACACCCGGAGATGTTTAAGTGTAGGTGGTTTCCCAAACCAAAGTTCGTGAGGAGTCTTCCCTAAAAATTTATGAATGAGGACTTGGTTTTACACATAGCAAGCTGTGTTCACAGCTTCAACCCATAAGTAGCTCGGTAAAGAGTACTCATTAAGCATGCTTCGTGCAGCCTCTTGTAAGACTCGGTTCTTCCTCTCTACAACACCATTTTGCTGTGGTGTTCTAGGAGTAGAGAACTCATATCTATATCTTCTCTCTTGACAAAATTCTAAAAATCTATGATTTTGAAATTCTCCTCCATGATCACTCCTAATTGTTTTAATTGTTATAGATTTTTCATTTTCAATTCTTCTACAAAAGGAAATAAAAACATCTAGAGTTTGATCCTTATGTTTTAGAAAATAAGTCCAAGTATATCTAGTATAGTCATCAATGATCACAAAGCAATACCTACTACCATTCAATGAAATTATTGTACTACAATCAAACAAATCCATGTGTAATAAATCTAAGGCAGTAGAGGTACTTACAACGCTTTTAACTTTGTGAGATGCTTTCGTTTGCTTACCCATTTGACATGCATCACATAGCTTTTCCTTTTCGTATTTGATGCTTGGTAAGCCTCGTACGAGTCCTTTATTGGCCAATTTCCGAATGTTCTTCATGTTCACATGTGCCAACCTCCGATGTCAAAGTGTAGACTCTTCTTCTTTGGACATGAAACACTTAATAGAAGCATTAATAACACTTTTAAAAGAAACTTGATAAATATTATCTATTCTTGTGCCTACTAGTACCGTGTCAAGTGTGTCATTTTGTCTAACTAGACATTGACTTGGATGAAATTCAATTGTGTATCCCACATCACACAATTGACTGACACTTAGGAGATTAAAAGTCATCTCCTTGACTAGAAGGACATTTTTGATTCTAAGACATTCGGATATTTGAATATCTCCTATCCCTACAACCTTAAGACTACCATTATTACCAAATGATACATTACCTCTACTTTTGCTTTGTAGGGTAGTGAATAATGATCTATCCCCGGTCATGTGTTTGGAGCACCCACTATCAACAAATGTAACGATCCACCTTCTGGTCCTAAGCTTTAAGGCGGATCGCTACTAACTGGCTGACTGATTATTGATTTCTGGATACTAAACCAACTGGGAGAATTTAAAAATTTTGCTATTTACTGAACTAACAATTCATAACTTAAACATGCTGCTGTAAATCATAAACATGTGTTGGTGCAGATAGCACCCAAGTCGAACCTTGGTTTTGATAATGGCAAAGGGTTCAAAAGTTAAGATGTTATTTTTATCTAACATGTTACTTGAGTGTGCAGATTGGAGTCCTAGTGAAGGACTGCTAGGCATCGAAACCCTAAGACCTGGCGAAGGGCTGCTGGGCACCTAGCGAAGGGCTGCTAGGAGTCGAAGACCTAGTGAAGGACTGCTTGGTACCGAAGACCTGGCGAAGGATTGCTAGGCACCAGGCGAAGGACTGCTTGGTAACGAAGACCTGGCGAAGGACTGCCGGGCAAAAGTCCAACCGGAGGAGCCGGTTGGCAAAAGGTAAATTCTCCTGAGAGGAGTAGGTTAGGACGCATTCCCCGTCGAGGGAACAGTAGGCGTCGGTTCGACCTAGGGTTCCATTTTGGAGACTCGAAGTCAGAACCAAGACAGCTACGGCTGTAAAATTCATTAACATTCTTGCTTTGTTTTGTTTGGTACTAACCTTGGATGCAGGACCGAAGGAACGAGTTTCTACAGCTCAGAACGCCCCAAAGGAGAGGGGCAACAACTGGCCAGGGCGACCCGGAGGTCCCGGGCGCCCCCAAGGTGAAGGCAAGACAAGCTGAGCAAGTAACGCTTCGGAAGCTCACTAGGGCAGGCGCCCCCAAGCTCCCGGGCGCCCCCATGGTCCCGGGTGCCCCGGATGCCTCAGGCGCCCTGGGTCCAAGTCACCGAAGCAATTGGATTGAAGTTCAGCTGAGAAGCCTGTTGATCAAGTCAACCCGAGCGCCCCCTGTGTCCTAGGCACCCCCGTCAAACCTCGAGCCCGATCCTGGAGGGATAAGGGCTGACCGAGTTCAGGATGAAGGTTTGCGGATCGAGAGACACGTGGAGGGCGCCCCCAGCGTCCCGGGCGCCCCCAGGTGCACTATAAAAGGGGCTCGACCCCCAAGGTTTCGAAACACACTTTTCCAACGCCTCAATACTCTTCGCTCAAGCGCTCTGCTCCGGAAACTTCTGATCTCGAGGTTCTAGCGCCAACGACGACCCTACGCACTGAAGAACGATCCACACCGGGCGTCGGTAACGAAGAGTTAGATTTTTATTTTTACTGCAATACTACTGTACGATTTTCTGAAAAACTTTGCGCCTTATAGAATTGCCCGCAGTAAACGGTCAAGGACCGTGGGCCTTGGAGTAGGAGCCGACCGCGACTCCGAATCAAGTAAAAAATCTTGTGTTCGCGTTTGTTGTTTTAATTTCTGCTGTGCAATCTCTAATTTTATAATCTGAAACAGTTTTACAATATTCACCCCCCCCCCTCTATCGTCTGCTATCGATCCAACAACATGTTGGAAGTTAATTGCTAAACCATTCGTGCAAAACTAAAATCGAAGCACACAAGAGTTTAAACCCTTGTTTCCTGGTCCTAGCGACTGCCCAGTCGACTGGTAGCTGTCGCAGTCGACTGGCAGCTCTAAAATCTGAATTTTCAGATTCCAGAAACGTGCCAAGGTCAACCTACTTCGTACCAAAAACACTATAAACTCATATTTAAGCTTACTAACATGTATACAATGATTTTAGGTCATATTCTGCATGTTTTCATGACAATAAGACATACTTCAACCATCTCTAAGCATGAAATTAGAAACATGAACTTTGTATCAACTTGCTACTAAAGCTAAGCACTATTTCTGTCTAGATGCATCAATAGTAGCACTATAATATCAGAAATGGTTATATAGCCTTAGACTATGCATTTTACTACTAGTTAACATGCACTTGAAATGTATCACTCAACATATCACATGTAGAAGCTAGGCATGACATAACTGCATGATATCAACTCATGATACATAATATCATACTAGAATTTTCGCAATCCTCATATCAAGAGTGATGTTAACAACATGACAAAGGTACTTAAGATGCGGAAAATAATAAACATGTCAAAGAAACTAATTCATTTAACATTCTTAATAATGCGTCCTCATAATGCAAGTTCCCAAGGTTCTTTTCATTCCAAGTTCCACCATCACACACTCCACATCATCCCTGCCGCTCCCGCTACTCTATTTTTCCTTTGCCCTTATCTGCAGTATAAGGAAAAATGAAACTATAAGCATAAAGCTTAGTAAGTATCATCCTACTCACAAAACAATGCATATTTCGAAAATCATGCTTTTGAAAACACATGTAAGAAAACATATCATGCTTGTCATTTATTCTTACTGAAACATATAATCTAAACAGATATCATGGCATACTCATCATACTAAGCACATGAACTAAATCATATTCTTATAACTAAATTCACATGACATTCATAGAATCTAACTGAACTAAGCATAATCTTAAAATTATTTTCACTTAAAGCTATTACTGAACTTTTGAAACTTATACATATAGTAAGTGAAAATACTAATCGTGCTGCTGTGGGCCCGACAATGTGCTGCTAATGCGTGCATCCCTAAGTAGATCCGAGGTAGCTAATCCCGAACCCATTAGGGTACTACTAGGGTATCTAGGGGCCTAGGGGCGATCTAGGAGCCCACCCATGGATGAACTAGAGTCCAAGCACATATCATAAAAAGTAAAATACTTTCATAAATATTCTTTTCTTTAACCTTGCATCTACTAGGCGATCTAGAGCCTAGGGGTGATCTAGGAGCCCACCCAATGGACGAACTAGGGTCCATAAACATTAAGCAAGGGTAGCTAATTTCATAAACATGCTAAAACTCATATTAGAGCTTCTTAACATTTTCTCGAGTACCTTGCGTGCCTAAAACTCCCCTTTCCTTTTAAGGACACTCCCTAGGCACTCGATGGTGCGTCCAAACCCCAAACTAAAGGGGGAAGCACATCCAGCCCATCTAGTGGTGCCCTTAAAGTCTGTAGAGGGAGTTAATCTACACATATGAGCATAAATTTGCAAATAGATAAAACTAAGACGATTATGCATACGAACGAAGCTACTTATACTGTAGGTGAGGGGTACTTACATCCTGCGCTTGTTCTTACAACTCTAATGCGTAGGGTTTAGGGAGAGGGAAGATCCTTGGAGTCTCGGAGAGGCTCTAACGAAGAACTACTCCTTGAGAAGATCCTCTAGCGTGTCCTCCTTCTTGAATCCGCCCAACACAAGACCCTTGGACCTCCTCCTTGGTTTGCCGTGAGTGAGGGGGAGGGAGAGACTCGAGAGAGGGAGAGGGAGAGGAAGAGTCGCCCACGAGAGAGAGGGGGTCGGCGGTGAGAAGGTGAGGAAAAGAATAAATTTAAAAAAAACCCTTAAGTTTCCCTTTTATACTTATGGGAAAATTTAACTAACTTCACCTTATTTAACTTTTCCTCTATTTTATTTCAATGAAAACAAATCATTTCACTTAGTAAGCCTATTCTCCTTTCATGCTAAAGGTCTAGGGGTCAAACCCCACTTAAGATTTTTTACTGCGCATTCTATTTTTATTCATTTTTGCATTATTTGTCCATGGAAAAATTCTATAAAAGTATCCATAAATTCGGAATAGATTCTAGGATATTTCTAAAATTAGTTTTGAGAATTTTCGGGCGTTACAACAAACCAAGTTGATAGATGCTCCCCCTCAATCAATGCCTACACAATACGAAAAATGGAAGATTTAGGTACCCAAACCTTGGGACCTAATGTACATACAATGCATGATTTAGGCACCCATGCCTTGATCACTTTCTTTTGAACCCTAGAAATCTTAGATGATCTAACATGGATTCTTGACATCAATGAAACAAAGGTTGGTTCTTTAGGTCGATGACCTATACCGGCCTTATTGTAAACCGCTCTTTGAGCGTTTAGGATCATGTCCAAAGTCTTGGAGCTAGTTGAGAATTTCTCAAAAAGACTCTTGAGTTTCTCAACCTCACTCTTCAAGGCTTTGTTCTCATCCTCTAAGACTTCCACATGCAAATCATCAATATCCTCATCCTTAGAGGATTTTAACTGTTCTACTTTTACTTTTAAGGACTTCACTTATTCCTTAGTCTTCTTTAACAAATTAGTTAAGCATGCAATAGTTCTATAGCATTTATCTAACTCAGGAGAAATTACCTCTTCATCATCCGAAGATGATGAAGTTGCGGTTGAAGCGTCCCTTGATTCGTCACTGCTCTCCATGTCTTCTATGGCCATGAGAGCTACATGGCGAGTGCTCTTCTCCTCCTTTTCTTCTTCGGATGAGTTGGATGAAGACTCATCCCATATGGCCTTCAAGGCTTTCTTCTTCTTTTTCGATTTCTCCTTCTTCTTCTTTAGTTTTGGACATTTATTCTTATAATGCCCCTTTTTGCTACACTCATAACATGTGACGTTATATTTATCAACTTTAACTTCACTCGTGTTACCTTTCCCTTTGTAGCGTCGGCTCTTCCTCATCATCCTTCTTACGAAGTTAGCCATCTCGGATGATGAAGACTCGCTTCCATCCTCCTCGGATTCGGATGAAGAAGATGAAACCTCCTTCTCCTTCTTCTTTTCTTTCTTCTTCTTTGTCTTGTCCCCTGCCACAAGAGCAATCTCCTTCTCCTTGGGGCCTTTGTTAGCGATCTCGTGTAATTCCATTTCACAAAATAAGTCATCTATCTTAACAATAGAAAAGTCCTTGGAAACCTTATAGGCATCCACCATGGATGATCACAAGGCATTCCTAGGAAAGGATTTTAGTACGTACCTTACAAGGTTGCGATTCTTGACCTTCTCATCAATGGAATGCAATCCATTGAGAATCTCCTTGAATCTACCATGAAGTTCACTTACCGTTTCACTTTCCTTCATGGAGAGGTTTTGGAGTTGGTTGAGGAAGAGGTCCCTCTTTGCTATTCTTGAATCACGGGTGCCTTCATGAAGCTCAATGAGCTTGTTCCATAGGTCCTTGGCACTGGTGAAAGGACCAACTTTGATCAACTGCTCCTTGGTCATCCCACACTGCAGGGTGACCACAGCCTTTGCATCAGCTTCTCCTTTCTGGGTTTGCTCAGCTGACCATCTTGATGAGTCCAACTCTTTTCCCTCGGCATCTTTTGGAGGGGTGAATCCCTCCTTCACAGAGAACCAAATACCAATATCCGTCTTGAGGTAGTATTCCATCCGTGATCTCCAATATTGGAAATCGGCTCTATCAAAAAATGGAGGTCTGTTGGTGTTGAACCCTTCCCTCATAGCCATTCTTGTAAGCTCTTCGGGTGTTAGACCGTTGGCAAGAGCCCCAGGCTCTGATACCACTTGTTAGACCTTGGATGGCTAGAGAGGGGGGTGTGAATAGCCAGACACACAAACTTTGGCTTATTTTCGATCTTTCTGCACTTGAGGGTTAGCAACGGAAGAAAAACAAAAACAACAGAAAGACAAAAACAAACAGAAACACAACCAAACAGAAATGACTCAAAGATTTACATGGTTCGGGGATAACTTGCCCCTACTCCTTGGCGTGCCCGTGAGGTGGGTGATCCCTTGATCGTCGGCAGATCAAGCCCCGGAAATCCGGATAACACAGTCTCCTTCTCGGTGGAGAAACCTCACCACAGATAGTCTCAGAATGATATCAAATAAAGCTCAGAGACAAAAAGAAGGCTTACAGAGCACGAAGGAGAACGTTTACAGAGCACAACTCACAACACAACACAACCCTGGCAAGAGCCTTCACTCAGCTCTTCCTTCTCGCGGCGTCTGCTTGCTGATCGACTCGCAAACTTCTCCACAAATTCAAAGTTACAGAGTTGCAAAGTTCAAAAGATGTTGTTTCTTCTTCGCAAGCCCTCTCTTAAACCTCTACTCATCGCCAGATCATCCCAAGCGCGTCTGCAGCTCACCAGGATCGTCTACAACAGGCTCCGTCACCATCACACTGACCTTGACTGGGATCAGTCCACTAAAACCTCTTCAGCCGAACCTCAGGTCAGTCGCCAACTTCGCCAGGCAGTTGCCAGCCCGCGCCAAAAGCCGTTGAATCCTGCGAATGGAAAACAAATAATCCTGGCCGAAGCGAAAGTCTCCAATTGACCCTCCTTCTTGGTTTGTGTCATCCCTGTATTACCTGCACACTCATCAGAGGCTTAGCACAGCAAATCAAAAAGAAATCAACAGGGTAAGAGAGAAATCAGAAGCGATCAGAGTGAAATCAGAAGTCTGACAACGGATTCCAAATAAAGTTATCAGACACTGATCAGTCACCAGACCGATCAGTGAAGACCCTGATCGGTCACCAGACCGATCAGTGAAGACCCTGATCGATCAGGCTCCTTCCTGATCGGTCTATTGTAACTGTGATCGGTCACACTGATCGATCAGGGATCGAGGATCGGTCACCAGACCGATCCAGCTTGCTGGAGTTTCCTCCAGCTCCCTTCCCTGATCACTTCCCTGATCGGTCACTTGACCTATCAAGTCAGGGCCTGATCAGTTGAGTGACCAATCAGGTCACTCTCTGACCAATTAGGAGCCATCCTGATCGGTCAGGATATCCCTGATCAGTCAGATAGACTGATCAGGTTTCTTACAGAGATCTTTCGATCTCTCTCTGATCGTTCACCAGAACGATTAGAAGCCAAACAGAAACATTCTGATCTCTCTCCGATCGTTCACCAGAATGATTAGAAGCCAAACAGAAATATTCTGTTATCTTTCTGATCGTTCACCAGAATGATCAGACTCCCTGGATCGGTCACCAGACCGATCCACAACCGCAGGAGTCAGTGCCAACTCCCTGATCGAACTCCAGACCGATCCACAATCGCAAGAGTTAGTACCAACTCCCTGATCGGGCTCCAGACCGATCCAGCTCCGACCAATTCAACCCTAAGTCCAGAGAACAGGCTCCTAGCCTTCTCTGACTCATTCTGGTCCCGGAGAAAGAACTCACATGCTCTCTCCGACCAGTACACTCAATGCTCAGCCCCCCAGACCAAGACTTCGTGCCCAGCTTCACTCACCGGGACTTTGTTCACCCTAGCTTCACTCGCTAGGACCTGGCTTCACTCACTAGGGTTCCTTCACCTAGCTTCACTTGCTAGGACCCGGCTTCTCTCACCGGGATTTCCATCACCAGGGTTTCCGTCACACGGCTTCACTCACCGGGACCCGGCTTCACTCATCGGGGTTTCCTTCACCCGGCTTCACTCACCGGGACCCGGCTTCACTCACCTGGGATTCCATCACCCAGCTTCACTCACCAGGACCCGGCTTCACTCACCGAGGTTTCCATCACCCGGCTTCACTCACCGGCATTCGTGCGCAATCCCCGACCAGGACTTAAGCCAAACTTATCTTACTCACCTAAACTTAAATCGGTGTCAACACCAAAACAACAATCAGGTCAGACTGCATCAACAATATGGATGAAGTAAGAAAAATCATAACTGTAATGAAAGTCATGTCTGAAAAAGATATAGAGGAGGAAACAAATAGGATCGCCGAACTCTACAAAATGAGGCAACAAGGCATTGTTGTATGTGATTTACTTTCATGTAAAATAGGTCAATTATATTGATTTAGGTCATTAATTTTTTTTGTATATTTATCGATGTAGTTTGTGAAGAATCATTTTATGAATTCAAAGAAGAAAAATGAAGATAAAGATGTGACCTACCTGCTAAATAAATTGGAGAACCTAAAGTAAGCTAGGGCACATAGTTTATTTAATATATCTTTTTCTTTAATATATTAACTTATCAATTAACTTTGCAGGTTGACAACTGAATTTATTTGGAGGATGCACCCTTTGGTTTGAATATGCATTTATTCTTATCTGTTCTGAATGGAGAGGTTTTTACAAAAGGCGAGATAATTGATGCCTTTTGTAAAATTCTATTTAGGGGAGCATCCGCATGTGGTAGGTCATACAACAAGTCAGTATATTATTCAACCTTCTTCACAATAAGGGATCTAAATGAATTTACAATATATATTGTAGTAGAACTAATTTTATGATTTGGTTATTAATAATTTTGTTTGTGCTTTTTTTATTATTCATCAATAAGTTCCTCAAGAAAGTTTGGTCTGCAACAAGTGATGAAGATAGATATGATAGATGAAGGTTTCAGATATATTTTAATACCTTTGTGCAGTGATAATGCACACTTTCCCTTGTTATCGGTGGATACAAAATCAATGACTTTCAATGAATTCAATTCTCTTGCTAGTGGCCGTAAATATAAATATGAATTTGACTCAGCGATGAGCAACCATTATTCATTTGTATGTTAATCATTTAGTATAAAATCTCATTGATATTGACTTTTAAAATCATGATCTTATTTATAGGCAAAAGAATTAAAATAATACACTCGCGAGCAATTGAGGTCTATTCATCCATATCTAGAAATTTATCATCCCTTGGACCAATGGGGCTCTGTCAGAGCAAATTGTCCCCAACAAGAAGCCAGGTAAGTAAATGAGGATGAGTTTCAATTGAAATGTAATTTATAAAATATATTGAAATTAAAAATGTTGATGTTATTTATAGTGTGGACTGTGCTTTTTTTTGATGAAATACATTCGATGTCTCCTATACGATGAAAAGATGGACTTCAAACAAGGAGACATGAGAAAAATGAGATTTGATGTAACACTTTTAATTCTGAGGGGCATGTGTTGTAAAATATTGGATTAATTATCCATTGTATTGTTGTAAAAAACATTCTATGGTGTTGTAAACAAATTAAATTGTGTATAGTTCTGTCACATCTATATAATTGTATGATAAGAAAAATAATTGTGTGTTGTTTATTAAACTCAAGTTGCTGCATTGTTTTGAGCCAACTGATACTGTATGAGAACATAATTGATAATCATTAGGACTAAGTTTGGACACCAAAAATACCATCTCCTTGCTCAACTCTAACTAGTGATATCGAGTTTTAAGAAATCCAAATATCCTAGGTCCATCAGTAGATTTCCATCGAAACCCACTGATGGACCTACAAAACTCCTTCTGCGCCAAATTCTGAAAATATGAGTTCATAGTCTGTAAGGAATCCAATTTTGGTATGCATTGTGTATTTAGATACTCTCCAAATGGAACCTTCATGTTTTAAGTTTAAACAAATATAAGCATGTTTTGATCATTCCTGAGTATTCAATAAAATGAGAGAATTTTGTCACAACTTGTAGAATTATATAAAAGATTGTCCTATAAATATTTAATTTAATAAATCATGATTAAATATCATAAAAATTATTTTTAAATTGGAAAAACAAAATTGAGCCCACGTTGGGCCTGAAGTCATCTGATTTCAAGCCCACGTTGAGCCTGAAATAAGAGGATTTCAGGTTCAACGTGGGCCTGAAAGCAAATTATTTCAGGCCATGCATGAGCATGAAATAAGATGGTTTCAGGCCCAGCGTCGCCCTGAAATCAGATAATTTCAGGCTCAGCGTGGGCCTGAAATCAAATTTTTTCAGGCCCTTTGATAGCCAAAAGTAAGGTTCTATATTACTGATTGTATAGACAACAATTACAGATTACTGATTCCATATTACTGATTTCTATAATATAAACATATAGAAATTAAAAAATAGTGGTTATGCATGTTATAGCTAAGAAAAACTAATAAAAGATATTACAACTAAAATAAGCTCTGATTCTACATTGTTCTGTGTCAAATGATACGGTATGAGAACATAATTGATATTCATTAGGACTAAATTTGGACACCAAAAATATCATCTCCTAGCTCTACTCTAACTAGTGATATCGAATTTAAGAAATCTAAATATCTTAGGTCCATCAGTGGGTTTCTACTGAAACCCACTGATGGACCTACAATATTTTTATTGTAACAAATTCTGAAAATATAAGTTCATGGTATGCAAGGAATCTAATTTTGATATGCATTGTGTATTTAGGTACTCTTCAGATGGAACCTTCTTGTTTCAAGTTTAAACAAATGTAAGCTTGTTTTGATCATTCCTGAGTGCTATTCTTTAACTTTTGAAAACTTTCTTAAACTTTCGAAAACTTTGCTAAAGCATATACTTGAAAATATAATCACTTGGATCCACTGAAGACGTAAGTACCATCTCATGCGCGTTCCCTAAAAGGTTGGGGTAGCGAGCCACCAATCCTAATAGAGCAGACCTTGGTCTACCAGGGCCAAGACCTTGGAATTGGACACCTGGATTTCTTTAACGACGCCCTTGGACGCCGGGTACTGGCCTTAGAAAATAAAATAGCTTTTCTTTCTTTTCTTTCTTATCTGTAAATGCCTTGGCATTTTCTGAGCACCTTGCGTGCTAAAATCCCTAAGTCTTGACTTTTGGGGATTTCTTAAGGCCTTGGCCTTTTCTTTTCTTATCTTTATCTTCTCTTTTCTTTTCTCATAGCTTTTCTTGCCCTAATCTCAATAGGTGCTTATCAAACTATACAAGCATATAATGAACTAAGATCACATGCAAAAACTAAACAAAAAGGAAATATCTCTTTTAAAAACTATTAAGGAAATTCTCGCGGAA
>JAGFNQ010003733.1:66245-152498 GCA_024364735.1 Boesenbergia rotunda | reverse complement strand
TAAAGTTTCAAGTTGAGCCAAGAAAAGTAAATTGAGATTTATTATTGCTTGAGTATGCATGTTTTGAGTTATACATGTTCTTAGTTTTCTTTCAAGCATATTAGTATCTCATATGATGTTCAGTTTGATCTAGAAGCATGTTTGCATATTTCGAGTTTTTGTGAGCTAGATAGTACTTACTAAGCTTTTTGCTTACTAGTTGCATTTCCTCTTATTGCAGATAAAGGTAAAGGCAAGCAATTTTGAAGGAAGACGACGAGGCGGTGCTGAGTAGAGTGTGTGTGGTGGCTGATTATGGAGAGATCTTTGAGACGAGACAATTTAGTTATTTGAATTGCAATGTTTAAGTTTATTCAAATTTCAAGTTCTTGCTTATGGAGATTATAGAGTATTTGAGTTTTTGGATAGTTTTACATGCTCAATTTCTTAGAGTAAAGATTCCATGTCATTTCATTTAGCATACATATCCTTATGATTGCATTGGATGAGTAGAAGTGTAAGTAGTTAGAGATATTGATACTTTGTTAGAGAAGTAGATGCATGTGCCATGATAGTATCAATTTCTGCTTGAATTAAGTTTTTATTGCTTAAAAATGTTTAGAAAAGTTGCAATCACATTTCATAATGCTTTAGCAAGGTCGTAGAACATGTATTTGGGGTTATGAATGCATAGGAGTCAAGATTGGTACAAACTCTATTGTTAAAGTTTATATAAACTTGTTTAGTTTATTTTCTTCCATGAAAGTCTTAAATTCAAGTTTATGGATTCGTCTGATTGGCTAAATTGTTTAGGAAACTGACATAGAGTATAGAAATGGTGTCGTAGTTTGATATGGCTCGAAACTGAATGAATGGTGGACTTAAGAAGCAAGAGCCGAAAACCTGTAAAACTGATTACAGGCGTACCAGTCGACTGCTATGTCACCAGTCGACTGGTACGGGCAGTTTGAGTTGGGTGAGGCTTGTTTCAATAAGTATCAACTACGAGTTTTGAGAAGGAAAGTGTGATATGGTATCATGCATGACTACTTAAGTTAGAATATAATTGTTAGAAGAATTTAAAAGAAAAAAAAAAGATTTTCCGCATTTTACTTTTAGTCGTGCATTAGAGTTGAGAAGTAGAGGAAAGTAACGATCCGTCTAAGGCAGTAAGAAGGCGGGTCGCTACAGTGCCCTAACCTGAAGGAAACCAAGAAGGCACGCAGGAAGAAGGCTCTTCAAGCCACCTGGGACGAATCATCTTCTGAAGAAGAAGAAGAAGTCCCGCACACGAATCTACTCGCCCTAACCACCTCGGAAGATGTCGACTCCGGATCAGAATCGGAACCAGACGACAGAAGACTCACAATCTCGGAGAACAAGCAAATCACTGTAAGAGGTTACTTAAAATATGAATTGTCGAAATTAATTTCTTACTTGTCTCGTAACTTGGCGAAAGCCAAAATCCGGGTTGAGTCCCTCCGACAGGAAGTAAAACTCCTGAAAGAGAAAGTCAACTCGAGGTCCTTGACCTAGCAAATTCAGGAAGGAAACTCAACTCAAGTCCAAAAACTTGAGGAAGAGAATTCCTTCTTGAAAACTCAAGTCAAGGAGCTCAGAGTTGCCTTGGAACGGTTTACTTCAGGTTCCAAGGGTCTTGACATGATCCTTGGAAAGCAGAAGTTCGTACTCAATCGATTCGGACTCGGTTATTGAACCAAGTCAAGACAACGTTCATATTATTCTGTATTGAACCAACCTAGAACTCGAGTCCAAACATGGGTCCCCAAGCTATGTTTAAATAAACAAGCTGGACCAAACCAGTATTGGATCTCCAAGGATAAGAGTCACATCTTGCCTAACCCTTATCGAGGCTATAGTCCAAGGGGAGCCAATATAAAAACCATATTTATAGTTGGATAATTTTACTGAATTGCTTGCTTGCTTGTCTATTTTCTTTCTGTAATTTTTTTTATCATGCTTAGACTTAAAATTAGTTAGATTAAGGACAAATGATTAAGTTGAAATTTGAACAATATAGTATTGGGTGGAGGTGAGATGATAGTATGTTAGGGAAGCCTTTCTGGTGGAACTAGCTGAAGCTACCGATCCAAGACCCAGACTAGTTAGACCAAAATCTTTCAAGAAGTAACTTGAAGATGAATTTTCAGTAAAAGGCGTTGTCAAGGAAAGGGTTATTGCTCCAATAAGGCTACGGCCAAAGAAGGCCTTGTGCCTCGCCGAGACCTGGAAGCCAATTACTGAAAATCAAATTCAATTTACTACTTGTTAAACTTGAATTTGACACAAATTTCAATTAATCTTAGATTCAACACATTTTTCAAAGTCAATAAACTTAACCTTAGAAATTTTTCAAAATTAATTCAATGTCTTCAACATTAACCGCTTTTCAAAATTAAAATTTTATTTTGAAAATCTGTCTCACAAAACCCATAAGGTTAACATGTTTGACAATACTAGATTGGGTGAGACAGACTAGACTATGAAATTCAATTCAAGCTATTCCTAACTCTATTGGATCCAAATCAACAAATACTTTATGTATAGGAACATAAAGATTTGGACCAATGGATATTGGATAGTGGATGCTATAGACACATGACTGGAGACAAATTGAAATTCACCAAAATCAAGTTCAAGAACCTAGGCACAGTAGCATTTGGCAACAATGCTACACTCAAAGTCATTGGGTCAGGTTAACATTGAACTTAAATCTGATTTCATTATTAAGAAAGTACTCTTGGTTGAAAATTTTAAGTTCAATTTGCTTAGTATTAGTCAGCTCTGTGATACTGGTTCTATAGTTACTTTCACCAACTCTAACTGCCTGATTAGGAACCTCCAAGACTCAGAAATAATGTTTAAGGGTACTAGGAAAAACAACATTTACACTATTAATCTATCCTTAATACCAAAATGCTTCTTGACTCAATTAGAAGAATTCAACCTGTGGCATAGGAGACTATGTCACACTCATGTTAAACTAATTTCCAAAATTACCCAACTTGGTTTAATTAAAGGTGTACCAAAAATCAAGAATTTCGAAAACACAATATGTAATTCTTGTAAACAAGGTAAACAAACTAAGTATACTCATAAACCAATTTAATCAGACTTAACCCAAACCACACTTGAGCTCCTGCACCTTGACCTATTTGATTCACATGGAGCCAAGTCACTAAGCGGGAATCAGTACTGCTTAGTAATTATCGATGATTACTCTAGATTTACCTGGGATAGGTTCCTGAAAACTAAGGATGAAACCTTGAATCTATTTATCGACTTATGTAAAATAATTGAAACCCAAAATGATACTAAGATTAAGAGACTTAGGAGTGATCACGGGGGAGAGTTTGAAAATCAAAGGTTTGAGGAATTCTGTAAAATCAATGGGTATATTCATGAGTTTTCCTGTCGTAGAACCCCCCAACAAAATGGGATAGTGGAGAGAAAAAATAGAACCCTTCAGGAAGCCGCTAGGACCATGTTGAATGAATATAACCTAGCTAACCAATTTTGGGCAGAAGCAGTAAGTACGGCATGCTACATCCAAAATAGGGTCCTAATTAACAAAAGGTATAATAAAACCCCTTATGAACTATATTATCATAGAATGCCTAACCTATACTATCTAAGGGTCTTTGGGTGCAAAATCCATATCCTGAATACTAAGGACTACCTAGGTAAGTTTCAATCTAAGTCAACCCTAGGGACCTTCTTAGGATATTCAACAACTAGTAGGGCCTATAGGGTTTATAATAAACAAACTCATAAAATTGAAGAAACTATTAACTTAATTTTTGATGAGGAAATTGAACCAAAAACTGATAATCAAAACTTGAACCAATCAACTATTGATCAAGAAGACAGTGAACCAACAATTGAACCATCAATTGAACCACTGATTGAACCTCTAAATAAACTAACCCTTGAACCAACTACTACGGTATCAACTGAACCAATAACTGAACCAACCCAAGTAGTTGAACCAAACACTAAACTGAACCGTCCAGCTGGACCTGAGGCTAAACCTAGTTCTAGAAGAACCAAGAAACCCAAAATCAATCACCCTTCTGATCAAATTATGGGCGATCCAACCTTAGAAGTCAGAACTAGGTTTTTCTATAGAAATCTTAGTCAGATCGCATTAATATCAAAAATTGAACCTAAGACTATAGAGGAAGCCCTACCTGACCCTGATTGGATCATAGCTATGCAAGAGGAGTTAGCCCAATTTGAAAGAAACCAAGTCTGGAAACTAGTACCTATGCCTGAGGGAAAATCTATTATAGATACTAAATGGGTGTTTAGAAACAAACTAAATGATCAAGGGGAAATTGTTAGAAATAAAGCCTGCTTAGTAACTAAAGGGTTTAGTTAGGTCGAAGGGTTAGACTATGATGAAATCTATGCCCCAGTAGCCAGATTTGAGTCAATTAGAATGTTGTTAGCCTTTACAGCCCATAGAGGGTTTAAGCTATATCAGATGGATGTCAAGTCTGCCTTTTTAATGGGTTTATTAAAGAAGAAGTTTATGTACGACAACCCCCGAGATTTGAGGACCTAGAAAAACCTGACTATGTTTTTAAACTTAGAAAAGCACTTTATGGGTTGAAACAAGCACCTAGGGCATGGTATAAACGGTTATCAACCTATCTAATTTCTAAGGAATTTAACCAAGGTCAAATTGACTCTACCCTATTCGTTAAAATCTTAGAAAAAGATATTTTTATTGCACAAATTTATGTTGATGATATAATTTTTGGATCCGCCAACTCTAACTCTCTAAAAGAATTTGTAATAATAATGGAAAGTGAATTCGAAATGAGCTTGGTAGGTGAGCTCAACTTTTTCTTAGGATTACAAATTAAACAGACTAAAGATGGTAATTATGTTCACCAATCCAAGTATGCTAAAGAGTTAATAAAGAAATTCAAAATGGATAATTTCAAAAGCTTAAGTACCCCTATGGCTACAAATGTCAAAATTGATAATGACCCTGAAGGTAAGCCTGTAGATCATAAGTTATACCGAAGCATGATTGGTAGTCTATTTTACTTAACCGCTAGTAGACCTGATATCTTATTTTTTGTAGGAATGTGTGCTAGGTACCAAACTTGTGCTAAGGAATCCTACTTAGCAGCCCTAAAAAGAGTACTTAGGTACATTAAGGGTGTTGGAACTTGGATGGCTAGAGAGGGGGGGTGAATGTAGCCAGACACAATCTTTTTGAACTTCTTGTATTTCTCTGCACTTAGGGTTAGACAGCGCACAGCGGAAGCAATACAAACAGAGATGCAGAAACAAAAACAAACCTAATACGCTAACAAGAGGATATATAAGGTTCGGGGATAACTTGCCCCTACTCCTTGGCGTGCCCGTAAGGTGGGCGATCTTTTGATCGTCGGCAGATCAAGCCCCGGAAAATCCGGATAGATGAATCCTTCTTCTCAGTGGAGTAACCTCTCCACACAAATAGTCTCAAGAGTGTATGGAATGAAGAGCACAGAGACAATACACACTTACAGAGCACTTAGGACAAAAAGAACACATGCAAACTCCTCACCGAGCTCCACTCAGCACAGATCTCACGCAAGAACTCCCTCTTCGTGTCTTCTTGCTGATGGACTCGCCAAGCTCCTTGTTTCTTCTTCCAAGTGTTCACGATTCACAGTTGCTTGCTCAAAGAGAAGATCAAAGTTGTCGCAAGAGCTTTTCCTTTTACTCAGAGTGATTGCTAAGGATGGATCAAGTGTTGCTGCTCCTAGAGAACTCCCTTCTCTTCATCGCCAACCCACACTTAACCCAGCTACCCAAATGCCAAGTCACAGACGCTCCACTCAGCTCCCAGCTGCCCACCTGCAACTGCCCAGCTATCTCTGACCTCCTCTGGACTCACTGAACTCTCCTCAGTCGAGCCCCAGCCCCAGGTCAGCTTCCAGCCGTTGCCAGCAGCGCCCGTTGCAACCTGCGATGGAAACCTGTCAAACCTACTCAACGGAAAGCCTCCCATTGACCCTCCTTGAGTGTTTGAATCCATCCCTGTAAAGCCTGCACACTTCAACAGAAGCTTAGCAAATCATATCAAACATAATCAGCAATGTAACAGAGAATCCTGATCGGTCCCCAGACCGATCAGGGAGGACCCTAATTGGTCACCAGACCGATCCAGCAGTCTGCGGCACACTCCAGATCGGTCCCCAGACCTATCCAGCAGTCTGCTGCATACTCCAGATCGGTCCCCAGACCAATCAGGTTGTGCCCTGATCGGTCTGGTGACCGATCAGGCTGCTTCCTAACCGATCAGAAGTCATCCTGATCGGTCATAAGGAGAACCTCGCGATTTCTGAGATCCCATGGATCGTTTACCAGGCTGACCTGAATAGTATCCCTGATTGGTCACCTGACCGATCAGGAGCCAAGCAGTAAGGTTCCCAAAACCCACTGTATGCTCCCTGATCGGTCACCAGACCGATCAGACATAGCTAGATTGGTCACCAAACCGATCCACGAGGGAACTCCGTGCCAAACTCCCTGATCGGTCACCAGACCGATCCAGGCAAGGTCAAATTCACTCTAAGTCATGAGAACAAGCTTCCAGTCCTTCTCTGACTCGTTCTTAGTCTCCCGGACCAAGACTCCGTGCCCAGTTTCACTCACCGGGACTTCAACCTAGCCCTCCAAGCTAGGACCTGACCCTCCAAGCCAGGGTTTCATCCGACCTAGCTCTCCAAGCTAGGACCTGACCCTCCAAGTCAGGATTTCATCCAACCTAGCCCTCCAAGCTAGGACCTGACTCTCCAAGCCAGGATTTCATCCAACCTAGCCCTCCAAGCTAGGACCTGACCCTCCAAGCCAAGATTTCATCACCTAACCCTCCGAGTTAGGAATTTTCACACCTAACCCTCCAAGCTAGGACTTTTCTACACCTAACCCTCCAAGTTAGGAATTTTCACACCTAGCCCTCCAAGCTAGGACTTTTCACACCTAGCCCTCCAAGCTAGGACTTTTTCACACCTAACCCTCCAAGTTAGGACTTTTCACACCTAGCCCTCCAAGCTAGGACTTTTTCACACCTAGCCCTCCAAGTTAGGACTTTTCACACCTAGCCCTCCAAGTTAGGACTTTTCCACACCTAACCCTCCAAGTTAGGATATTTCACACCTAGCTCTCCAAGCTAGGACTTTTTCCATGCCAGCATGCAATCTCCCGATCCACCTGGACTTAATCCGAATTCAACCAAACTTGAATCAAACTTAAATCGGTGTCAAACACCAAAACAACAATCAGGGTCAGACTGCATCAACAAAGGGTACCATAAATGTAGGAATTTGGTATCCTAGGACTTCCATTTTTGAATTATCAGGATATTTTGACTCTCACTTTGCTGGGTGCAAGTTAGATAGAAAGAGTACAAGTGGAAGTTGTCAATTATTAAGACATAGCCTAGTCAGCCGATGTATTAGAAAGCAACACTGCGTAGCCTTGTCCATAACCGAAGAAGAATATGTTGCCCTAGGAGAGTGTGTAGCACAACTTTTGTGGATGATGCACACTCTTAAGGACTTCCAGCTTGACTATCTACAAGAAAAAATGCTTTTAATGACATTGAAAAGTGTCATCATATATTATTTATACTGACATTTTTGATATAGTGACATTAAGTTAAAATGTCCTCTATAGTGATGTCGTCTAAAGTCTTATCACTTATGACAATTCTTAATGTCATTATAAAATACAAATAGTGACAATACTAATAACATGAATAATTGTTATAGTGACAAAAAATAGTGTCACTATAAAATTTGTAATGACATTTATACATGTTGTTTTATTATAGTAATGATGACAAATTTATATGTCCTTTAAAATTATTTATCAAGACAATTATAAGTGTCTTGAATTTTATTTATAATCACAATAAAAAATGTCACTAATGATAGTTTATAAAGTTAATTTAAAATGCCTCGTTATGTAACTTATAATGACACATATAAATGTTTGTTATATTAGTCTATAAGGACATTTAAAATTATCATTAATAGTTATTTATTATGACATTTTGAAATGTCTTCATATGAGTTCTATAATGATATTTTTATCTACATAATTTGGTGTTCAATTGTGACATAAAAAAATATCATATATTAATAAATATCTCATCCATTTTCAATATTTTCATGATATAAATATTTACGTATATAACTAATTAACATAAACACAAATAAAAATTTTAAATTGAAATTAAAGTGTTAATCAATAATTGTCAATTTTTATGCAATACAAGACTGTCAAATTGATCACCTCAAAAAATAACTATGTAATAATCACAATTACAAATGTACCCAATGTATTTAGTTTAAGAACTAGCAAAAAATTAAATCTCTCCTAAAACAAAACATAACTAAACTTTCAAAACTTTGCTGCATCTTCAATCTTCAACCATCATATCTAGAACAAAATCCAATATTCTTGTCACCTACAAAAAAATATCATATATTAATTTATATAAATGAAATAAAATTAAAACAAACAAATCTCGACAGTACTGATATTGGCTCTCCAAAAAAAAACTCATTGATCTTGATAAGTAAAAGATGTCATTCAGATTTGCCAAATCTGAAAGATATCTATTCATATCGCTATTTAAGTTTCTTCATATACACTATTACAAGCAAAGTCAGATAGATGCACATGACCATGAAAAAAGAAGCTAGGTATGAATGAATGCAATTAAACTGAGGTATCTTTGTTAAGGTATCTTTTTTTTACAGAATTTAGAAATAGAAGGTTAAAACCTATATGAACTCCCATACCTGACATTTCTACAAAGAAAATGGAACTTTTTTTCTCTAACATCCATCCAGTTACGCTCAATAGCATCTCATTTGACCATTTCAAATTGCTACACCATTTATGAAGAATTGATATCTATTGGCCACAGTATCAAGCAAAGTCAATGATCATGTGTCACATGGAGAAATTTCTAAAGCAACAAGAATTCTGGACATGACATTTCCTATCTATTTATGAACATCAATACACCAATTACAAGCATATTTTAGCCTTAAGATCGCCGCAACATATGGTTATGACATGGTAAGAGCACTGCAATTAGGAGTTGGTTTTGACTGTATTCCTGCTGCCAGTACAGGTGCATGGTAGTCTGGTCCATAGCATGCAGTGCAACAATCATATGAAAGTGAAAATATCAAATTATCAAACTGTGTGCATGTTCTTTCTCAGTAGCCTAATTAAGATGATCCAGCAAGAGATAGATGGATAGATAAACACATATAAATGTACCAATTCAGCAAACAATCAATTAGTAGTTCGTACCTCTGGCTCATAAGTATCTGTGATTAGGACAGGATCTAGCATCCACTGATCTTCTGAAGGCCACTTTACACTATGTTGAGCAAGAAAATATGTATTTTATTACAAAAGATATAGCGAGAGAAACTGCCTTCCAGCTTTTTCATCCCAACAAACCTTGTGGAAATGAGGGGTTCATCCAGACTTCGTAATATAGCTTGACAAATAGGATCATCTGGCATGCCGATACCTACATGCTTCCTTGACTCATATTTAGCCGCCCTTCCAGATCTTATGCATTGTTTTGGTAATTATTTGGTCGCAGGAAGAATAAAAGTATACTGTCAGACAAGAACTGCAACTCAAAATTTGAGCCAAATGGATATGATAATGCTTCAATTCAAATAACTCAATGAGATTATCATCCTTACCGGCCCAGGTAAACAGTGTTTCATAGCACGAAAAATATTTTTTGCCCATGCCCATTGCCACGAGGAAAACCTACCGTGTACTTATCTATATCTTGAAAACAGCGACACAAGATACTGACAGGCTATATAAGTAGAATAAATGAATCCGATTCATACAGAAAAAGCTGGCAACTATTATTCTCAATTCAAAATCATGGAAAAGGCAGCATGAAACTTTCAATAAATAGATAATGCAATATAAGGAGCCCAAAGTAAAATATTGTTGAATTGCTCAGAATCTTGGAAAAGGCTCCGCGTAGAAAAAAAGAATCCAATATGCCACATGGTAAATCTTGTCTTCTTGTTTTCTATATCTTTGATTCTGCATGTGTAAAGTAAAAAATTCTGTCACCACAATTTACATGGGAGAGTCTACCATCAACAGCCACTGCAAAAGATAAAACAAAAGAAACAGAGAAGGATAGTAGTCACCTCCGTAGCCGTTCTATCGATGAATAACTCTTCAAATCACAAACAATGGCATACCTGAAAGATTAACTCTTTAGTTTGCTCCAAATAAGCATCAAGTGTTTCCTCTGGCATTGAGAAGATACAAGATGCCCCATGATTTATGCTAGAACTCATAGTATATGTAGCTTTTTAGAAGAAAATAAAAACATAATTGTCAGGGTAATGTTTGATTAAAATTCTGGCATTTCAAGGAAAAGGAAGCTAACTTATTTTTACATACTATTCTCTTACTAATGACGAAAATGCAAATATATGAGAATTATATGGACAAACTGCTAAAACTTTTGGACCAACTAAATCTTTCTCTATATTACTAGTTTAAAATATTGACGCTCCAACATGGTAGATCTAAAAAGTGTGTGTGTCATCTTTTTTCATAATTTTAAATGGATAGATTGAAATTTTGCACAAGAAGAATACCAATGCTAAAATTAATAATACTAGCACAGGATAAAATCATCTCATAAATTAAATTCTACTAACCATGTTTGATTGATATGGACTGAGGAACCAAAAGAAACATATCAATAGAGCCTTGAGATATGTATAAATAATGGAAATCCTTTTATTTGCACATAATCTCAATAAAGGATAGTAATAGATTGCTCCAAACTAATTTACCATCTCATTCCTCATGTGAAGCAATGGTTGAACAATATCCAATGAAGATGGAAAAAGTAAATAAATTCTCACTGATTACTAATAGATGAAAAGCATCCTCAATTCATCAATTCATCCAAGACCTTAGTTCACTTTACCTAAACTTAGATACCTCAATTCATCCAAGACCTCAATTCTCGCTGATTACGTAAATAAATTCTCAGAACCTTAGTTCCACTTTATTTATCTAAGTCAAAACATCCTCAATTCATCCAAGACCAAACAACACCAACAATCCATACCTAAAAAAACCATGCACGTAGATTTCCTCTGCTCCTTTATTTTCCGATCTGATAAACCAAGCCACCACAGCAACCTCAGATGAAGTTGCTCCTCTCCAATAAACCCCCAATCCAGATCGACGCAAAGAAGAGAGGAGCTGCAAACAGAGGTTGATTAGGCTCGACATGAGGTAGCCATTGCGTGCGACAATCGGTAGAAAACACAACCACGAAAAAGGCAGCCGGGGGAAAGAAAGGCAAAACAACCACAACACTAAGCCCCTTACCTAGTTATAGCCGGAGAAAAAGGTCTGAGGCGCCAGTTCCGACAATGGATTGGGCAAGGACGAAGTAAGGGAAATCTCGAAGAATCGCTACGGCGTCAGCACTGCTCCTGTTGATCAACGATGGCGAGGGGAGTCCCGGTAAGACACCGAGCGGTGATTGTCACGCGCCATAGCCGCCCTTCTCCGACACCCACAACAATCGAAAGGAGGGATGGCTGGCTCGGCCGGCGATCGTGCGAGGCTGGGCATCGTAATGCCGATCGCGCAGAGGAGAAGATTGTCGGTGACTTGCTTGCGCGAGGGTGAGGGGGCGGCGCTCCAACCTTGTTCGCATGCGACGAGAGGGGAAAGGGAAGATCGCAAGGAGAGGCGGCGCCCTTCCGGCTGTCTTCGGGTGCGCGAAGGGGAAATGTTTGTCGGCGAGGATGTGTGTCGGGCGGAGATGTTAGGGCACGGCAAAGGGACGGGTGAGGAGAAGTATTTATAAAAGTTTTATAATATATATATATATATATATATATATAATTCCGAAATTTAAAATTTTCTTAAATAATTCTAAATTAACATATCTTGTGCCCAATCTTTCCCGTAAATATTTTCAAAATTTCAGAAAACATATTTTACAAAAAGTTTAGGTTAAACAAATTAAATAAATTTGATTAATTTATAATGACATTTATAAAATATGTCATGATAAAGGATCTAATTAGATATTTTATTTATAAAATTAATCTGTTTTAGTAAGTGTCATTATAAATAGTTTATAATGACATTTACTATTAAGTGTCATAAGGTAAATGTCACAATAGGTCTTTTTTCTTGTAGTCTACACCCAAACCCGAGTCTTTATTGATAATATTAGTTCAATCAACTTGACTAAGAATCCAATTCAACATTCCCGAACAAAACATATAGAAGTCAAACATCATTTTGTAAGGGATCATGTAGCCAAGGGCGAAATAATACTTAAGCATATGGACTCAAAATCCAACTTAGCTGACATCTTTACCAAACCCTTACCTGAGTCTATGTTTAGCTCACTAAGAAGGCAGTTAGGGTTGTGCTTAGTAGAATAGGATTGTTCTATATTGTTTTCTTAAAAATTTTCCTTTTTTTTTTGAAAATTAGCAATTTGAAAAATCATTTCTTTGATCAAGTTTTTGAAATTTAAAATGATTTTCCGACTTAGTTTTCTTTCAAAAACTACCCCCTTCAAAACTAGGGTTTTTGCGCAAATGGACTTAGCTTAGGCCCTAACCCTAGAACTGCATGCACCTATAGATCTAGAAGCCAGCATCTCACAAACACCTTAGGGTACTTTTGATTGATAACCTAGACTGGGTTGAGATGCTTAGGTCTATGCCTTGATTCAAGATGCTTTAAGTCAGTGCATCTGCAGTAATTGAGGCAATAAATACAAGTTGACCAACAATCAGGTTAAGTGTCAAGCTTAGAAACTCTAACTTGATCAGATCACTTAACTCGACTAACCCTAGTGAAAGTTACTGTTTTATAACAGTTAGTAAGTAGCTAACTGGGTTAGACAGGACTCGAACAAGATCGGTTTAATTTGGGTTGGTCCATTTGTCTTGCTTGAAATCATTAGAGTTGGTTCAATACGGAATTACAAATTATTTGACTAGCTCTAATTTACCTGCAATAAGTGTTATCAATTTTTTTTTATTTATGGCAAAGGGGGAGAGAAACAAAAGAAAGAAGGAATTTTTTTTCAAATTCATTAAAATTTTCATCTCTTTTTCAAAAAGTATGCTAAGTTTTTAAGTACTACAAATTTTTTTTCTAAAGTTTTTTAAGTATTTAAAAATGTTTTCAAATTTTTCTAAGTATTTTTGAGTGTCTTAAAAATGTTTCTCAGTACTTCAAATTTTTTAGGTATTTCTAGGTGCTTTAAAAATACTTCAAAAAGGTTCAAAAATTTCTAAGTGTATTTTGAAAATCATTTCTAAGGAAAATTTCTCTTAGTAAACAAAATTTGCCTGAGCTAAATTTTTTTTCTAAAAACTTTTTGGCAAATGGTGCTAAGTAAATTTTACTTAGTAAACAAATTTTATTTAAAAAATAATGGTTAAAGATTTTTTTGGTCAAAATGTTGTTAAGCAAACTCTTTCTAAGTTTGGATAAATTTTTCCCCAAGTTCTCAAAATTGAAACTTTTTAAGAGAAATCAGTTTTCAAAATTTGTCTTGCCTAAGTAAATTTTTTTTCAAAAGTTTTTTAGTACAAGATATTAGGCTTACAAAACCTTTTCAAAAATTGACTAAGTGTTGAAAAGTTCTTGAGTGCTTTTTGCTCGTCTTTGAAAAACCTTTAGTCAAAAACTTAAAGCTTTTTGCTAAATTTAGAAAAAAAAACACTTAGCACTTAGAAAGTTTTACAAAAACCCGCATGACATTGGAAATTTCAGGGGGAGAACCTTTTCAGGGGGAGATAAATGAATTTATTTACTTACCATTGTTAGATTGCTATAATATGTTGTTTTAACTTACATTTTTGAACCGTGTTGCCATAAATCAAAAAGGGGGAGATTGTTGGTGCCGGAAGCACCAAAGTCGAACCTATGTTTTGATAATGGCAAAGGGTTCAAAAGTTAAGATTTGGTTGTGATCTAACAAGCTTATTAAGTGTGCAGGAAAGTCTTAGGTACACTAGGCACTAATTCCTAGTTCTATGAATTGGGCAACTAAGTCCTGACGTAAGGTTAGGCACGAAGACCTGGTGAGTGAAGCTGGGCACGAAGACCTGGTCGAGGACTGGGTACTGAAGACCTGGTGAGTGAAGCTGGGCACTAAGACCTGGTCGAGGACTGGGCACCGAAGACCTGGTGAGTGAAGCTGGGCAAAAGTCCAACTGGAGGAGTCGGTTGACAAAAAGGTAAATTCTCCCGAGAGGAGTAGGTGAGGGCGCGTTCCCCGTAGGAGGGAACATTAGGCGTTGGTTCAACCTAGGGTTCCATTTGGGAGATCCAAAGTCAGAACCAAGACAGCTCAGACTGTAAATAATGTTCTAATCTTATCATTTGTATGCTTTGTATGTCTTTAGAACTAACCCTGGTTGCAGGAACGAATGGAAGGAGTTTTCTGCACTCAGGCGCCTCAATGGAGTGAGGCACCCTAGCTGGGCTAGGCGTCTGTATTGAGACAGGCGCCTGTATTGAGATAGGTGCCCCAGTGAAGGGTTAAACAGAGCATTCGAAGAAAACTGCTACGCAAGCCTCTGGACCAAGTCAAGCTAGGCGCCTGTGTTAACACAGGCGCCCCAGTCAGCTCAGGCGCCCCAGTTGAAGGGATAAGCGCTGGCCGAGTCTGCGGATTGGAGTTCTCGCAGGATTGGCCACGTGTCAGGCACCCTCTTCAACACAGGCACCCCACTGACCAATATAAATAGGGGTTCACCCCCAAGGCTTCAGAAAAACTTACAAATCTCGCTCTCAACACTTTCATTCAAGCGCTACGCTCTGACAAGCTCCGTACTTGCGATTCAAGCGCCGATGACTACCCACTGCTCTGAACTTCCAACCTCTCCGATCGTCGTTAAAAGTTTAATTCTTTAAGTGTTGTAATTTCATTTTCAGTTCTATATTTGTACTCCAACTTGTAAACTCTTTTTGAATATAGAATTTCCCATCATAAACGGTCAAGGACCATGGGCCTTGGAGTAGGAGCCGACCGTGACTCCGAACCAAGTAAAAAAGAAATCGTGTTAGCGATTGATTTTACTGTTTCCGCTGCGTAATTGGTCTCTTTGTCCGAAATATTTATGATCGATATTCACCCCCCCCCCCCCCGCTCTATCGATTCAATCTGATCCCACACAATTCACTCCCATCTTGCCGACTGCATGATCACCGACAAGTGGTATCAGAACTAGGACACTCCAGTAGGACTAACCACAATCTGAAATAAAGTATAAAATGGTCGAACCAGCCATCTACCCACCACTACAAGAAAATTACTTTTCCGCAGCACGTTATTAACAACACACATTAAAAGCATGCTGTTAATAGTATTATTAACAGCATGCATATTGATGTGCGCTGTTAATACCATAAATAATTTTAAAAGAAGAAGTATCAACGGCGTACATTAAAGCAAGCTGTTAACGGAGTTGTTGCAGAAGGTCGAATTGCATCCACAGATCCCAAAGTAAAAGTGCATCACGTTCCTCTTGGTGGAGCTTGTTTGAAAGTTTGGATTGATAGAGTGTTTGTGAACAAGCTGGATCTCATTCGACCAAATGATGAAATGTTGTTTCTCGAAGATGCAATAGGAAGTACAGTTGCTTAGTTATCTAAGTTTATAGTTTTTGACTGAGTTACTTACTTTAGACTTATGACTAGTTTGTAATTTTTTTTGCTACTCAGTTATTTTAGACTTATGACAATTTGTAATGGTTTTTGCTAGTAAGTGAAATGCTATTTTGGTAAAGTGTGGTATTGATGATTAATTATGATATAAATGTTTTAGTTTTGGATGTTGTTAATTGAGAGATGTGATGTGGTATATTTATTGTATTATCAAATTGTGTAAGATGTGTATATGTGGGATTTTAATTATATGGAATGTATTAGTATTCAAAGCGCGCAGCCACTCGCTGCGGATGCACATATCCGCAGCGCGCAGCCACTCGCTGCGGATGCACATATCCGCAGCGCGCAGCCACTAGCTGCGGATGTAATTATCCGCAGTGTATATTCGTGTGCTGTGGATCCACTTATCCGCAGTGTGTAGCTGCGCGCTGTGGATGCAACTTATCCGCAGCGTGCAGCTGCACGCTGCGGATAAGTTGTGACTTTTAACAGCTTGGAGTTATGCAGCATTCGATGCGCGCTGCGGATACAATTATTGCGCGTTGCGAAAAGACATATTTGTTGTAGTGCACCAATGTTCGAGGGAGAGTTCGCAAATTAGAGGCGAAAAATGCTGATATTTTTTTAAACCGATTTTGATTTGTTATTAATAATGAAAAATGGTTTTGAAGTCCCCAAAGACGCAAAGAATAAAGACAAATGAGAGCTTATGGATGAAAAAGGAGCAAGAGGATTTTGTAGCGAACGAAAAAATATAATTCCATTTGCTAACCGTTGTACCAGTACAAGAAGTCAACCGCATCGAAATTCACAAGTCAGCGAAAGAGCTCTGGGAGAAATTCTTGGAGTTACATGAAGGAACCTCGGAAGTAAAGCTGGCACAACAAGATATCCTTCGGAACCAATTAACCAACCCCCAGATAGAAGAAGGAGAGACGGTGGCGCCGAGGATAAAGGAATTAATTACTGAACTCATAAATCTCAGGGAAACGGTAACGAACCGAGATTCACAAAGGTATGCTTTAAACGTATTCCCAAGAACCCCGGCGTGGACGTAAATCATAGATTCATACTATATTTCTAAGAATTTAGAGGCAAGTACTTTAGAATAGTTATTTTGTACTTTAAAATTTCACGAATCTCGGTGCACAAGAAATGGTAGAATGATAGACAACATTACCCTACACTCAAGAAAAACTCAAAATGATAAAGTGTTTTCAGCCGATGATAAGGAAGCAACATATGTGCTAAGAAAATTTAAGAAATTTTTTAAATCTAATATGTTTAATGAGATGCAGGTCAAAAGACACCCTCAGAATAAAAAGAAGATAAAATGTTATCACTGCGACGAAGAGGGACATGTCAAGGAAAACTGCCCCAAGTTGAAAAACAAAAGAAAGAGGACAACGAAGTCAAAGACCCACAACCCAAAGGCAACATGAGAGGAGTCGTCAACAGAAGAATCATATCTCAAGGAATATGCCGAATTAGCACTGATGGTCACCCACCAAGAAGAAAGCATCGATGAAAGGGGAGCCTTCGAATTCAAAAATGACTTGGTAAGTAATGTATGCTTACTTCCTCCCGATCAACTCTATTTCAGCATTAAAAAAATAACCAAACACTTTACAAATTAAAATTCAAAAATATAGATTTGAAAAAGAAATTAGCATTTGCATGCCCAATAAATATGTACGATAATTTAAAATTAGAAAATAAAAATTTGAAAGCTCAAGTTGAAAAATTGAAAAACAACAATGCATGTTCAAATGGTCTTCAAAATTTAAAAGTTAGATATTATGGAAGACTAAATTGGTATTTATGATTTGACAAGGGCCAAATTATAAAAATCTCAAAACTTTTATTTCACCTAAGTTTTTTATTAATCCCATTGAAAAAAAATTATATTAGGTCCCAAAATCTATACTAAACTATTAGATTTTATTTATTGCTTGTTTGTCAATATTTTTTTGAAATTAATGCTTTATTTGTAACTTTTTGAATTTTTTTAGGTATAATTTTTACAAACAAATTAGTTTAATATTTTCTTATGATAGATCATATAGTAGGCTATCCACAATATTTTTAAAACAATTTTAACAATTAACAAATTTATTATGATTTTTCATTCGAAAGTATATTTTTAAATTTTAAAAATACTTTAAAAATTAATTTCTTCGAATCCGATCTTTAGAATCTACGGATTATTTTTCAAGCATTGAAAAAACTTTACAATTTATTTGAATTCAAAATCAAATTTTAAAATTATTCTTTTTATTTTTATCAACTCTGAATTCAAAATTATTTTCATAAAGTTAGAAAATTGATTTCACTTTTGACAATTTTTACAAAAATGAGTCTACTAAAATTCTAACCTGCATAAAAATTTGAATAAGTTTTGAGAAAAAATAAATTATTAAAAATTATTTTAAATTAGACTTTAAATTTTAAAAATATTTTTCGACCAAATTTTGATAAATTGGATTTTCTAAAAACTAACTATTATGTTAGACGTGTTCTCAAAAATTTTTGAAATATTTGGATGCTTTAATAATTTTCTATAAATTTTTATATATTTTTATCATTAGTGTTAAATTTACCCTTAACATGTTTAAATTTTGATGTAATCAAAAGGGGAAGAAATAGTATTAAGCTAAGGGGGAGACTTAATTTCAAAAAAAAATTGTGCTTACATAATCAAATATTTATTCTTGTATTTTTTTATGTGTTCTTTTAACCTAACTTAACTCAGGTTGATGCACATAAAAAAGGAGGAGATTATAAGTATCCTAGGTAAGTTTTGATGTGGTGAACCAAGTTAAGTTGGGTCCTGTTGTGTTTGATCCCTGTGTCTAAGTGTGCAGAAACTTAGGAACTCAAGAAGTCGAGCAAAAAATGCAGTGGTCGAGAAGGATAGCACGAGAAGAGAGCTGACAGGCTCGGGGCATTCGAGAGACGCAGAAGTTTGCAGAAGAGTATGCCAGTGGAGCAAGAAGGACGTGCGCGACGTCCGAGAGATGAGAAGCCGGGCGGAAGCATGCTCGAGTTGAATGCCAGAGGAGGGGTCGGGTGAGCCTTACTCTGGAAGGTCTGAGATTAACCAAGAGGACCCGCTAGAAGATTGGTAAGCAAAGAGATGACCAAAGTCAACTCGGGAGCCGGTATACTTTAGGGTGCCCTACCCAGGTGCCCCTATCCTTTAGGGCACCCGTGTTCCCGGACGCTCCTATGAATACAGGCACCCTAGATGCAAAATAGCATCCATAACTAGCTGTTTGTGAACATTACGAAGGAGATATCCTTTAAGCCACGTGTCAAGCGCCCCTAAGCTCTCGGAGGCCCGAGTAGGGTCACATCAGCGTTCAGATAGACTTGACTGGGGCTATAAATAGGCCCCTAGAGCTCAACTCCAAAAAATAATTCACTTGTACTTGAATTTCATTTCTATTTTCTTAGTTCTATATTTGTGTAAAAGGCTTCTCCGTCCCAAGAAGTTAATCAGGAGATCGAGCTATATTTTTACTTTGGATTAGCAATCTTCCTAGTTACAAACCAAGTAACTGTCTGTGCCTCTTTTCCTTTTTGTTTAATTAATTCTTGTGTTTATCTTGCTTACGAACTAACTGATATCATTGTTGAGCAAGGACAAAAGATAGGTTTTTATTTGCAGGGACAATTCACCCCCTCATGTCGACTGCACGATCACCGATAGTGCACTGTGTTAGGACCGTGACCGTTTGCTAGAAGGGGGTGAATAGCAAATTTTTTGATTCTTCTACCTACAACGTTACCAAGCGCAAGCGGAATAACAAATAACAAACTAAAAACAATGCTAACTCCAACCTTTGTTGGGGTAATCGACCCAAATATGATCTAGAGGATCATGGATTTTGATGTGTGTGCTAATATGGTTAAGTTAGGGTTTGTTGTTGTTCTAATATGTGTACGTGAGTTTGCAGATTTGCAAGTACACATGGACTTGGTTGATGTCTTCAGGTGAAGGGTGGCATGGAGACAAGCTGGAGGCTTGTGTGCGCATCCGAGGGACCATGGACAAAGCAGGAACGATGAAGCCGAGGGAAGCGGACTTTGAGACGTACGTGAAGGATAGCATGGAGACGAGCTGGAGGCTTGTGTGTGTATCCGAGGGACGAGGGCCAAAGTCGAAGAAGGCTTGAAGGCGATGGATCGAGGCTGCTGAAGCAGAGACGATAAGCTAAGGGATGCGGACTTCGAGGCATGCGTGAAGGATGTCATGGAGGCAAGTCGGGGGCTTGCGTGTGCATCTGAGGGACGGGAGCCGAAGATGAAGAGGGTGTGAAGGCAACAGATCGAGACTGCTGTTAAAGAGTCAACCAGGTCGTGAGGGTCCGAGTGATGAGTGATTGTACTCGGGAACTAAGCCAGGAGGGTTCGAGTGCGGAGAGAAATGTACTCGGGGAGTATAACCCTAGGCTTAGTAAAGGACCAGTCGACTACTCTGGGAGCAGTCGACTAGTATTAGCTGGGGATTAGAACATTGGCTGTAACAGTCGAATCTGAGTGGGACCAGTCGACTGCCCCTGGGGCAGTCGACTGGTAGCGATCATTTACTACTCGAGCTCTATTTAAAGGAGCTCGTTTAAGGCTACTGTTCCTTGGCGAAACTTGCTTGGTCAAAGCTAGTTAGTAGCCTATTGTACTCAGGTAGTGTCCAGAGCTTGTGGAGAGGTTTCTCCACCCACAAGGAGCTACGTGATCTAGCTGGAGGTGTTCCGAGGAATCATCCACTGACGGATTATGGATCGCCCACCTTACAGGCAGCCGTGGAGTAGGAGTTCTATCTCCAAACCACGTAAATAGGTGTGTCTCAGTTGTTAGTTTTGTTTTTACTTAGTATTTTCCGCTTGCGCACTAACAATTGTAGGAAGAAAGCAAGAAGTTGCTATTCACCCCCCCCCCCTAGCAAGCCATCAACGATCTAACAAGTGGTATCAAAGCTTGGTGCGCTCATCTACGGACTAACCGCCGAGGGAGCAAGAAAGCTAGTGGGAAAAATGATGGAAGACAAGCTAGGGGATGATATCAACACACCAGCCTCCTATGACCATGAAGATTTTGGATATTGGAGGATAAGAATGAAGACGTGGCTTGGAATGGATTTGGAGTGTGTGATGTCAATAGAGGAACCATTTGAGCTTCCAAGGGGCAAGCATGGAAAGAAGCTCCGACCTAGATATTGGACAAAGGAGCAACAAGGACAATCTAGGGCAAATGAAAAGGTAATTAGTATATTAGTTAACATTTTGCCTAATTATGTTTTGAGTGGTGTAGGGGAATATAAAAGTGCCCATGAGTTGTGGAACAAAGTGGAAGAATTTCATAAGAACCCTACCCGAGCTTAAATAATGGAAGAACCCAAAGAAGTGAGTTCAATGGCCCAACAAGACCAAGAAGAAAAAGAGGTGTCAACCTCATCAATTGAAGTGGTCCAACTAAGTGAGAGATCATCCACTTCGTCAAGAGAAGAAGAGGAAGTATCAACTTCAATAATTGAGGGGGAGGAGAGACCCTCACCCATACAAGAACAAGAAAAAGCTCCAACCTCCACCAAAGTCAAATCAAAAGAGCACATTATATGCTTTGGATGCAACAAAAAGGGGCACTACAAGGACAAGTGTCCACTAGGTAAAAAGGAGGTAATCTCTAAACTTAAGTCTATTCATTTAAAATCTAAGGTGGGTTGTAGGGAAAAGCAAGAAAAGAAGCACGTTAGGTGCTACACTTGTGGGGAGCTAGGACATTACCACACTCAATGTCCAAGAAAAGGAGAGCTCAGGAAGATGGAGCATTTAAGAAGATGGGAGAAAGAAGAGAAGAAGAGGAGCTCATGTCAAGGGGGAGCTACAAGCGTAAGGGAGGTAATCCCTAACTTTACTTATGCTCCAAATGCTTTTATGAATGCTAGAATTAATAATGATTGTTTGTCTATGCGTACTTTTAGTTTCAAGTATCATGATAGAAATAAAAATAATAATGCGTGCCAAAATATCAAAGATTCTATGTTACATGATAAATCTAGGATTTTTAGACCTAAGGATCAAGGCACCAACCCTAAGAAAGGGAGGCACATACCTAGGAAGACGCGTAGATCTAGGAATGATCAAAATAGGCATAGTGATACTAAGGTTAGGAATTTAGAAAAGGAAAATCAAGTCTTGAGGGAAAAACTTGATAGATTAGAAAAGAACCTAAATAAACTTATTAAGGGGTCCAAGGGATTAAGTATGATACCAAATGACCAACACCCTAGAAATGGTAGGCCGGGACTAGGATACCATTCTAAGGAGTCAAATCATAAGAAAAGGGATATTCAAGGATGCCCTATGATTATGGCAAGGAAAAGGTCAAAAATAGTAAGGAAAAGCCATTTCAAAAGAAAAAGAAGGATGTGACCAAGGAAAAGGTATATAGAGTTAAGAGAGTCATAGTTGAAGGTCAAGAAGCACCGGGGGAATACCGGTGTGGCCTTGCAATTGTAAATGAGTTTGTTGGTGCAAGTTGCATCAGTGATGTCCTCCTCTAAGTGTTTTAATGTTTGAAAATAAACTTAAATCAGTGATACATTAAACAAGAGAAGGGGAGTTAAGAGAGGAGTAACAAAATGGACCAAAGTCCTAGTACATCTAGGCAATAAGTCCTAGTTTGAAGAATTGGGCACTAAGTCCTGATCGAGGATTGGGCACTAAGTCATGGCAAAGGGCTAGGCACCAAAGACCTGCTTGGAAGGTGGGCACGAAGTCCTAGTCGAGGACTGGGCAAGAAGACCTGGCCGAGGGTTGGGCACTGAAGACCTGGTTCGAGGAATTCAGCATGAAGACCTGGCCGAGGGTTGGGCACCGAAGTCCTGGACTTTGGGTTTGGGCATGAAGTCTTGGTCCGAGGGATTGAGCAACTTAGCTGAGCGATGACTAAGGACAGAAGTAGAGACGGGTCAGGGTTCGGACGTCTCGAGATCCGAGAGTATCGAAAGCTAAGCAAAAGTCCACCCGAAGGACGGGGTGGCAATCGTCTCCTGAAAGGAGTAGGTGAAAGGCGCGTTCTCGAGGGTGAGAACGTGCGTCAGTTCGACCTAGGGTTTCGTGGAAATCCGAAGTTAGAACCAAATCCTTAAGGTTAATATTGTGTGTATATTTGCTTTGTATTTGTGTATCTTGCAGGTACCAAGAACCGGAGACAAAGCTAGCAAACAACACACTACACGCCTAAAAGCTGGGAAGCCAGGCGCCCCCATCCATAGGGGTGCCCCCATGGAATCAGGCGCCCCCATCAATAGGGGCGCCTGACTTAAAGAAGAAAAAGTGTGTTAGCGAAGGAGCGTAGAACAGGCTTCCGTTCAGGTGCCCGGGCTGATACAGGCGCCCAAGTTGAAAGCTGTATTTGCTGTTTCGAGTTCGAAACAGAGATAAGCTTTCATTCAGGCGCCTGGGAGGTTCGGGGCGCCCTGGTCAAAGGTTTTATCAGCTGCGGCAAGTTCGGCGCTAGGATAAAGTTTGACCAAGTCTATAGGGGCGCTGATGCCCGCTAACTAGGTGTCACGAAATGTGGGTCTCAAAATTTAGATATGTGTAAGCTGGAAACCCTTTTTGCAATCAAAGATGAAAACGTAGTAAAGGAGCCACAGGTCGTATTTTTCCTAGGGCTAGTTGAGAGTGTTTAATTCGAGCTCGAGTTTATGTGTCGTTGATATTTTTGGGTTTCAAATAAAATCTGAGTTTGGGTTGCAATCAGAAATGAAAATACAATGAAAATGAAGGAAAATTAACTATGAAACTTAACAAGTGATAGCAAGTTATAACTCAACCAAGGGACCACTTAATCCACTAAAGCACTTAATCAATTTTGGAAACCGATTCTGATTTCAAAGGCAAAACAAATGCTAAGCAATGAAGCAACAACATCAAACTCAAGACAGACCAAATGCAAGCAATCTAAAACCAAATTGATACAAAAACCATGCCAAAATTTCACTTGATACAAAGTGAAAGCAATTGTACAAACTTGATACCACATTAAGGGTGTTGATGTACCAAAAAGAATCTTATACTAAGTGCATAACTTTCATTGGACAATTTCCGAATTGGACTGATCAATTCAACTCGAAAGATACATCCATTAGAGAAGTGCCATGCATGAGTGAGTGCAGGAATTCAGACATGAAGGCAAAACTCGGAAAAGAAATCAGAAATTCAGAAATGAAAATAGAATCCAGAAATGAGAACAACCACCAAATGCAGACAACAGAGCAAGTAAGAATCGAGTGCACCATCTATTGTTCAGACAGAATATAAAAGATCTAAAGTTCGCTTGACAAAAACTACAGAAGCTAATAACCAAAATTTACAAATTTGAAACTGAAATTTTTGCAGAAACGGAAATTGGTGCGCAACAATACAGCTGAGTCCAAATTGCAGAAATGGATACCAAGGCTTGGAAATGAAACAAACTGAAAGGTAAATTCAGAAGAATAAACTAACGTTAGCTTGATTCAAAATTCAGGAACTCAAGATAGGAACTGATATAAAGGAAGAAGAACTGATACGCAATGCTGTAAACTGAAATGCAAGTTGTAACTGAAAATTGATACGCAACACTAAACCAAATTGCAAGCAAAACTGAGATTAATTGTGAATGTTCACTAAGCAACAACTTAGCTAGTAAGAATGCTGAATTAAAACACTAATGAATTGCATATACAAATCAGAAAATTGAGCTTAACTAATCAGAAATTCAGAAACAATAAGGAACATGCAGCATTTGAAATTACAACTAAAAATAGAAATTGCAATAAGAAAACTAAACCCCAATCACTCCCCTAGCTCAAGTACTCCTTGTTCGTCACGCAAGGGCAAGCCTCGAACCCGTAAGCTCCACAAACCATTGAGAAATTGTCTCTGCGATTCAATCCCAACTCAAACTCTGCTCAATCTGAAATTTCCATTCGAATCCTTCAATCTCGCTGCGTCCAAGTGCGATGGTGATTTGGGGATGGTCAGAGCACTCTAGGGAACCCCTCCAGATAGCTCCGGTGGATGGAAATGGAGCACAGCTGAAATCGAAGACTTCAAATAGCAGAGCCACGGAAACCTCACAACAGCTCTGTTTCTTGGGCAATTCTCAAGCTGGAACTTCACCGAGAGACTTTCCCAATAACCTAGGACTTGATCTAAACAAGGAATTGAGGGGTCGCGCCCTCGGATTGAAGAAAACTAAAGAAAACTTGAAGAACAATCGAAGAAGAAATGCGTTGTGGCGAAGACGTGACCAGCTGCAGTGTGGAGGAAATGTTGATTAAATACTTAAGAATGAACGGCCCAGATTATTTTGAGAAAATCCAACAGCTGATCTTTGTCCGAACTGAACCAAACTTTGATGATGTTGATCAAGGGTCAAGATCTGCCTCGGGGTAGCTCGGATCTTCCAGATTTGCCATGGATGGCCCAGATCAACACGATTTTTGAATGGATGATGTAGATCCTCTTGGCTTGATCCAACGATGGAATGATCTCTGATTTGGATGAAAATCTCAGATCTTAACCTCAGTGCTTGATCAGCCCTAACCCTAGCTCGGATTACCTCATATGGTCCCAGATGGCTCAGATCTAGCCATTTTTGAATCGAACAGCCCAGATTAACCTGAAGCTTGATTACTCGATCCAGGTCCACTTCCGACTCAAGTTTGACCCAGCCTGACCTAGGTCCATGATCCTTTCATGCCTACAAAAATAGATCGAAAATTTAGTGGCCAAATAATTCAAAAATATCACGATTTGCAATTAAGTCCAAAATAGAAGTAAGTCCTAGAACCTAGGGTAAATTCACAATTAAGCAAGAAAAACATGGGTCAAACATGGATTTTAGCAACTAAAATAATCAACAAAATAACACTTATCAGCGCCCCCATCATCACAAGCGCCCATATGAAGCCTATAAAAGGGGCTTCGACCCCTCTGCTTCAGACACAACTTTCCAGAGCGATTCTGATCATTCTGACTGACCACAACGTGCTAAAGATGAGGCTCTACGACCGGGAGGCTCCAGGAGGAAGTTTGCGGCACTTCGGAGGTCGAGATCGGTCGAGTTTCAAATCCCTGTTGTTCGGTTTGCTTTTATTATTCCGTACTTAATTTTCTATACTTGTGCTTGTAATTATCAACTGTAAGACGAGTTTTCTCCGCCTCCGGAAATTCCGGAAAGGAGACCAATAGTGGACTCACGCCGAGTACATAGGCCTTGGACGTACTGACCCTGGGGGGTTGGGAACCAAGTAAATAAATCCCACGTGTCTGTTGTGATTGTTTGTTTTATTTTTCTATTTTACTTTTCCGCTGCACTAACGCTCTGAGTCTAGAGAGATCAAAAGGTTTACGAATTTCCGTGAAGATTTCTCGGTCGATATTCACCCCCCCCTCTATCGACGGCACCGGTCCTACAGAGTTACCTAGGGAGGTAACTCGAGCTAGGAGCTCAAGGGAGAGTCCTAAGAGCCAAAATGGCATCCATGACCAATGGATCTCAGGAGGATTTCTCCTAGGAGATTAGGTAAACTATGAAATGTGTCAAAGGGGTTGGAAGACTAAGGTGACTCCTAATCCTAGGTAATTGGCACATTAAAAGGAGGTTGGTGGTGAAAAAGATGTCATATTGGGAGAAAATTGGTTTTTAATGTATAAATGTCATATAACTCAGTGCTAGAAATGTATTATGATTAGATATGAGAAGATACATCAAGGAGAGACCAAAATTAGAACTTTTGGACCAGTTTTAATGACACAATTTAGGTAGACTTGAGTTCGTACCAATCTTGGGATCTGGAGTAGTTTTGTTTGGAAACATATTTTCCCAAGTAGACATAGGCTTCACAAAATCTCTCCATGAAATTTCAGATTTTTTGGAGATTTGTGGAATTAACTAGATATTTCTGAAAGTAAGTTGAAAAATTGAAATTCAGGTACCAGTCGACTGGTCCAGGACTAGGAACATTCTGTTTGTTTTATCAGTCGACTGCCCCAGGGGCAGTCGACTGATCTCACTGAGAAAACATTCTATTTGTTTTACCAGTCGACTTCCCTGGGGGCAGTCGACTGGTCCATGGGTTTTAATTAGGATTAAACCACGCAGGGATGGCCAAAACCTAGGGTTTTGCGTGCCACCTCCTGCGAGATCTTTCTCCTCCCAGCCTCTCCTTGCGATCTAAGGTACTCCCAAGCCCTCGAAACTCCTTCCTAGCCTTCTCCTACCTCGGATCTACACCTAGGGTTTGTAGAGTCTCTCTTTTCAAGCCGATCCTCACTCAACTTCATTATGCAGCGATTGGGAAAAAAGTAACACTTGTACAGTTTAATTTTTCCCATTTAAACCATGATTTGAAGCTAACTTGGGCTATTTTACTTGTTTTCTTCTTGTTCTATCTTATTATGGGATGGTATGGATACATGTATGTGTGTGTCACATGTTAGGTTGGCTTCTAAAAGGAAAAAGGGTGAGGGGTCGTCACAAGAAGGTCGGGTAGACCTGGGGGGTCTCAGTTCCGATCAGTAGAGTGCCGGAAGAGGTTCAACGAGAATGAATTCATGATAATGAATTGTAGGTGCCTCAATAGGTCTTATTTTCAAGAGAAAACCCCCCAGATTGCCAAAATGATTACCTATTTTGGAGTAGAACAATTAGTGTACTGTCAGCATGATATTAATCTAGACCTATGTATAGAATTCTACGCAAACCTAACATGCATTGATCCTCATAATAACCTCTATGAGTCCATGGTGGCAGGAGTCACCATCCCCTTCTCAGCCACTGTTTTAGGTATATTCTTAGGGTGTAGGGCGTCTAGCAATGTTTTCACATACTTCCCTAAGGTTGTTGAGCCCCTTACTTTTCCTGATGTCACTATTGACCAGATTCACATGCATTATTTTGGGAGACATCGGCATGATACAGAGCATATCTTTGACGCCAAGAACATGAGTTCGTTTAGTCATGTCATGTATAAAATTGTCTTAGAATGCATATTGCCCATTGTCACCAAGGGGTGGTCTAGGATTCGACTATCGCACATGGTGATGATGTATGCTCTTGAGATGAGGTTAGACATAGATATCTCTCTGCATGTGTTTACATCTATCTATCATTTTTCCCATAATGTGAATGGGAAGATCTACATACCATTCTGCCATGTCCTGACCGAGTTCTTCGAGTCTAGGGGTATACGAACGTCTAGCGGTCAGCTCCGTCACTTGTCCAAGGACTATGATCAGATTGGCACACGCCAGTTGTCCTTGGCAGGGATAGAGTGCAGACAGGGGGAGATTGTCTGGAGGTAGCGTCCTGAGTCCTCCAGTTCAGATGAGGAGCCTGCTGGTGGAGTTACACACGAGAAGTTCTCTCAGCTCCGATCTGAGGTTCACGACGTCCGAGAGGAGTTCCACGGGTTTCAGTAGACGCAAACAGCCATTCAGGAGGAGGTTCATGGCCTCACGCAGTTTTGTCAAGGGTTCCAGCGCCAGCAGGATGAGATGTACGTGATGATACAGCAGTTGCATCTCACATATCAGGGACCCCCTCCTCCTCCTCCTCCAGGCGATGACATGCAGTAGATTTGACTTGATTTGTGAGCTTAGTGTTGAGAGTGCTTTGTTTGATGTTATATTTTATCTCAAACACTCATTTGGGAATTGTAAAACCTTAACTAATTTGGGGCCACGACCCATATGACTTTTGTTATGTTTTTATGTTTAAGTCATGAATGAAATATTTGCTTATGTTTTCTTGTTACTTTATGTTATTCTTATGTCATAACTTGAATATCATTTATTTATGAAGTGCTATTGGAAGATAAGATATGACTTTGAATTAAAATCTTTGGTTATACTTTCATACTCATCATATGAGGTTTTAGGTCATGGTATAATGTTAAGTGTATGGAATAAGGTTTTGTTGATATTATAGACATTTAAGAAGGATCATGTATATGTATCTAAGATCAAGAGATAAATAGGGGAGGTTTGTATCATATTGAGAATACATAAGATAAATGAAAGAATTGAGGACAATTCTATGTGTAAAATTATGATGGATGGTTTGGATAAACACATGGAATCATGTAAAGGTTTGAAAGTTGATACAAAATGCCAAGTTTTGAGGAAATTCAAGGTTGTACCAAAAGTCAAGCACATTTGATATTTTTCATGAAACTATATTTTTCTAGGGTAGAGAATATCCTAACAAATGTGCTTGCAAACTTTTAGATTTTTCGGAATTTTGTAGAATTTTCTACGCATTTTTGAATTTGAGCTGGAAATTTAGAAATAGTCGTATCAGTCGACTGCCCTGGGGCAGTCGACTGATGTCTTGGGCAGATTGAGAATTATTGATTTCTGAAGGATTTTTTAGAAATATGTTGAGTTCTTTTTGGCACTAGGGGTAAGATTGCTTGGGGCAATCTTTTTAATGGTGTCAAAGGGGAAGAACTTGTGTGTTAAGTTAGGTTTAACTTGACATGGAAAACTTGTGGTGTTAAGTTGGGAATAACTTAACTTGGTGTTGTGAGTGGTGTTAAGTTGCGGAGAACTTACCTTGGTGTTGTAGTGAGAATTGAAAATTGGGAGAAAACATAGGTTAAGAGGGAGGTTGCCTCTTGTTTGTTATGCTTTGATTTTCAATTGCTATTACTATTGTTGTTTGTGTTTACTTAACTTAACATATTGCCACACATAAAAAAGGGGGAGATTGTTGGGCAATCGGCCCTAATATGATCTGGAGGATCATGGGTTTTGATGTGTGTGCCAATATGGTTAAGTTAGGGTTTGTTTTTGTTCTAATATGTGTACGTGAGTTTGCAGGTTTGTAGGTACACATGGACTTGCTTAATGTCTTCAGGTGAAGGGTGGCATGGAGGCAAGCTGGAGTCTTTTATGCGCATCCGAGGGACCATGGACAAAGCAGGAATGATGAAGCCGAGGGAAGCGAAATTCGAGGCGTACGTGAAGGATAGCATGGAGACGAGTTGGATGCTTGTGTGCGTATCCGAGGGACGAGGGCCAAAGTCGAAGAAGGCTTGAAGGCGATGGATCGAGGCTGCTGAAGTAGAGACGATGAGCCGAGGGACGCGGACATCGAGGCATGAGTGAAGGATGGCATGGAGGCAAGCCGGGTGCTTGCGTGCGCATCTGAGGGACGGGAGCCGAAGATGAAGAGGGCGTGAAGGCAACATATCGAGACTGCTGTTGAAAAGTCAACCAGGTCGTGAGCATCTGAGTGATGAGTGATTGTACTTGGGAACTAAACCGGGAGGGTTCGAGTGCAGAGAGAAATGTACTCGGGGAGTGTAACCCTAGGCTTAGTAAAGGACCAATCAACTGCTCTGGGAGTCCGACAAATGCTCATACATTATACAATCTATAATAAAATTATAGCCTACTTCTATATCACATATAAAAGTTTTCTAAACTTTATACAATCTTTCGCAAGTGACTCTGATACCACTGTAGGGATCTATAGGTAAAATATTTAAAATCGCAACGGAAATAAGATCCCTCGAGCGATCCATGCGAAAGAAAAACTCATACAAAGTGATCTACAATTCCTATCTTATAAGAATACCTTTGTCGCGTGCCCTTCGCTTATCCCGCTAGTCCTTTGGTTCGCCGGATCTCTTACACGTTCAAGTGTCCGTGCCTCTATGCGTATCCACACGAACACGATCTACGCCTCGGAGAGCAACCACCTTAGTTGTGCTAGCAACTTGGGATGGTTCACAAAGCACAAGAACCTCCACTAGGGAGTTATGGACAAGGAGGAAGAAAGAAGAGGAAGAGAGATGCACCCTCTAGCCTTTGACAGGGGGGGGGGGTATTTATACTCATCTAATGAATACCAAGGGTCTATGTCCCTTGAGCTCCTCTCATCTTAATGCTAATAAAACCCAATGAATACCAAGCCTCCCTGAGACTCTTAATATTCTATTCATCTAATGAATAGAATGTCTCTTAGCCTTCCTCTTAAATAATATTTATTAAACCCTTTAATGAATATTATCCATAATTAAGTGGTTGAGTCTAATCTAGATGAGTCTAACTCAAATTAGACTCAATCCCATAATCTAATTGGATTCACTTGAGTCTAACTCAATTAATCCAATTCGAATCAAATCTTAGTCAAACCAAGATCAATTAATCTCCAAAGCATCGTATCCTTAGTGTGTGACCCAATAGGTTCTCATAACGTTGGCAATGTGTCTAAACCACTTTATGTTGGTACAGGCAACACCTAAGTCAAACCTAGGTTTTGATAATTGCAACACGGTTCAAAAGTTATGTTATTGTGATATAACTTGTTCACTGAGTGTGCAGAAAGAAGTCCTAGGTACACTAGTCAAGAAGTCCTGGCAAGGGCTGGGCAAAGAAGTGTTGGTCAAAGGACTGGGCAAGAAGACCTGACCGGAAGTCGGATAAAGAAGTCCTGGTCGAGGACTGGGCAAGAAGTCCTGGCAAGGGGTTGGGCACCGAAGACCTGACCGGAAGTTGGGCAAGAAGACCTGACCGGAAGTTGGGCACGAAGACCTGGTCAGGTGGATTGGGCAAAAGTCCAATCGGAGGAGCCGATTGGCAAAAGGTAAACTCTCCTGAGAGGAGTAGGTGAGGACGTGTTCCCCGTCGAGGGAACAGTAGGCGTCGGTTCGACCTATGGTTCCATTTGGGAGACCCGAAGTCAGAACCAAGATAACTACGGTTGTAACCAATGTTCATTATGTTTTGGGACTAACCTAAGTTACAGGGTCGAAGGACTGGTCGTCTGCAAGTAAGGGGCTTCACTGGGCCTAGGCGCCTGAATGGACACAGGTGCCTGAATGGACACAGGTGCCCGAATGGGCTCAGGTGCCCGTATGGATACGGGCGCCCAAGAGTGAAGGTAAAACCAAAAACATAGCTGCGAAGCCTCTGGACCAAGCCGGATCAGGCGCCCGTGAGGTCACGGGCGCCCCCATCAACTCAGGCACCCAAGTGGAGGTGGATAAGCACTGACCGAGCTCGCAGATAAGGATTCGGGCATCGAAAGGCACGTGTTAGGCGCCCACAATGTCACAGGCGCCCGTATGAGCACTATAAAAGGGGGCTCACCCTGATAACTACCATTTTGTTGATAAATTTAGGCTCTCAAATTCATGTTTTGATCCACTTTTATATGCTTAAGTTTGCATTTACTTAAGGTTTCATGAATTATCTCTATTTTAGCTCAAGATTCAATTCTTTCTATATTTAAGATGTTTTGGCACTAAAATGTGAATCTAATTTTGTAGGCTTCAAATGATCATGGACCTAGATCAGATTGGGTCAAACTTGAGCCAGAATTGGATCCGGATCAAGGTGATCAAGCATCGGATTAATATGGGCCATCCGATCAAGAAACGGCTAGATCTGAGCCATCCGTCAGCTTCTGATCAATCTAAGCTCAAGATGGAGTTAATCAAGTCTATGGATCAAGATCTGAAGTTTGTAGCCTAATCAGAATTAATCCAGCCGTTGGATCAAGCTCGAGAGGGTCTAAGCCGTCCATTCAAAGATCAGAGCAAACTGAGCCACCTGATGTAGATCTGATCAATCCGAGCTGAGGAGGAGCATATCTTGACCCTTGATTGAGATCTGGAAGGTTTGGGGTTGATCCGAGTTAATCCAACCGTTGGATGGGGCAAGGAAGATCTCAGCCGTCCAAAATTCAAAAGGAGGATTTAAATCATAAACTCCCTCTTCCAGATCGTGTCGTTGCGTCGTCGCAGAGTAGCTGTTCTTCCGTGTTCTTCGTCATTTCTTCATCGTTTTCTTCCTTAGATCGCGCCACCACATCAGATCTACTTCTTCTCAAGTTTTCAGATCGCAGAGGTAAGACTTCAGGTTTGTTTGCTAACTATTCTCGCAGCTGAAGGAGTCCAGGAGGAGGGTTTCGCCCGGAGTCCATTCCATTGATCGCTTACGATTGACCGCCGATCTCCATCGACCGAAGCTGAAGGATCGTTCGGAGGGGTTCTCCAAACTGATCTGAAGGTGTTCGAGCTCGATCGCGAGTCAGCACATCAAGAAGAAGATGTTTGGTGGCAGCGTTGTAGCTACTGACCGATCGCGTGACCGGACAAAGGGTTCTCTGATCGGTCCCGTGACCGATCAGAAGAGGACCTGATCGGTCAGTTGACCGATCAGGAAGGCCAATGCAGAGCAAACTGATCCAGGGAACTTGTCTTCGATGGTTTTTGAGCCAAGAGGGTTTCTAGCTCAATCTTTGTGTGACGGCAAAGGGAAGACTTGATTAGAAACTGATTTGTTGTTTAAGTTTAGATAATTTTGATTTCAAGCATTTACTTTCCTCAATTGTTCTAGCTTGTTGCCTTCATTTCAAGTTAAGTTCTTAAGCCAAGTTTTGTTCTAGCCTTCTTTAATCTGCAATTACTTCCATGCAATTAGTTCTCTACAATTTATTCCTTGCATTTAAGTTTAGCTCTTAAGTTTCAATGCCAATGCTTTGAATGTAATTGCTTAGTTCTTCCAATAAGTTAAGAGTAGTTCTTGCAATTTCTTTAGTTAAGTCCATTTCGTTCCATGTTTTAGTTAAGTTCATTCTATTTCATATTGTCATTTCCTTCTTGCCAAAAACCCCCCATTTCATTAGAATACCCAAACATTTGACGACAAATAACTTGCAAGCTCGAGTTAAACATTCATTCAACTAGTCCTTGGAAAAATAAGACCTGAGACCCCTCTACTACATTTTAACTTTGTTAGACAAGGGTTTTCAGTTTTATAAATATATAAATTTGAGTGCTCATCGTGACACTAGTATTGGGCACCATCAAATTTTTTGCGCCGTTGCCGGGGAATCACTAGTTGAGTTTGTTTAATTTGAGCTTGTGCTTAATATTTATATTCTTTGATTCTATTCTCATTTGCTTTATCTTTTTGTATACGGTTGCTGCCATTTTGTTTGTTTTGTGATAGGACTGTAGGTGGAGACCTTGTGGACGTTCAAAATGTTTTCAAATGAACAGTTCAAGATCAAAAGTTCATTGTTGGAGTTAAAATTTTTGGTGAAGCAAACGGAATTCCAACAAAGACCTAACATTTATTCATCTACTTGCAATTCGGGTTGGGGGAATCATTTTAATTCACAACAGCCCCCACAACAAGGACAGTAGCCATTTCAAAGTTTTCAGCAGTCCTATTCAAATTTTCGGAAATTGAATTATCAATTTCAGCCTCAACCACAGCAATTCCAGCCATAATTTCAAAATTTTCAGTCAAGTCAGCCTTTCCAACAAATTCAGCAGCCTTATTCGAATTTTCAGCGAAACCAACCTTTCAATCAGTCACAACAGCAATTTCAACCACAATTTCAAAATTTTCAGCAAAGTTACAACCATAATCAGCAAGGCTTTCAACCATACAATCAGAGTTTTCAACCTCCACAATTTCAGCCCTCACCACAACAATTTCAACCTCAGAACCAGAATTTTCAGAGCTACAATTTTCAGCAGTTTCAACCAAGTTCCCAACCTAATTTTCAGCAATTTTCACAGCCAAATCAACAATTTAATCAGCCCCAACAACCCTATTTTCAAAATTTACAGCCTAGTTATGATTTTGAGCAAGCTAATGCTACATTTCAAGTTCAACAAGAGTCCTATATCAATCAAGAAGACTTTGAGGATTCTAGTGAGCTTAAGGCTCAACAACAAAAGCTTGAGGGGATTTTGCAACAACTCATACAACAAAAAAATTTATAACAACAAGAGTATGATTCTGCTCTTCAAAATATTGAGAGACACATGGGACAATTGGTTAGTGAAATAAATTAAATGCAAGCCCAAGAATCAAACCAATCACCTTCTCAAGCTACTCTTAATCGTAAGGGGTATGATTGTGAACTAACTTTGAGGAATGAAGAGGTTGTTTCAAGTTTAAACACTCCAACTACCGATTTTCCTGAAAAATTTCCAGCATCCTATTTCCCCACTCAAAACAGCCCCGAAGTTGATTTTATATCAGTTCAAGGTGACCCTAGTGCAAGCCTAAGTCCTTCTTCAATTGATCTTGCAATTTTGGTAGAAGAAGAAGAAGAATTCAGCAAAATCAGGGCACCTACAGCAGTTATTCCTCCTGAAATTCCTGTTCAGAGTTAATTTTCAAAATTTTCAGCTCAAGAGGAGGAGCCAAAAGTTTCTTTACACTTCCTACAGCACCCCAAAGAGGATCCTCCTAGCATTAGCATGGGTATTTCAGATGAGGTTGTTGAGGCAGAGTTGTTTGATGATAGAGTTTCATTTGATATTCAGAAAGGATGTTTAAGCTCAGAGGAAGCAGAGGAGGTGTTAGCTACAGAGGAGGCTGAAGATTTGAAGATTATATCTGACTCATTCTTTGTTGCAGATGATTCTTTAGGTGTAGGGGATTGCACTGAGCCCCAGGGATCACCTATATTGATCGAGATGTCAGGAGATTCCGAGGATAGGTGTGAGAGTGTAGGGGATTGCATTGAGCCCCAAGGACCACCCATACCTACTGGGCAGTCATTGTCTATAGAGGCAGTGGAGGAGATTGATAGTAAAGCTTGTGACAGCCTTAAATTTGATTCTGAAGCTCTACAGGACCCTTCTGTTGGTGCAAGTTGCATCAATGATGTTCTCCTTTAAGTGTTTTAATGTTTGACAATACACTTAAGTCAGTGATACAATGAACAAACAAAGGGGAGCAAAGGAGAAGTAACCTAAGTTGAAGAAAAGTCCTAGTTAACCTAGGCACTAAGACCTGGTGAGTGAAGCTGGGCACTAAGACCTGCTCGGAAGGTGGGCACTAAGTCCTGGCAAGGGCTGGGCACCGAAGACCTACTCGGAAGGTGGGCACTAAGTCCTGGTCGGGGACTGGGCAAGAAGACCTGGCCGAGGGTTGGGCACCGAAGACATGATTCGAGGAAATGGGCACGAAGACCTAGCCGAGGGTTGGGCACCTAAGTCCTGGACCTAGGGTTTGGTCACGGAGTCTTGGTCTGAGGGACTGAGCAACTTAGCTGAGCGATGACTAAGGACAGGAGTAGAGACGGGTCAGGGTTTGGGCGTCTCGAGGTCCGGAGGTATCGGAAGCTAAGCAAAAGTCCACCAGAAGGACTGGGTGGCAACCGTCTCCTAAAAGGAGTAGGTGAAAGGCGTGTTCTCGGGTGTGAGAACTTGCATCGGTTCGACCTAGGGTTTCGTGGAGATCCGAAGTCCGAACCAAGTCCTTAAGGCTAATATTATATGTATATGTGCTTTGTGTTTGTGTATCTTGCAGGTACCAAGATTGGAAGATAAAGCAGGCAGCTGGAGGCCCTTAATCAGGGCGCCCCCATCAGTGGGGGCGCCCAAGCTAAAGAAGGAAAAAGCAGTTTTCGTGTGGAAAGCAGAATAGGCTCCAAGCGGGGCGCCCGGAGCGTCCGGGGCGCCCGGGTTCAAACCTGTATTTGCTGTTTCGAGTCCGAAACACAGATAAGCCTTCATGAGGGCACCCGGGAGGTCCGGGGCACCCTGGTCAAAGGTTTTATCAGCTGCGGCGAGGTCGACATGGGGATAAGGTTTGACCGAGTTTATCGGGGCGCCCCCGACGTCCAGGGTGCCCCCGACGTCCAGGGCGCCCCCAGGAGTGCTATAAAAGGGGCTTCGACCCCTCTGCTTCAAGAACAACTGCTACAAGCCATTCTGATCATTCTGACCGACGACAACACGCTAAAGACGAGGTTCTACGACCGGGAGGCTCCAGGAGGAAGTGTGCGGCACTTCGGAGGTCCAGATCGGTCGAGCTTCAATTTTATTTTGTTCGGTTTGCGTTTATTATTCCGTACTTAATTTTCTGTACTTGTGCTTGTAATTGTACACTGTAAGACGGGTTTTCTCCGCCACCGGAAATTTGAGAAAGGAGACCAATAGTGGACTCACGCCGAGTATATAGGCCTTGGGCGTACTGACCCTAGGGGGTTGGGAACCAAGTAAATAAATCCCGCTGTGTCCGTGTGTTGCTATTTCTTTTTCTATTTTATTTTTCCGCTGCACTAACGCTCTGACTAGATCGAACGTTTTACGATGTTTTCACGACAAGGTTTTCACGGTCGACGGAACCGGTCCTACAATTGGTATTAGAGTCGAGCCGCTCTTCACCGGACTAACCGCCGACGGAGCAACGACGCCAGGAGTTGAGGGGGAGCTCAGGGGTGAATCAGATATATTTTATTTAAATGTCTGTTTTTAAATTTCATATCACGTGCTTCACATGCAGGGAGAGAGGGCACTATAAAAATCAGTGCCTTACTCGTAAGACTTGGTCTACACCACCGGCGGCAAAGGAGACATCAGCGCCAGGAGTCCGGAAAAATAAAGATCACGTACAATGCTTCAAGTGCGGAAAATACAGACACTACAAGAACAAATGTCCGACAAAGGTACGTAAAATTTACGTTCCGAAAAGTTTCAAAATTCCTGCACTGTCTTTAGATAACTTAGTTAATTTTTCTGATAAATTAGATTTTCTGCATAGTAAAATTAATGTTTTGCATGTCAAATTAGAAAATACAGATATGACTAAAATATCAGAAATTAATTATTTAATCCAGAACATCAATTCAGTAATTTCTAAAATAAATTATCATAACTTTAATTCTAATAATTGTAATTCTGATAATTTTAACTCAGATAAATCTGATAATTTTTCAGATAAATTTAATCCTAAGGATAAATCTGATTTCAAAAATCCTAAGAATAAATCTGAATTCAAAAATCCTAAGGATAAATCTAAATTCAAAAATCTTAAGGATAATCCTAGATTTGAAAATCCGTTGTATAACTCTAAATTTGAATTTGAAAATTCTAAAAATAATCCAGAAGTTAATTCTGAAGATATTATCTCTGAAGATAATTTTGAAAATGAAATTCTCCTAGATAATAACTTAACTATAGATAATCTTGAAAGTTATTACAAAACCTTAACTAGTGGTCCATTTTACTCCACCTACTTTGAGGATATTGAAAGATCTAATCTTGAGGAGGAGATAGAATTGTCTAAGATAAAGGCCATAGATAATAAAAATTAAAAAAATTCAAATAAATCAGAATTACTAGAGAAACTTGAAAAGAAAAATAAGGATGAGTCAGAAATTTTCGAAATAATGAAAATACTGAACCTAAATCCACAACTATTAATTAATCATTAAATCTTAATTATTCAAATTCAAATTAATTATTCAAATTAAATTAAATACAATTAAATCTTAATTAAATCAATTAAATTCAATTAAATCTTAATTAAATTAATTAAATATTAATTAAATCAATTAAATTTAATTAAATCATTATTATTCAAATCCCAATTAAATTAAATTATCTTAATTCAAATTAATTCAAATAAATTCAATTAACTCAAATTAATTCAAATAAATTCAATTAATTCAAATAAATTCAATTAATTCAAATAAATTCAATTAATTAAAATAATTCAAATTAATTCAAATTAATTCAAATAAATTCAAATTAATTCAAATAAATTCGAATTAATTCAATTAAAATAAATTCAAATAAATTCAATTAAATTCAAATTAAATCTAAATTAAATTCAAATTAAATCTAAATTAAATTCAAATTAAATCTAAATTAAATTCAAATTAAATCTAAATTAAATCCAAATTAAATCTTGATTAAATCTAAATTAAATCCAAATTAAATCTTAATTAAATCCAAATTAAATCTTAATTAAATCCAAATTAAATCTAAATTAAATCCAAATTAAATCTTAATTAAATCCAAATTAAATTCAAATTAAATCTAAATTAAATTCAAATTAAATCTAAATTAAATTCAAATTCAATCTTAATTAATTCAAATTAATCAATTTCAAATTAATTTAAACTTCAACTAATTCTTAATTAACTTGAATCCAACTAAATCTTAAATAAATTAAACTCGAACTAAACTAAAACCTTACCCAAACCACAATAATTAATTTAATAAAATTAAATATGTCAAAGTGGGTTGACATATTCGCGGGTTCACACAACATGTATCAAATCGGGAATTTGATACATCATTAGAAACTTAAATAAAATGATTGGACTTGTTTGACTCATGCATAATTGTCATGTCATGCATTTGCTACTTCTTTTTAATATATGACATGTCATTCATATTTAAATTTTATGCATATATTAGAACGGCTATAGGAAAAAGAATAATTGAAACTTGATCAACCTAGTATTGGGTGGCGGTGAGATGATAGTACGTTAGGGAAGCCTCTTCTAATAAGGTCAAGTATACACTACTTGGTCTCTTTAGACTGGTGAAACTAGCCGAAGCTACCAATCCAAGATCCAAACTAGTTAGACTAGAATTTTTCAAAAAGTAAATTTGAAAATGAAATTTCATTAAAAGACTTTGTCAAGGAAAGGGTTGATGATCCAATAAGGCTACAGCCAAAGAAGGCCTAGTGCCTCGCCAAGACCTGGAAGCCAATTTTTGAAACTCAAATTCAAGTTACTTCTTGTCAAATTCAAATCTAACACAAGCTTCAATTAAATCTTAGAGTTAATAATAAATTAAGAAAAATGATTCAAGCATCTCACAATACACCTATAAGGCAACCATGCTTGTTGTATTGATACATCTAAAATGGGTGAGATGTTAAGGACTAATGAATTAAAAAATATTCTTCAAAATTATTTTTCAAAATTGTTAGAATATTTTCCTAAAAATATATTTTCAAAATAGTGCTTCAACATAATAATATTTTTATGGAATTCATGCTTGTCTGATTGATTATACATATTATATATTTTTCAAAAGTATATCTTTTCAAAAATTGTTGACTCACTCAATTAGACACAAGCCTCTTAGGATAACACTAAAGTTCCTTAAGGCACTTAGATAGAGTCAAACGATGTTGGGTACAGGGGGAGTGGTTTATTCTTTTTCAAAAATTGTCCTTGAAAAACCACTGTCTTTTAAAACGATTTTCGAAAACTGGGCTTTAAACACTATTACTTATGTTTTTCGAAAACTATGTCGGATAAATTACCTTAATTTCAAAATATGTTTCGAAATTTCAAAATACATTCAAAGAGTGTGCTTTGTCTTGTTTGATTTTGATAAACCCTAATGACACAAAGGAAGGTCCACTTCATAATCTACAAGGACTCCTAGGATGTGTCAGATTTAGGGGGAGTCTGAATCAATCTTCTGAAAAAGTTTTTTTTAATTAATTGTTTTGAAATTATTAGATAATTCCTTTGATTTGAATCAAACCTTAAGACTCAGAGGAAGAGTACTTGTGGTCAACAAGCTTCCCAGGACTGGGTCAAGTTTAGGGGGAGGTCAAATTAAAAGAATTATTGAATGTTTCAAATGTTTTCATGCGCGGTATTTTCAAATCTTGCTAAAAACATAAGTATTCGTTCAAAATACTATCATTTTTGTCTTAAAAATACCAGTATTTTCAAAAATTCATCTGGTTTTGATCAATTTGAAAAAAAAATGTGTTTATCTTGAGTTTGGAAAATCTTCCAGGACACTTAGGAAAATATCCTTGTAGTCAACAAGGTTTCCTATAATTGTGTCAGACTGGAAGATAAACCAAGTCAAGTATTATGACTTCAAAAATTCATACATTTTTCAAAATGTACTTACATCCTATTATTCTATTTTTCAGAATTTGTGTGACTTATGAAATCATTTTGATATTTACTTGAGTTTGAAAATTTTCCAGGACACTTAGGAAAATATCTTTGTAGTTAACAAGGTTTCCTAGGATTGTGTCAGACTGGTAAAGAAACCTAGTCAAGTAAAAATATTATGTTTTCAAAATGCATAATACTTTTCAAAAATTACTTATTAGTTTTCAAAGTCTCATCTTTTTCAAAAATAGTTAGTACTTGCAAAATTTGTATTTTTCAAAATATCCTTCAAAAATGTATCATATCTTTCAAAGTACTTGCACCTTTCAAAACTCACAATATTCTTTCAAAAATATAGTATTTTCTCAAAAAAATGCAATATTGTTTAAGTTTTCTAAAATCAAAATACGTAAATACTTAGTTTTATGCTATGTCTTCAAAAATTTATACTAAGTATTTTCAAAAGAACCAAATATTCTCATTGTTGGCGCAAGTATTTCTGGTGATCTTTTTTTTGATGTATGACAAAGGAGGAGAGGTGTGCTTAAGTTAGAAAATTTTTCGGTTTCTCTCTTACCAAAGGACCATTTAATCAAAATATTTTTCAAAATGGGAGAGAATGAAAGTTTGAAAAAAAATTTCTTTTCTTATTTTTCCCAGAGGATCAAAAATATATTTTCAAAACTAAGGTCATTTTTTAGTTTGATCCCAAGGATAGTAAGTTAGCCCCTTAAACCAATCTAACTTAAGTTATTGTCAAACATCAAAAAGGGGGAGATTGTTGGTACAAGTTGCATCAATGATGTTCTCCTTTAAGTGTTTTAATGTTTGACAATACACTTAAGTCAGTGATACAATGAACAGACAAAGGGGAGCAATGGAGAAGTAACCTAAGTTGAAGAAAAGTCCTAGTTAACCTAGGCACTAAGACCTGGTGAGTGAAGTTGGGCACTAAGACCTGCTCGGAAGGTGGGCACTAAGTCCTGGCAAGGGCTGGGCACCGAAGACCTGCTCGGAAGGTGGGCACTAAGTCCTGGTCGGGGACTGGGCAAGAAGACCTGGCCGAGGGTTGGGCACCGAAGACCTGGTTCGGGGAATTGGGCATGAAGACCTGGCCGAGGGTTGGGCACCTAAGTCCTGGACCTAGGGTTTGGGCACGGAGTCTTGGTCCGAGGGACTGAGCAACTTAGCTGAGCGATGACTAAGGACAGGAGTAGAGACGGGTCAGGGTTTGGGCGTCTCGAGGTCCGGAGGTATCGGAAGCTAAGCAAAAGTCCACCAGAAGGACTGGGTGACAACCATCTCCTAAAAGGAGTAGGTGAAAGATGCGTTCTCGGGGGTGAGAACTTGCGTCGGTTCGACCTAGGGTTTCGTGGAGATCCGAAGTCCGAACCAAGTCCTTAAGGCTAATATTATATGTATATGTGCTTTGTGTTTGTGTATCTTGCAGGTACCAAGATTGGAAGACAAAGCAGGTGTTGGGACCGGGTGCATGTCGACAAGGATACGGGTTCGTAAAATTTTAAATTTTTACGTGCAGCGGAAGAATTAGCATAAAATAATTTCCTAAATTATTTTAACCACGTATCTAGCATGCAACATTATGATGTGTTGACTTAATCATAAAATAAAACTTTATGGAAAAGTAAACTAATTTACTAAGTACCTTTCGTAACTCGAAGTAAGGGACGAGATCCAACCGTAGCGTCCCTTGGATGCTCCGCCTCTATTCGCGTCCACGCCGAATTCTCTTCAGGATGACTTCGCAAAGTCACGAGTTTTGTGCCGACGAGAACTACTAGATTCTCTATAGGCACAACAAGAAAGATCAAGAGAGGAAAGGGAAACTAACCACCAAGAAAACGGAATCGAATTCCGGGAAGAGAGGAGTCGCTATCCGCTTCTTCTTCTTCTTGTTCGGGTTCTCCTTCTTCTTGAAGCTCACGGCAACACCTTCTAATGGAGGAGTTGCGCCGGCCCTAGATGGAGGATGAAGCTTCGAGGTGCGCCGGCCCTAGTTCACCAAGTGGGCGCCGGCCCTAGGCAAGAGAGGGAGAAGGAGAAGAGAAGAGAGAGAGGGAGAGCTCTTATTCAATTACTTGATTAGCGATTGGGAATGCAAGGCTTGCCTATGGTTCCTTATATAGTTGCTTCTCCCTCGCTAAGTCTCTTCTTTAACAGAATTAACGGAATTAGTTATCATAAGAATTTTTATCTTATAAAATTTCTTATGACTTATTCCGTCAAGCCTAGTCTTATTATAACTAATTTATAATAAAATAAATTCTTCTTCTCTTTAAATTATAGAATAAATTTTATAAGAAATTTATAAACTTTCTTATTATGGAAAAATCAATTCATAATTGATTTTATAAAATTAAAATAAACCAATTCATGGATTATTTTAACTTCCATAAAAAGAATAAATTTCTACAAATTTATTTATATAAATTTCTTTATACAAATTTATTTATCCATAATTTATAAAACAAATCACACTAGATTTATTTTATTAATTAAAACAAATAAATTCATTTAATTCCCTTTAATGGCCGGCCACCACAAGGAGGGTTAGCACCCTCTTTGGCCGGCCAAACCAACCCGAACCGGTCGCGAATTAAACTCATTTAATTCGCCCAATAAGCCTTCAAAAGACTTAGCCATTTTTAGCTTCCATTGCGCCTCTGATTAACTCAGATTCGACTTATTTCTCTTGATCGGAAAATCTAATTTTCAACTCATTTTAAATCCCTCAGATTACTCATAGTGCGTGTGACTAAATAGGCTTTCGATTTATGTTGGCCGTCTATAATCAACTAATTATAGAACGATCATGAGTGGCACCTAGTAGTACATCATGATCCCCAATTAATCGAAAGATCAACGGTTTGACCTCAGAAAAAATTATTCTGAAACCCTTCAGCAGCTCTAATAAATCGTGCCCCATTCCCTTCACCACCTTATACCCACTTGGTTCAGGACACGGTCTATTTGTGTCAGTCCCCACTAGGCTGACTACGTCACACCTAGCCCAAGTAATGTCTTTCTCGTCCTTTGGATTTCTAATTACTCTCATGTATTTAAGAGACTTGCACTCTTAACATGATATACTCTGGCTAGAGGTTTTTGAGTAACAATCCGACGATAGGCCTGGGTATACATCTCCTCGCAAGGAGTGGTGAATCCTTTGTAGGCTGTTCAAACATCTTCGGGCACTTTGGCTTATACCCAATCATCCTGGGTCCACACCTCCTTGGAGATGCTTGCTTAAGATGTTAAAGTATAAGTCTCCATGACCAAGATGACTTGAACACCGCAAGTCAAAGGAACATCGCACTTAAGCTGCAGTAAGAACTTCATTGACATATCTATATAGATAACCATATGAAGTTTTACAGCTAGTCACTCCAATGAACTAGTTCCCTTAACTAGCATCCATGTTTATCTCCGGACATCCCAATGTCACCAGTCAGTGAGAATCAGCTGATTAGAGAATAACCCATGCTAGTCTCAACAGAATTGATAGTGTCCGTTTTTATCAATTCATCGACTAGGGATATTTTCAATACTTCACATTTGCACATATAGAGATAATCACAAGTTGTGATCCCATCACAAGTTGTGATCCCATCACAAATTCTCTTATGCTGTGAGTTGTATTGCGGACATTCAGTAGATGAGTTTAAGATCCCAATCAAATACACAAACATGTATACTCAAATAGTGAATTATCATTTATTAAAATAAATGTTTACAATCATAAGGCGATTGCCTTAGGACACTTCTCTCATATCACTAACAGCAGGCAGCTGGAGGCCCTGAATCAGGGTGCCCCCATCAGTGGGGGCGCCCCCATGCATCCAGGGCGCCCCCATCAATGGGGGTGCCCAAGCTAAAGAAGGAAAAAGCAGTTTTCGTGTGGAAAGCAGAATAGGCTCCAAGTGGGGTGCCCGGAGCGTCCAGGGCGCCCGGGTTCAAACCTGTATTTGCTGTTTCGAGTCCGAAACATAGATAAGCCTTCATGAGGGCACTCGGGAGGTCTGGGCGCCCTGGTCAAAGGTTTTATCAGCTGCGGCGAGGTCGACGCGGGGATAAGGTTTGACCGAGTTTATCGCGGCGCCCCCAGGAGTGCTATAAAAGGGGCTTCGACCCCTCTCCTTCAAGAACAACTGCTACAAGTTATTCTGATCATTCTAACTGACGACAACACGCTAATGACGAGGCTCTGCGACCGGGAGGCTCCAGGAGGAAGTGCGCGGCACTTCGGAGGTCCAGATCGGCCGAGCTTCAATTTTGTTTTGTTCGGTTTACGTTTATTATTCCGTACTTAATTTTCTGTACTTGTGCTTGTAATTGTACACTGTAAGACAGGTTTTCTCCGCCTCCAGAAATTCCAGAAAGGAGACCAATAGTGGACTCACGCCGAGTACATAGGCCTTGGAAGTACTGACCCTGGGGGGTTGGGAACCAAGTAAATAAATCCCGCTGTGTCCTTGTATTGCTATTTCTTTTTCTGTTTTATTTTTTTGCTGCACTAACGCTCTGACTAGATCGAACGTTTTACGAAGTTTTCACGACAAGGTTTTCACGGTCGATATTCACCCCCCTCTCTATCGACGGCACCGGTCCTACACCTTCTAGTCTTTTATTTTGTGACCCTTCTCATCTTTTATTTTGTGATGATATAGTTGATGTTGGTCCTAACTTTTCTAATATGGTTGTTGCAGATATTGTTGATGAAGCAAGCATTGTAGATGATTCTAGAGGTGTAGGGGATTGCACTGAGCCCCAGGGACCACCATCATTGATTGGTATATTAGAAGATTCAGTGGATAAGTATGAAAGTGTAGGGACTTGTATGGTGGAAGCAAGAACCCAAGAATCACCTTTCTTAGTTGAATGTCCACCAGAACCTGAACTTGAAGTGGAGCATTTACATGACCAGGAGGAGGCTATGGATACATCTACTCTTGTAGAACCTCCAGGTATCTTTCAGCATGATAAGGTAAGTATTTCTCCCAAGATTGATCTTGTTGGTTGTGAAGCAATTATTGATACATCCTATGTAGACATTGATTGTGAAAAATTCATGGATGTACCTAGGGTTGAATTTGTTGAATGTGATACATTTCTTGATGCATCTTATGTAGAGACTGAGGCTGATTGTTTAGAAAAATTCGTAGAGGTACCTAGGGTTGAGTTTGTTGAAAGTGATGAATCTATTGACACATCTTATGTAGAACCTATTTGAGAAAAATTTATAGAGGTACCTAAAATTGATTTTGTTGGCTGTGAAGCAATTCTTGATACATCTTATGTATAGATTGATTGTGAAAATTTCATAGAGGAACCTAGGGTTGATTTTGTTGAATGTAATGAATTTCTTGACACATCTTATGTAGAGACTGAGATTAATTGTTGTGAAAAACTCATGGAGGTACATAAGGTTGATTTCATTGGTTGTGACGCAATTCTTGATACATCCTAAGTGGAAAATAATGGTGAAAATTCTATAGAGGTACCTAGTGTTGAATGTGTTGGTTGTGATGAATATATTGATACACCTTATGTGGATATTAATTGTGAAAATTCCATAGAGGTACCTAAAATTGATTTTATTGGCTATGATTCATGTTGTGATACATCTTATGCAGAGCTTGAGTGTGAAAATTTCATAGAGGAACCTAGGATTGATTTTGTTGGTTGCTATGAATCTTTTGATACATCTTATGCTGAAATTGTAGCGACCCGCCTTCTCTACCTTAGACGGATCGTTACTTTATCTACTTCTTGACTCTAATGCACGACTAAGAATGCGGAACTTCTTTTTTTTCTTTTAAATTCATCTAGGGATGATATTCTAACTCTAATAGTCATGCATGATATAATGGCACACTTCTTTCTCACTTGTAGAACTTCACTGCAATGGTACCAGTCGACTGCCATCTAACCAGTCGACTGGTATCGGCCACAGAAAGTTTCTGGGCGCGGCACCAGTCTACTGGCCTCTTGGCAGTCGACTGATGCATCGAACAGAAGCTACTGTTCGATAGGCCAGTCGACTGATACTGAACCAGTCGACTGGCACGCCTGAAAAACCTGAAATTCAGATTCGAATCCATGTTTCAAAAGTCCACCAAACTTATTGTTTCAAGTCATACAAAGACACAACACCATTTCTATACTCTATACTAGTTTCCTAAACATTTTAGCCAATCATAACAACTTCATAAACTCGAAATTAGGACTTTTGCGAAAGAAATCAAACTATGAAAATCTATAGGGACTTTAAGCTAGAGTTTTGTACCAAACTTAACTCCTATGCATCCATAACACCAAAACACATGTTCTAAACATTTCTAAAGCATTTTGGAATGTAATGCAACTTTTCTAAGCATATTTATAGCAATAAAAACTTGATTCAAAGGGAAACTAGCTCTATCTTGGCACATGCAAAAATATCTCCAACAAAGTATCAATATTCAAAACTACTCACACTTCTACTCATCCAATGCAATCAATAAGGGTATGTATGCTAAATGAAATGACATGGAATCTTTACTCATGGTTTTAGGATATGCAAAATATCTAAAACGCAAATACTTGGATAAATGCTATATGATCTAACTTAACTAAGACTTTATAATAAATGCACTATAAGTCCTTCATTCATCTTGTCCCAAGGACCTCTCCAAGGTCAGCCACCACACACACGTCACTCAGAACCGCCTTGTCGCCTTCCTTCAGAATTGCTTGCCTTTTACCTTTACCTGCAGTAAGAGGAAATGCAACTAATAAGCAAAAAGCTTAGTAAGTACTATCTAGCTCACAAAATCTCGAAAATGTGCAAACATGCTTTTTAAACAATGTGAAATCACATGAGATACTTTTATGCTTCAAAGAAAACTAAACCATGTATACTCAAGCATTAATAAGTCTCAACTTACTTGTTCTTGGCTTAACTTGAACTTTAGCAATTCTTTAACTTTAAATCTTTCTTTAACTTTTAGAAAACTTCTTTAAACTTTAGAAAAACTTTGCTAAAGCATATACTTGAAAATAATAACTCACTTGGATCCACTTAAGACGTAAGTATCATCTTATGCGCGTTCCCTAAAAGGTTGGGGTAGCGAGCCACCAATCCTAATAGAGCAGACCTTGGTCTACCAGGGCCAAGACCTTGGAATTGGACACCTGGATTTCTTTAACGACGCCCTTGGACGCCGGGTACTGGCCTTAGAAAATAAAATAGCTTACTTTTTCTTATCTTTAATGCCTTGGCATTTTAACGAGCCTCTTGTGTGCCCAAATCCCTAAGTCTTGACTTTTGAGGATTTCTTAAGGCCTTGGCCTTTTCTTTTCTTATCTTTATCTTCTTTTCTTTTCTTATAGCTTTCTTAGACCCTAAACTCATATAGGGTAATTAATTAACTCATACAAGCATGAATCAAACTAGGGTTACATGCATAAATCACAATCTAATGGAAAAATCGCATTTTTAACTTTGTAACGGGAAAAACTTGCGGAAAAAATGCCTCTTACCGTAGGTGAGCAGTACTTACATTGGTTTCCTTGAACTTACAACCAAAATTGACGTCTAGGGCTCGGGAGAAGCTTGAAATCTCTACGAACCGTCCGCGCCTACGTGTTCTTCTCGTCGAGACGGACGAAACGCTCCGTCTCCTTGGTTCCCTCTTGGCCGGCGCCCCCTTGGAAGAGGAGAGGAAGTCTCGGCTTGGTGTTGGCGTGCGCACAAGAGAGGGGAAGAGGATTCCCGTGCGTGTGTCGCGCGGCTAGGGTGAGGAAGAGAGAAAACCAAAAATCCAATTTCCTCTCTTAACTTATCTATTTATACTATCTTTATGGAAAAAACGTAACTATTCTATAAATATATTTCTCTCCACCTTTTGTTGTGCTTGATACCCTAGCCCAGCCGGTCACCCGCGCGCTTGCTCTTCCGGTGGTCGCGGGTTCGAACCCCCTGCTGCCCTTTAACGTTTTTCCTTTTTTTAAAAAAATACTAAACGGACTCGGAAAAATCCACAAAAATATTCTAAAAATTTCTAAAAATCTAAAGAATATTTCTAAAGTACTTTTAACTAATTTCAAGGATTTTAAAGACTTGAGATGGAAATTTTGGGGCGTTACAGAAATTGATTGTGAAAAATCCATGGAGGTACCTAAGGTTGATTTTGTTGGTTGCTATGAATCTTTTGATACATCTTATGCTGAGATTGATTGTGAAAAATTAATATAGGTACCTAGTGTTGATTTTGTTGGATGTGATTCATGTTGTGATATATCTTTTGTAGAGACTGATTGTGAAAAACTCATAGATGTATATAAGGATGATTTTAATGGTTGTGATGAATTTCTTGCTACACACTGTGGATACTGATTATGAAAACCCCATAGAGGTACCTGAGATTGATTTAATTGGTTGTGATAAATTCCTTGATACATCTTTTGTAGAAATTAATTGTGAAAAATTCATAGCGGTACGTAGTGTTGATTTCATTGGCTGTGATACATATCTTGATTCATCTTATGTAGAAAATAATTGTGAAAAACTCATGGAGGTACCTAAGATAGATTTTATTGGATGTGATGCATATCTGGATACATTTTATGTAGAGGTTGTTTGTATTTCATTCCTTTCTTACCCTGTATGCATGCGGGAGGTATTTTCTTTACATGGTTTTGCAGGATCCCGTAGGCTTCTAGAATGGGTACTCAAACTTAATAGCCTACAACCTCCCGGAAGGAATTCTAAAGAGCATGCAGTGGGAGGGGTCGAGTTCACTTTGACTTTTAATTATTTACCCCAAGAATGGATTCTGAACCTTAATCGTCTTCGACCCCTGGAACATACTTGTGCGAAGATAATAAGGGAGACAACACACTATGAGATTGATCACATGAGGATAGTTCTCCCAAGATGGATGTTACGTGCTCTTTACCCAATTTGAAGGGGAGTTGTTTCTTCTTACACTTTTACTTCATTGTAAATATCACTTTCATGTTTTCAAGCAGTAATTTTTCTTTTAAAATGAGTTCTTGCTAATAAATGCTTAGGTAGTGTAGAATGAATAAAGAATCATTGTAGATACCATTTTATCCCTTTTGGCATTTTATTTCTTGCATGACTAGGAATAAATGTATCCATCTAGATTTTCTTATATCATTCTAGAGTCCTTTGAAAGCAAATTAAATTTGGTTGTTAGAACTTAGGATTTGAACAAATGGATGAAAATTCTTGGATGCTTGAGTACTACTTAGTTATGGACTCTAGATTGATGACTTGAGATGAATTCTTTTTACCTAGAGAGGATTTGGCCTAATTTTTATGATACACCCATGTGATTGTACTCTAGAACTTGCTTAGGTTCTTTCAAAGCTATATTTCTATGATTGGACCACATTTATAGAGGTGAATCGCTTTGTTTCCTTCCCCTATATTGTCATATCAATTCTTGCAAGATTCCTTGTTGATACACTCTTATTTTATATTTCCTTTCCCTATTTTTTCTGTCCATCATAATATTTTCCATGGACTTGGGTGTCTTAATGTTTCTTGATGTTACTTTGCCCGAGACGGACAAAAGTTTAAGTGTGGGGGAGGATGCAAGCATTCTACCAAATTTTGAGGACAATCAAGCATTGACAACCTACAAGGAAAGTGTGCTAATTTGAATTGAGTTTTGTATCAAGAGTGAGTTGCAAAAGTTGGTTAGTGAAGACTACATGTAGAACATCTAAATTCCTAGTTATAATTTGAGGTTTCAAGTGCTTTGAGGCATACTCCAAAGAAAATTTTTTTTTGTAACATTTGGTAACATACAAGCAAAGGTGTGCCAATTGGAAGGAGCTTTGTATCAAGTTTGGGTTGAAAGAATATCCATCAGTTCAGTTGCATGAAAAGGAAAGAACTTTGTGATCTGAAGAGAAAAAAAAAGAAAAAAAAAGTTAGAGAGCAAAGATACAACCTTAAAAGTTCAAGTTATGGATAGGAAACAAGCTCCATTGGACCAAGTATCAAGTAGGAACAAAAGGATGATCACATTCCATATTATCAAGTTGAAAAGTTTCGAAAGGCTGTACATCTCAGATTTATCCAGTTGGAGCTAGTCATTGGAAGGCATTGAAGAAAAAAAAAGGAAAACAGAAGTTAGCTGCAAACAAAAATAGAAAACTAAAAGAAGCAGCTGGAAAAAAACAGAAGAGGAAAAAAAAGAAAAGAACATTAAGTGGAAGTCAAGAGCTGGGTTAGTTTACTGAATTTGATGAGGAGAACAAGATGCTAGTTGGATTTTAGATGTAGTAGTGATTGGAAAAAAGTCATCTCGGTAGAAGAGAGTTCAGAGTTCTGCAGTTTCAGTTCTGTTCGAGCCCTGATCGGTCCCCAGTCCGATCAGGAAGGGGTCTGATCAGTCTCCAGACCAATCAGAGGCAGTATAGTCCATTCAGAAGCAGAGCCAGACCGATCAGGAGAAGTCTGATCGGTCTCCAGACTGATCAGCAGGTTGGCACACTTCATTCAGCATTGTTTTCATCCAAATCAGAGGCACCATGCAATTCCTATTCACCTTAGCTCTGATTTCACTCGAAGATACCATAAAGGGGCAAAGTGTATTGGGTTACATTTTTGGTGTCCAAGTTTTCCATTTTCTTTACTTTTCCATATTTCATTATTATGTTATATTTCTTTTCCATATTTCTTTATCATACCATGTTTCTTTACTTTCTTTATCATGGTTCTTTAGTATCCAAACATTCATTCAACTTCTATTTCATTTCTATCATTCTATATTTCTTTACCATGTTCTAATAAGCTTTTGTAGGTGTGGATCCAAATCAAGAATGGTGGTGGAGAGTAGATAATAAGCAAGTCTATGGTAGTGCAAGAACCATGTTGTATTTGAGTGAGCTCCACTTTCATCAAAAATGTAGAACTTAGGGAGAGAGCCACCTAAATACTTCCTTTGAAAGGTTTTTTGAGTTTAATTCATCTCAATGAGTCATGATGGATGAAGTATGCTAAGTTGTTGATTTAAGGACAAGATACTAGTCTATTGAGCTTAGATTTTTGAGAATTGACAACCCTAGGTAATTTCCTTTCAATTGCTTCTAACTATGATTGAGACTAATCTAGGAGGATACATCTTAGGTTAACTAGTTAGCTTGTGCGAGACGCCCAAGAGTAAGTGTGGGAGAGTTGATAACTACCATTTTGTTGATAAATTTAGGCTCTCAAATCCATATTTTGATCCACTTTTATATGATTAAGTTTGCATTTACTTAAGGTTTCATGAATTATCTCTATTTTAGCTCAAGATTCAATTCTTTTTATATTTAAGATGTTTTGGCACTAAAATGTGAATCTAATTTTGTAAGCTTCAAATGATCATGGACCTAGATCAGATTGGGTCAAACTTGAGCCAGAATTGGATCCGGATCAAGGTGATCAAGTATCGGATTAATATGGGACGTCCGATCAAGAAATGGCTAGATCTGAGCCATCCGTCAGCTTCTGATCAATCCTAGCTCAAGATGGAATTAATCAAGTCTATGGATCAAGATCTGAAGTTTGTAGCCTAATCAAAATTAATCCAGTCGTTGGATCAAGCTCGAGAGGGTCTAAGTCGTCCATTCAAAGATCAGAGCAATCTGAGCCACCTGATGTAGATCTGATCAATCCGAGCTGAGGAGGAGCAGATCTTGACCCTTGATTGAGATCTGGAAGATTTGGGGTTGATCCGAGTTAATCCAACCGTTGGATGGGGCAAGGAAGATCTCAGCCGTCCAAAATTCAAAAGGAGGATTTAAATCAGAAACTCCCTCTTCAAGATCGCGTCGTCACGTCGTCGTAGAGTAGCTGTTCTTTCGAGTTCTTCGTCATTTCTTCATCATTTTCTTCCTCATTTTCTTCCTTAGATCGCGCGGCCACATCAGATCTACTTCTTCTCAAGTTTTAAGATCGCGAAGGTAAGATTTCAGGTTTGTTTGCTAACTATTCTCGCAGCTGAAGGAGTCCAGGAGGAGGGTTTCGCCCGGAGTCCATTCCACTGATCGCTTACGATTGACTGCCGATCTCCATCGACCGAAGCTGAAGGATCGTTCGGAGGGGTTCTCCAAACTGATCTGAAGGTGTTTGAGCTCAATCGCGAGTCAGCGCATCAAGAAGAAGATGTTTGGTGGCAGCGTTGCAGCTACTGACCGATCGCGTGACCGTACAGAGGGTTCTATGATCGGTCCCGTGACCGATCAGAAGAGGACCTGATCGGTCGGTTGACCGATCAGGAAGGCCAGTGCAGAGTAAATTGATCCAAGGAACTTGTCTTCGATGGTTTTTGAGCCAAGAGGGTTTCTAGCTCAATCTTTGTGTGACGGCAAAGGGAAGACTTGATTAGAAACTGATTTGATGTTTAAGTTTAGATAATTTCGATTTCAAGCATTTACTTTCCTCAATTGTTCTAGCTTGTTGCCTTCATTTCAAGTTAAGTTCTTAAGCCAAGTTTTGTTCTAGCTTTCTTTAATCTGCAATTAGTTCTCTGCAATTTATTCCTTGCATTTAAGTTTAGCTCTTAAGTTTCAATGCCAATGCTTTGAATGTAATTGCTTAGTTCTTCCAATAGGTTAAGAGTAGTTCTTGCAATTTCTTTAGTTAAGTCCATTTCGTTCCATGCTTTAGTTAAGTTCATTCTATTTCATATTGTCATTTCCTTCTTGCCAAAAACCCCCCATTTCATTAGAAAACCCAAACATTTGACGACAAATAACTTGCAAGCTCGAGTTAAACATTCATTCAACTAGTCCTTGGAAAAATACAACCTGAAGCCCCTCTACTACATTTTAACTTTATTAGCCAAGGGTTTTCAGTTTTATAAATATCTAAATTTGAGTGCTCATCGTGACACTAGTATTGGGCACCATCACACCCCCAAGGCTTCAACATCTATTCTTTCCAACTCTCTAAACACATTCGCTTTCGCGCTGCACTCCGGCAAAGTTCCATTTCGAGTTTCAGCGCCGACAACAACCCTCTGCTCCGGAATTCGATCCATCTCGGGCGTCGGTAAAGTTTCAATTTACAAAAGTGCTGTGATTTAGTTTTCAAATTCTATATATGTACTGTCAATCTGTAATAATCTTTCTGAATATAGAATTGCCCAAAGTAAACGGTCAAGGACCGTGGACCTTGGAGTAGGAGCCGACCGCGACTCTGAATCAAGTAAAAAATCGACTTGTGTTCTCGTGCACTTTATCTTTTTCCGCTGCGTATATTCTTTAACTGTCCGAAAATTTATTAACGATATTCACCCCCCCCTCTATCGTTTTCTTCGATCCAACACTTTAGATACATAAGCAATGAGCGGCATCTAGCAATGCATCATTGCTACCCAAGTAACAAGAAAAGTCGAGATCCGACTAAATCTCCGTGACTATGATAATGTATGACTTTGTCCTTCTATTCTCAATATCTAGATTGACCATTGAGGCATAGACCGTGTCATCCTCAGTCAATCTTGTATTTCTTGATCCCCGAGTAGACTCACTCAATCAAATGACCTCAATATCTCATATTGACTCATTTGAGCATGACCATGCATTTTAGCAGTCCTACTCGATCAAGGGGCCCACAGATATCACTCCCGTCATATGAGAGGGATAGATCACATCTACATCACTCACATCCCTCCGCATAATTCATTACATACCCAGTGATCGACTTTATAGTCCACCCTGTTACGGGTGATGTTTGACGATACCAAAATACATAACTCCTTATGTAGGGAACCGTAGTGACTTCAAGTCTAAGGACTATTCATATTAATAGTCACATGAGAAAGTTTATGACACTCATATAACAATCTATGAAACTTTCTCATGGCGGGTCAATTCAGCACACATTCTCCAATGTATACCCATGTGTCAACTTGATATCACATATCCATGACTTGTGAGCTCAAGTCATCAGTTGACCTACATGCTAGTCTCCATGCATTAATATTGTCCTTGAATATTAATACTTGACTAGGAATGGTTTAGAGTAGTGTTCTCTACATCATCTCACTATCGATTCAACCTATCGATATAATGTAGATAAGAACCTACTACCCAAGGACATTATTATACTTAGTTATTTAGCACAAATACAAAGTAAGTATAATAACCAAACATGCCTTTATTAATAATAGAATATGATACAAAATGTCCTTAGTCAAACATCACATAATTAGCTCTAGGGCTCCTATTAAAAATCTCCCACTAGCACTAGTGACAATCACTGTAATATCTAATACCCAGTGACCTAGTGTGACCATCATGCTTCTTTTGTACCAAAGCCTTGGTCAAAGGATCCGCGATGTTAGCCTCAGTGAGTACTCTGCATATCCTCACATCTCCTCTATCGATGATCTCTCTAATGAGATGGAAGCGCCGTAGTATATGTTTGGTCCGCTGATATGACCGAAGTTCCTTAGCCTGTACAATAGCCCCATTGTTGTCACAATAGAGGTCTATCGAGTCCACAATGCTAGGAATCACACCAAGCTCTACAATGAACTTCCGGATCCAAATAACCTCTTTTGCCGCCTCAGACGCGGCAATATACTCAGCCTCTGTTGTAGAATCTGCGACTGCGTCCTGCTTCGAACTCTTCCAGCTCACAGCGCCACCATTCAGGCAAAATACATACCCTGACTGCGATCTAAAATCATCCCTGTCTGTTTGTAAGCTTGCGTCACTGTAACCCTTTACAGCTAGCTCCTCATCGTCTCCAAATATTAAAAAATATTCTTTCGTCCTTCGTAAGTACTTAAGAATATTCTTGACAGCAGTCCAGTGACTTTCACCTAGATCTGACTGGTACCTGCTCGTCATGCTCAAAGCATACGAGACATCTGGACGAGTACAAAGCATGACGTACATGATAGACCCTATAGCAGATGCATAAGGGAGCTGATCCATACGGTCTCTCTCCTCCTTAGAAGAGGGACCTTAAGTCTTCGAAAGACTCACACCATGTGACATTGGCATAAATCCCTTCTTGGAATTCTACATGGCAAAACGATTAAGCACCTTGTCAATATATGTACTCTGACTTAAGTCAACCAATCTCTTACATCTATCTATATAGATCATGATGCCTAGGATATAGGCTGCTTCACCTAAGTCTTTCATTGAGAAAAAATTCCCTAGCCACGTCTTCACAGACTGTAGTGAAGAGATATCATTCCCAATGAGGAGTATGTCATCTACATACAAGATCAAGAAGACAACTGTGCTCCCACTAACCCTCTTGTAGACACAGGGTTCATCTTCATTCTTGATGAAACCAAACGCTTTGATTGCATCATCGAATCGAAGATTCCAGCATTGAGAAGCTTGCTTTAGCCCATAAATGGACCTTTGTGTTGGGACCGGGTGCATGTTGACATGGATGCGGGTTCGTAATTTTAAAATTAATTACGTGCAGCGGAAGGTTTAGCATAAATAATTTCTCAAATTATTTAACCACACATCTAAGCATGCAACCTTATATTGTGTAGACATGATCATACATTTAAAATTTTACAGAAAGTAAACTAATTTACTTGTTACCTCGCGTAACTCGAAGGAAGGGACGAGATCCAACCGTAAGCGTCCCTTGGAAGCTCCGCCTCTATTCGCGTCCACGCCGAGTTTTTTTCGGGATGACTTCGCAAAGCCACGAGTTTCGTGCCGACAAGAACTACTAGATTCTCCAAAGGCACGACAAGAATACCAAGAGAGAGATGGGAAGACTAACCACCAAATGAAGAACGGAATCAAGATTCCGGGGAGGAAGGAGTTGCGCCCGCTTCTTCTTCTTCTCACGGCAGCTGCTTGGTGGATGAAGCTCACGGCAACAAGGGGGTCCTCTAGGGCAGGCGGCACTAGAGGAGGGAGAGGGAGAGAAGGAGAGAGAGAGAGGGCTTATTCCTAGATCTCTTAGATTGATTTCCAAGCCTTGCCTTGGTTCCTTTATATAGTATCCTCTCAATCGCCAAGTCTCCTTTTTATGGAATAAATTTTTATAAGAAATTTATCATATAAATTTTTCTATGATTTATTCCATCATGCCAAGTTTTTATCATAATTTAATTTATGATAAAAGCAATCATGTCTCTCCCTTTTTTTTCTTATGGAAAGAAATTTCTTTATATAAATTTCTTTATCATGGTAAATCAATCCATTATTGATTTTATAAAATAAAATAAACCAATCCATGGTTCATTTTAATTTCCATGAAAAATAAATTTCTTTATATAAATTTCTTTATCATGGTAAATCAATCCATTATTGATTTTATAAAATAAAATAAACCAATCCATGGTTCATTTTAATTTCCATGAAAAATAAACCAAACCTTGGTTTATTATAAAATTTATATCATCCATAATTTTATAAAACAAACCACACTTAGTTTATTTTATAAATTGAACCAAACAATTTGGTTCTCCCCTTTTGATGTGGCCGGCCAAACCCAAGCCAAGACCATATGAATTAAACTCATTTAATTCGTCCAATAAGTCTTCAAAAGACTTAACCATTTTATGCTTCCGATGCGTCTCTGAAAAATTCAGATTCGACTTATCTCTCTTGATCGGAAAATCCAATTTTCAACTTGTTTTAAATCCCTCAGATTACTCGTAGTGTGTGTGACTAAATAGGCTTTCGATTTATGTTGGCCGTCTATAATCAACCAATTATAGAACGATCATGAGTGGCACCTAGTAGTACATCATGACCCCCAATTAATCGAAAGATCAACGGTTGACCTCAAAAATAATTCTGAAACCCTTCAGCAGCTATAATGAGTCGTGCCCCATTCCCTTCACCATCTTATACCCACTTGGTTCAGGACACGGTCTATGTGTGTCAGTCCCCACTATGCTGACTACGTCACACCTAGCCCAAGTAGTGTCTTTCTCGTCCAACGGATTCTAATTACTCTCATGTTTCTGAGAGATTCATACTCTGAACATGTGATGCTCTGGCCAGAGGCTTCGAGTAACAATCCGACGATAGGCCTTGGGTATACATCTCCTCGCAAGGAGTGGTGAATCCTTTGTAGGCTGTTCAAACATCTTCGGGCACTTCGGCTTATACCCAATCATCCTGGGTCCACACCTCCTTGGAGATGCTTGCTTAAGATGTCAAAGTGTAAGTCTTCATGACCAAGATGACTTGAACACCGCAAGTCAAAGGAACATCGCACTTAAGCTGCGGTAAAAACTTCATTGACATATCTATATGTAGATTACCATATGAAGTTTTACAGCCAATCACTCCAATGAACTAGTTCCCTTAACTAGCATTCATGTTTATCTCCGGACATCCCAATGTCTCCAGCCAGTGAGAATCAGCTGATTAGAGAATAACCCATGCTAGTCTCAACAGAATTGATAGTGTCCGTATTTATCAATTCATCGACTAGGGACAATTTCAATACTTCACAATTGCACATGTAGAGATAATCACTAGTTGTGAATTCATCACAAATTCTCTCATGCTGTGAATTGTATTGCGGACATTCAGTAAATGAGTTTAAGATCTTAATCAAATACACAAACATGTATACTCAAATAGTGAATATTCATTTATTAAAATAAATGATTACAATCATAAGGCGATTGCCTTAGGACACTTCTCTCACAATGCTAACACTTTGCAATTTACATACCTTTCCAGCATGCTTTAGATCTACAAAACCCTCAAGTTGTGTCACGTACACATCCTCAAGTAGGGCTTTATAAAATAGGGCTTTAGACACCTCAAATCGCTCGCCTAGCTTGCCCTTGATATAGTTGTTTTAGATGCTCAACCATATCATGTGCATTCATGTTCTCATGTTGCTTCTGAAGCTCAGAGTTCATGGTGGGAAGCATAAGGCATGATACATCAAGTGCATCATCCTGATGCTTCTTGAAAGCATCCTTTTCGACACGGGTAGCGGTAGCGGCGGGTGCTTCTGGAAGAGATTGCTCTAGGACGTATAGTTTTCGTTCTTGTTTGAGGACTATCCTCAAGTTTCTGTACCAGTCCAGGAAATTAGCTCCGTTGAGCTTGTCCTTCTCAAGGACGGATCACAGAGAGAGAGTATTTAACGTGTTAGATGACATGGTGATCTACAACAGTAGAATTATACAGAAATAAGTATTATATCTAATTCATTTAATTAGGACTTTAATTAAATGATGCTCCCACTGAATCGTAGAGCTTTGGTTGGGGCTAGTCATGGATGTAGGCAAACTTAATTTACTAACACTACTAGCTCCAAACCAAATAGCAATCATTATTCATATGGGACAAGATCCATATTATATTTAATCTTGAGTTAGCTTTGGCTAATCGCCCAAGACTTGGTATAATTAGGTAGGTAACATTTTACCAATTACATCTCATGCAACTCTTTGAAACAAAGGGTCAAGATCCACATTACACATCATCTTGAGTTAGCTTTGGCTAATCGCCCAAGACATGGAATAATTGTTCTCTTACCCAATTTTCTCAACTTTTGGGATATGCCTCCAAGTTTCTCAATCTAATTGAGGGGACTTAATTAAGTCTCACCCAAAGTTTGATAGTGGGACATCACAATTGTCCTCTCGCACTCTACCAAGATAAAATGCGTCACTTTGCTTTGGCAAACCCAACAACAAATGATCGAGGTAGTTTATGAGTACCAAACTTTGGTAGGCATATTGAGTTGACATAATTGAGATAATTATTTATCTAATCAAGCATCATATACACACATTGCATATATCAATATATAAGCGATAAAATGTGACATGGTTATGGCCCGTATACTATGATCTTCCCAAGACAATGAGAAGATCGACGGTCAACCTAGGGATAACATCTTTTCCAAGTGCATCCTTCGGTCATCATATGCGATCGGCATCCTTCTTGTAACTTCATTCTTCAATGGACACTCCACTACTCCTTTTGTACATTACAATGTAGGAAAACTCGAGTTACATTCGAGTCTAAATCTATTTTTACAACTTGGAAAAATAGAGACAAGGCACGACACACAGGCCGTATTATGAATTACAACATGCACACACACACATATTCATCCAATCATATTGGGGTTAAGGCCATAACCATGCACCATGTCATCAATCATATACAATAGATTTAGGACATCAATTTTTATTATGATTGTAAAAATGCTCATGAGCCGAACCCATAGGTTATAAAATTTGTCGAGTGCATTCGCATCATAACACACTTTCATATTTCATATGATGATGTTATAGACTTTTAGTTTGATCAACACAAACTTTTATATCTCGACAAATGCTCATACATTATACAATCTATAATAAAATTATAGCCTACTTCTATATCACATATAAAAGTTTTCTAAACATTGTACAATCTTTCGCAAGTGGCTCTGATACCACTGTAGGGATCTATAGGTAAAATATTTAAAATCGCAGCGGAAATAAGATCCCTCGAGTGATCCATGCGAAAGAAAAACTCATACAAAGTGATCTACAATTCCTATCTTATAGGAATACCTTTGTCGCGTGCCCTTCGCTTATCCCGCTAGTCCTTTAGTTCGCCGGATCTCTTACACGTTCAAGTGTCCGTGCCTCTATGTGTATCCACACAAACACGATCTACGCCTCGGAAAGGAACCACCTTAGTTGTGCTAGTAACTTGGGATGGTTTACAAAGCACAAGAACCTCCACTAGGAAGTTATGGACAAGGAGGAAGAAAGAAGAGGAAGAGAGATGCACCCTCTAGCCTTTGACAAGGGGGGGGGGGGGGGGGGTATTTATACTCATCTAATGAATACCAAGGGTCTATGTCCCTTGAGCTCCTCTCATCTTAATGCTAATAAAACCCAATGAATACCAAGCCTCTTGGTATTCCTTGAGACTCTTAATATTCTATTCATCTAATGAATAGAATGTCTCTTAGCCTTCCTCTTAAATAATATTTATTAAACCCTTTAATGAATATTATCCATAATTAAGTAGCTGAGTCTAATCTAGATGAGTCTAACTCAAATTAGACTCAATCCCATAATCTAATTGGATTCACTTGAGTCTAACTCAATTAATCCAATTCAAATCAAATCTTAGTCAAACCAAGATCAATTAATCTCTGAAGCATCGTGTCCTTAGTGTGTGACCCAATAGGTTCTCGTAATGTTGGCAATGTGTCTAAACCACTTTAGACACATAAGCAATGAGCGGCATCTAGCAATGCATTATTGCTACCCAAGTAACAAGAAAAGTCGAGATCCGACTAAACCTCCGTGACTATGGTAATGTATGACCTTGTCCTTCTATCCTCTATATCTAGATTGACCATTGAGGCATAGACCGTGTCATCCTCAGTCAATCTTGTGTTTCTTGATCCTCGAGTAGACTCACTCAAACAAATGAGTTCAATATCTCATATTGACTCATTTGAGCATGACCATGCATTTTAGCAGTCCTACTCGATCAAGGGGCCCACAGATATCACTCCCGTCATATAGGAGGGATAGATCCCATCTACATCACTCACATCCCTCCACATAATTCATTATATACCCAGTGATCGCCTTTATAGTCCACCATGTTACGGGTGACATTTGACGATACCAAAGTTCATAACTCCTTATGTAGGGAACCGTAGTGACTTCAGGTCTAAGGACTATTCATACTAATAGTCACATGAGAAAGTTTATGACACTCATATGACAATCTATGAAACTTTCTTATGGCGGGTTAATTCAGTACACATTCTCCAATGTATACCCATGTGTCAACTTGATATCACATATCCATGACTTGTGAGCTCAAGTCATCAGTTGACCTACATGCTAGTCTCCATGCATTAATATTGTCCTTGAATATTAATGCTTGACTAGGAATGGTTTAGAGTAATGTTTTCTACATCATCTCACTATCGATTCAACCAATCGATATAATATAGATAAGAACCTACTACCCAAGGACATTATTATACTTAGTTATTTGGCACAAATACAAAGTAAGTATAATAACCAAATATATCTTTATTAATAATAGAATATGATACAAAATGACCCTAGTCATGTAACGACCCGGCCCATTTGGCGGCCCATTTGGCGGTCCATTCGGCGACCCCTTATCTATCTGTGGGTCGTCGACCGTCGACCGTCGACCGTGCCGTTACGAATACTAGGTCTTCCCACTCCTGGGCATGGATTTTTGCCTTCCCAGGATTCGAACTCTAGACCCAGGCTTAAATCTAGTTCTTTGTGAATCCTGAATACCAATTGAGCTATAGCTCAATTGGTATTCAGGATTCACAAAGAACTAGATTTAAGCCTGGGTCTAGAGTTCGAATCCTGGGAAGGCAAAAATCCACGCCCAGGAGTGGGAAGACCTAGTATTCGTAACGGCACGGTCGACGGTCGACGGTCGACGACCCACAGATAGATAAGGGGTCGCCGAATGGACCGCCAAATGGGCCGCCAAATGGGCCGGGTCGTTACAAGTCAATCATCACATAATTGACTCTAGGGCTCCTATTAACAATTAGAACATTGGTTGTAACAGTCGAAGCTGAGTGGGAGGGGCAGTCGACTGGTCGCGGCCATTTACTACTCGAGCTCTATTTAAAAGAGCTTGTTTAAGGCTACTGTTCCTTGGCGAAACTTGCTTGGTCAAAGCTAGTTAGTAGCCTATTGTACTCAGGTAGTGTCCAGAGCTTGTGGAAATGTTTCTCCACCCACAAGGAGCTACGTGATCTAGCCGGAGGTGCTCCGGGGAATCATCCATCGACGGATTAGGGATCGCCCACCTTACGGGCAGCCGTGGAATAGGAGTTCTATCTCCGAACCACGTAAATAGGTGTGTCTCAGTTGTTAGTTTTGTTTTTACTTAGTATTTTCCGCTTGCACACTAACAATTGTAGGAAGAAAGCAAGAAGTTGCTATTCACCCCCCCCCCTCTAGCAAGCCATCAACGATCTAACAACCTTTACGTGGTTTGGAGATGACGCTCCTACTCCACGGCTGTCCGTAAGGTGGGTGATCCCTTGATCCTTCGGTGGATCACTCCACGGATGCCCTCCGGCTAGCTCGTGTAGATCCTTGTGGGTGGAGAAACCTCGCCACAATCCCGAACACACTTCTGAGCAACTAAGACTACTAATGAGCTCTAACCAAGCTCATTTCGTCAACTTCCTCCAGCCAAACCAAGCTCTCTTAAATAGAGCTCTTGGCTGAAAATAGCCGCTACCAGTCGACTGCCCTGGGCAGTCGACTGATCCCACCCCAACTACTAGCCAACGGCTAACTCAATGGCTAGTTTTTGGGTTTACCAGTCGACTAGTCCTGGACCAGTCGACTGATGTCTCTGTAAGATGTGTATACTGAAAGACATGACTTCTTTATATGAACATCTTCATTTTGATAAGATAATCACAACTACACTAGGTGTCTGTTTATATTAGTACATGCATGAAGTCCAATTACTTTGCATTCTAGATAACATGGTGTGTGGTGTCACACGGAAGATCATGTTATCAGTTCCTTGCTTATTATAAATAGAGGCTCACAACTGAGATGGAATTGCACAACCCATCGGGATGGTTGTAGTGTAATTAGGTGTGGTTGGTCTTGATCATAGAATTACACTAGTGTGCTTTGAGTACATTGAGCATGACCAAAACCTGAGGTTATCCAATTTGTACTGACTCAATAATTGGATAGGACCTCAAGATCTTATTATGGAGTACGATCCCTTAATCCCGATATAATAACGGGCATATATTATTAATTATTATTACTTTGATTTACCAATGGGCGAGATCTATTCTGTTAGATCGATAAGCCCGGTAAGTTGGGAGATAATATTAATAATATGATGTGATGTTGATTATTGATGGAATCCGTGTCCTGGTGAGTTGGGTTGATGATGCCCCCTTGATGAGCTCGAAAGGTTCATCATGCTGAACCCTCCAGGTGGATTTGATCCGGCATGATGATAAGGTCGAGTGGTACTAGTCAAGGATCCAGAGGTTAATTAATTTGAATTGTCAGTAATTTAAATTAATTAATAGGCATTTGATATCTTAAACACGGGGGGATGGACGACTCGTAATATGTGGAGCCCATATGAAAAAATGGGGGTTGGTGAGGAAGTTCAGTTAAGATTCTTTAGTGGAATGGATCTTAATTAATGGATCGGGTTTAGATCCATTGTGTTGGTGCAAGAAGCACCTAAGTCAAACCTGTGTTTTGATAATGGCAAAGGGTTCAAAAGTTAAGGTGTTATTGTGATCTAACAAGCTTACTATGTGTGTAGGAAAAGTCCTAGGTACACTAGGCAAGAAGTCCTGGCAAAGGGCTGGGAAAGAAGTCCTGGTCAAGGACTGGAAAAGAAGACCTGACCGGAAGTTGAACAAAGAAGTCTTGGTCGAGGACTGGGCAAGAAGTCCTAGCAAAGGGCTGGGCACCGAAGACCTGACCAGAAGTTGGGCAAGAAGTCCTAGTCGCGGACTGGGCACGAAGACCTGGTCAGGTGGATTGGGCAAAAGTCCAACCGGAGGAGCAGGTTGGCAAAAGGTAAACTCTCCTAAGAGGAGTAGGTGAGGACGCGTTCCCCGTACGAGGGAACAGTAGGTGTCGGTTCGACCTAAGGTTCCATTTAGGAAACCCAAAGTCAGAACCAAGACAGCTTAGGCTGTAAAGAATGGCTAACATGTTTGCTTCTTTTTGTGTTGGAACTAACCTTGGTTGCAGGGATCGAAGGACTGGTCTTCTGCAGCTGAGGTGCCTCAACGGAGTGAGGCGCCTCACTGGGGCTAGGCGCCCGTATGGATACGAGCACCCCAGTTGAAGGCTAAACCAAAGCAAGCGAAGCAAAACTGCCACGAAGCCTCTAGACATACTCAGCTCAGGCGCCCGGGACCATACGGGCGCCCCCATCAGCTCAAGCGCCCCTGTGAGATGGATAAGCGTTGACGAAGCCTGCGGATAAGAGATTGCACAGGAGAGGCCACGTGTAGGCGCCCTCATCGACACAGGCGCCCCCATGGGTGCTATAAAAGGGGGTTCACCCCCAAGGCTTCGAACAACAATTGTTGTCAACGCTCCAAGCACTTTCGTTCAAGAGCTATGCTCCGACAAACTCTGACTTCAAGATTCCAGCGTCGACGATGACCCTCTGCTCCGAAATTCGATCCACCTCGGGCGTCGGTAACAAAAAGTGTTGCAAGTTTAATTTTCATCTCTATTTTTGTACTCAATTTGTAAAATTCTTTTTGCGACTATAGAATTGCCCAAAGTAAACGGTCAAGGACCGTGGGCCTTGGAGTAGGAGCCGATCGCGACTCCGAACCAAGTAAAACCAACATGTGTTCGCGTTTGTTCTGTTATTTTCCGCTGCGTATATTCTCTAGGTTTCCGAAAATTTTGATATCGATATTCACCCCCCCCCCCTCTATCGATTTCTCCGATCCAACACATTGGTAGGCCAAGATCCAACTCCTCCTCTTGGTCCCTACCATAGCCCTATATATACCCAAGGAGATCATGAAACCAAGGCTTGATCCAATAGTTGACTCCCAAGGCTTTCTCTCTCTCTCTCTCTCTCTTCCTCCTCTTCACCTCTAGGGTTTGGCCGGCAGTAAGGGAAGGAGAAGTTTCTCCTTCTCTTTTCTTCTTCTCTCCTCCAACTCCACTTGACCAGGACACACGGGAAGAAGGTCCCTACCATCTGTGGTGGTCGGCGGCCAAGGAGAGAGGGGTGGCGGCCAAAGGGAGGCGACACAAGAGGTGGTGCGGCGGCACCACAAGGAAGGGAAAGAAGGAGTTGTTTTGGTCGGTTGGGAGAGGAAGAAGGAGATCTTTCTTCTTCTTCATCTACTTCTCCTTCCTCTCAAAGTGCGCAGCTGGTCCGGTGGCCCTTGGGCAGCTCCGGCGGTCGGCGGCGCTAAGGGAGAGGAGGTGGTGGCTTTCGGCGGAAACCCCTAGTGGCTAGGGTTTTGGTTTTTGGCCAAGTCAAGGAGAAGAGCTCTTTTGGAGGGCCTCGGTGATCTCAGTTCTTGGTAGACCGTCGCCAATACGACGTCTGAGAAGGGAGGGACATAAGGTAGAAGGTCGTGAGGTGATCGAGAAGGTATAACTCTTTCCCAAGCTCCTTGTTCAATTATGTGCCATGTTATGTTTGCTTCGTCATTTCATGTTAGTTAGTTTATTATTTTAATTTTGTATCATAGCTAATAATTTACTAACTAGACCCCGACCATAAACACAAAAGTCTGCGATCCACTTGTCACCTTTTCCGCGGTCGAACGGTCAAGCAAATTACAAGGCCGATTTTTGTAATTGGCCGAGTTGTAATTTGGATCGTTCGATACGGCACAAGATGGTCGTTGGGAGACGGATCTCCATTCGGATTAATTTTTAATCCGTAGACATGGAGAGGTCTCTCAAGGATGACCAAGTTTTCGCTAAGGAAACCCGCCAAGTCATACCCAACAATTGGTATCAGAGCTGAGGTTTCCGGCTTTGTGTGTTTAGGATTGGTTAATTTTTGCATTTTCATACATTTTATTTTGCTGGATGATGCGTGGATGTGCGTATGCTAACTTTGTATTGCAGGCACGAGATTCCAACTTGTCATGGCTAAATAATGGTTGTATGAATGGTTGTGCAAATTTAATGTAATTAATTAATCCTCGGGTTGATGAGGCTAGGTATTTAATTTTTGTAATTAAATACAGCACATGTTTAGCTGAGCTATTTACTTTACATTCGATCTAGTATTCATGTACACTCCCTTGTGGAGTATAGGATAGATGATGTAAATAAGTAACTAGTCATTTCAGCTCGGAGATCCCTCAAGGTAGCTAGCGCAGAAGGAAGGGAGGAGCGGACGAAGTTGTTGGATCGAGAGAAACGATAGAGGGGGGTGAATATCGTTAAACACTTTTCGGATAGAAATTAGAGCAAGTACGCAGCGGAATAAAAACAATCGCGAACACAGGTAGTTTTACTTGGTTCGGAGCCTAGGTCGACTCCTACTCCAAGGCCCACGGTCGTTGACCGTTTTCTGCGGGCAATTCTATAAGTGCGCAAAACGTTTACAGAGAGATATTACAAAAGCAGTATAGTAAACTTAAAAGCAACTCTTCTTTTACCAACGTCCGATGTAGATTGAATTTTCGGAGCAACGGGACGTCGTCGGCGCTTGAGTCTCGAGTCGGGAGGTTTCCGGGGCAGAGCGCGGGAGCAGAAGAGCGTGATTGCGTTGAATGAATTGTTGTATTGAAGCCTTGGTTTAAGGGTCCTTTTATAGCACCTGGGGGCGCCCGGATCGTCAGGGGCGCCCCCCCCCCACGTGTCAGTCGATCCACTTCCTACTCGGTCAGCTCTGATCCCTTAAAACTCGGGATCAAGCTTTGACGGGGGCGCCCGAAACGCTGGGGGCGCTCGGGTTGACCGGGTCTCCTTCTTATCCGTTGGCTTCGAGGGGATCTGTTCTGTCAGCTTCACCTGGGGGCGCCCGGGAGCAGTGGGGGTGCCCGGGAGCACGGGGGCGCCCTGACCAATAGCTACAGAAATAGTTCTTTTACTTCGACTATTTTGTGTTCACCTTAGGGGCGCCCGGGACACTCCGGGCGCCCTACTCAGCCTTTGCCTCACTCCTTTGAGGCTCTCTGAGCTACAGACACTCGTTCCTTCGGTCCTGCATCCAGGGTTAGTTCAAAACAATATAAAACAATAAGATGTTAGTTTGTACAGTCTTAGCTGTCTTGGTTCTGATTTTGGTCTCCAAAATGGAGCCCTAGGTCGAACCGACGCCTACTATTCCCTCGACGGGGAACGCGTCCTCACCTACTCCTCTTGGGAGAATGTACCTGATGCCAACCGGCTCCTCCGGTTGGACTTTTGCCTAGCGGTCCTTCGCCAGGTCTTGGATACCAAGCTGTCCTTCGCCCGGTACCTAGCATTCCTTCGTCAGGTCTTCAGTCCCAAGCTGTCATTCGCCTGGTGCCTAGCAGTCCTTCGCTAGGGCTTTAGTACCCTGACATTCCTTCGCCAGTACCTAGCAGTCCTTCGCTAGGACTTTTTACCCTGGCATTCCTTCGCCAGTGCCTAGCAGTCCTTCGCTAGGACTTTTTACCCTGGCATTCCTTCGCCAGTGCCTAGCAGTCCTTCGCTAGGACTTTTCCTGCACACTTGAGTAGCATGTTTAGATAACAAATAAGACTTAACTTTTGAACACTTTTGCCATTATCAAAACTCAGGTTCGACTTGGGTGCTTTCTGCACCAACAATCTCCCCCTTTTTGATTTATGGCAACCCTGGTTCAAAAAGTTAAGTTAATCAGAGCAAGTAAAAATTAAATTTTGTTCCCTCCCCCTGGAAGGAATCTCCCCCTAGATTTTTCAAAAATTCGTGGGATTTTTGAAAATAGATTCTAAGTCTAAAGATGGTTTTAACTTAGAAAATTTTAAGCTTTAAAGCTATATTTTTCCAAAATAATTTTCGTTGTGTACTTTGGAAAAAAGATTTAACCACTTTGACAAATTTTGAAAACTTAAGTTTTGAGTACTGAAGAAAAAATTTTGACGCCTTAAGTTTAAAGTACTCAACAGTTTTGAAAACTTTAAGTTTTAGAGTACTTGTGAAGTTTGAAAAACTTAAGTACTTCTGAAAACCTTAAGTATTTAGAAAAGTTTAAGTATTTGGAAAAGTTTTTGAGAAGCTTCAGTACTTAGAAAAGTTTTGTAAGACTTAAGTACTTAAAAAAAAAATTTCAAAGCTTTAAGTCTTTAGAAAAGTTTTGAAAAACTTAAGTACTTTGGAAAAGTTAAGTGCTTAGAAAAATTTTGACAAACTTTAAATACTTAGAAAATTTTTGAAAAGTTTAAGTACTTAAAAAAGTTTTTAAAAGCTTAAGTACTTTGAAAAACTTAGTACTTTGAAAAACTTAGTACTTTTGAAAAACTTAATTAAGTACTTTTTGAATAAAGGATATTAGAAAAAAATTTTAAACTTTCTCCTTTCCTATCTCTCCCCCTTTGCCATATATCAAACACAAATAAATATAGCAGAAACAGAATAATTAAATTGCATAAAGGAAAATAACTTGCATAATTTTGCTATACTGAGCCAATTCATGATGAGAATTAAATCAAATCAGTTTCAATTTCTTCTTTTAGGGACCTATCTAACCCAATTAGCTACTTACTAACTGTTATAAACAGTAGTTTTCGCTGGGGTTAGTCAAGTTAAGTGTTCTGTTCAAGTTAGATTTTCTAAACTTGACACTTAGCTTGATTACTGTGTAAGTTGTATTTAGTGCCCCAATTACTGCAGATGCACTGACTTAAAGCATCTTGAATTAAGGCAAAGACCTAAGCATCTCAACCCTTTCTAGGTTATCAATCAAAAGTACCCTAAGGTGCTTGTGAGATGCTGGCTTCTAAATCTATAGGTGCATGCAGTTCTAGGGTTAGGGCCTAGGCTAAGTCCATTTACGAAAAAGCCCTAGTTTTGAAAGCGGGTAGTTTTGAAAATAAAACTAAGTCGAAACTTTATTTTAAAATTTTCAAAACTGAATAAAAGCTGATTTTAAAAGTATTTAAACACTACTTTAAAAACTGATTTTGAAATGAGTAGAGTAGTAAGAAAACAAAAAAAATAAACCTATTCTACCAAGCATAGTAAAGATCAGATACTCAAGTCAAATAAGTAGTCAAACAAAATAGGTTAACTGGTCAAACAGAGGTCCAGTAGAGTCAAACATGAGTCAAGTTTTAATTACTTAGTACAATGCTGAAATAGTCTAACTATGAAGAAGGGCCAGGGTGGTCAGATGAGCCAGGCTGCCATGATCGAAATAGTGTCATCATCTCAATGTATCGTGCATCGGCCACCTCTCGATCGGCTCTACGAGCGTCCATCTGCTCGATGTGATAGGCCTCGACCTCCTCTCGGAGACTGTGGATCTCCGTCTGCATCTGTGTGAAGCGTTGGTCGATGGTCGGTGGTGGAGGCTGATCTATATGGTCCCGCATCTCTGTTGCGAGATCAGCAATGTCTACGTCTACCTCCTCGTCTGAGTCGATCGGAGCCCCGGCTTGCTGTCGTCTCCAACTCAAAACCCCGGTGGCCGATACCTCTAGACCAGCTAAAGAGAAGTTCCTAAATCCTATCTCATCAAAATCGGTCATCGCGGTTATTTCACCCACGGTAATGTCACGACCGTGGTGATGAAGGAGGGAGGTGATGATGTGGCAGAATGGAGTGCGCACTCGTCCCTGGGTCGTAACACTGGACGCATGCAGAATAGTATAAAACATGTGTAGTCCAATGTCAATGTCAAGGTGATGGATCAGGGCATACAGAAGGAAGGCATGAAAAGGTCACATGGTCGCGACATCTCTAGTGGAGATTGGTAAGATACAGCGAACCAGTACTCTGTACAGGGCATAGTCCTGTGCCTGAAGGTCAACGGACTGGAATCGTCTATCTGCGGGGAGTCTAGTTTCCCTAAAGAAATAGGAGTGGAGCGTGTCTAAGGTAATGTGAGAGTAAGGAGGATCAAATGGAGGATTCCTAGGTGGATAGCAACAAAAGGTGGACTGGGAAGGTCGTAGGCCAAGGAATCGATTTAGCAAGGTAGGGGTGATCGACAAGGGTATCCCTTGAACAGTAGTGACAAACATGAGATCGTTTTGTCGAACTATGTTATTATAAAATTCTGCACATAAGGACGTGTTAATGGTATGAGTGCAGAATACTAAATTATCTAGTTGATAAAAGTTTATGACATTCATAGCTAGGGGACAAGATTGGGTAAAGAAATGGCTATTAAGATAGCTAGTTTTGATAGGCTTGTAAGTGGTTCGAGCAAACTTATTACATAGTTCTAGAGTAGGGAACCTAGGGTCAGGACTCAGTTCGGCACCGGGGTTCGCTTGGTTTGCTCGGCGTTTTCTAAGTTAAGAGGCATGCATTTATAACAAAGGAATAATTCTAAATGCATTAAAGAATGAGGAAAATAATTCTAAATGCATAAAATAAATCATACCAGGGAGGCATGGTGAGATTGAGGAAGCACAAGTGTCACTTGATCTTCTTGGAAGGAAGGAAGTGAGGAAGGAAGAAGGTTTTTGGTGTGGGAAGAAGAGGGGGTTCGGATGCCCTTTTATAGGCATGTCATTGGGGGCGCCCGGGAGCTCCCGGGCGCCCAGGACAGTGGTCACTGCCATTGGAAGTGACTAGGTCTGTTGGGGGCGCCCGGAGTGGCCTGGGCGCCCTGGTCAGGCTGAATCTGCAGCTTTTGCTGCTTTGACTGTAATGGGGGCGCCCGCGTGGTTCCGGGCGCCCTGGTCAAGGGTGAAGGCATCTTTTGTTGGTGCAGGAAGCACCAGATCGAACCTTGTTTTGATATTGGCAAAGGATTCAAAGTTAAGGGTTATTTGTTGTCTAACAATGCTGCTTGAGAGTGCAGGAAACAAAGTCCTAGCGAAGGGCTACTAGGCACCTGACGATGGGCTGTCAGGAAACCAAGTCCTGGCAAAGGGTTGCTGGGCGAAAACCAAGTCCTAGCGAAGGGATGCTAGGCACCTGACGATGGGCTGTCAGGAAACCAAGTCCTAGCGAAGGGTTGCTGGGCGAAAACCAAGTCCTGGCGAAGGGCTGCTAGGCGAAAACCAAGTCCTAGCGAAGGGCTGCTAGGCGAAAACCAAGACCTGGCGAAGGGCTGCCGGGCAAAAGTCCAACTGGAGGATCCGGTTGGCACCAGGTAAATTCTCCCGAGAGGAGTAGGTGAGGACGCGTTCCCCTTGAGGGAACATTAGGCGTCGGTTCGACCTAGGGCTCCATTTTGGAGACCAAAGTCAGAACCAAGACAGCTAAGGCTGTATAAAATAATAATGTAATTGTTATTTGGACTAACCCTGGATGCAGGATCGAAGGACTGAGTATCTGCAGCTCAGAGAGCCTCAAAGGAGTGAGGCAGAAGCTGAGCAGGGCGCCCCGGACGATCCGGGCGCCCCCAAGGTCAACCCAAGTCTGTAAGAACCTCAACGCGCTTCGCCCCGCTTGTCGCGGGCGCCCCGCGTGTCGCGGGCGCCCCCACTGCCAGCTGCCGAAGCGCATCCCTGCGAAGCCGAGGAGATGAGGCTTTGACCGGTCAATGCGGGCGCCCCGAGCCATCCGGGCGCCCCGGTCAAACTGGATCCCGAGGATAAGGGGATCAGACGGCGACCGAGCAACAACCGGATCTGCTGCCACGTGGGGGGGCGCCCCCGTCGACCAGGGCGCCCCCAGGCCCTATATAAAGGGCCTTCGACCTCCTTCTTCAGAGCATCAATTACTGTGACGCTTCCACGCTCTTCTGCTTCCACGACACGCTCCAGAACTCTTTCAACTCGAGCTGACGACGTCCTGCTGCTCCAACACTTCGATCTACACCGGACGTCGGTAACGAAGAGCTTAATTAAGTTTACTAGGCTGATTCTGTAATACTTTTTATTGTAAACTTTCTCGAACGTATAGAATTGCCCGCAGAAAACAGTCAACGACCGTGGGCCTTGGAGTAGGAGTCGACACAGGCTCCGAACCAAGTAAAACGACCGTGTTAGCATTGTTTTTGTGTCTTATTTCCGCTGCGCACTTACACTTTTTTAAATCCGAACGATTTGCGACATTCACCCCCCCCTCTCTCGCAATTCTCGATCCAACAAGTGGTATCAGAGCGGGGTAGTTCAAACTTGGTGCAACCACCAGTTTGAAAGTTTTTTCGGATTTACGAATTTTTTAATTTTATTTCTTTTCTTTTTGTTAATCAACGCAACTCAATCTCGTTCGCTTTTTATTTTATATAAATAATATTTATAGGTGGATTTAAAATATCCTTACGCCTTTTTCAATTTTGAATTTTCATCTTTTCACCATAAGTCTGAATTAATAAAACGAACAATTCTTAAAAATTTGTCATAAATTTTTTTAATTATTATTTTAATATTATTTCTCGAAATTCGTGCCACTTTAATTCAAGCAATCTTTTAACTCTTATTTTTCACCATTAATCAGAATATTCATTTCCCAAAAATTTTTTATTATTATTTTATTATTATTCTGCCTCGAAATTCGTGCAATTTTTTTGGGCAAATTTTTTTCTTCTTCTCCCGCACTACTAATCCAAGACCAAGTCTTGGTACATTCTGTTAGTTCTTTTGTGTGCAAGAGGTTATTTTATGGCCAACCAAGAGTGGAACAGTGCCCGTCCACCGCTATTCTCCGGCGAGAACTTCAGCTTTTGGAGAAGACAAATGGAGTCCCTTCTGAAGACCCATATGGACATATGGATGATCATTCAAACAGGGTTCCACCTCCATACAGAAGATGAACTATCAATTGTATGGGACAAACTGGATGAACCAACCCTCAACCAAATTGAGACTGATGCAAGAGCAACTGCAATTCTTCAATGCGGTCTAACCAACGAACAACTCAAGCTAGTCGGTTCATTTGGATGTGCTAGAGAAATGTGGGAGAAATTGATCAATCTTCATCAAGAAATCTCAGATGAAGAAGAAGATCAGGTAAGTTATCTCGCACTCTCGGTCCAAGCACAGATAGCCGAGTCAGAGTCTGAACCTGAACCCAGAGTCGAAATCGAACCAGCAGAATCAGACAACGAACTGACTGAGATGGTAACCAATTTCAAATTCTTTTCTAAATTAGAATTAAATAATCAAGCTGATACTGCAATGGTCGAGGAAGGTATAACTTTTGCAGGGAAAACTCCAAGAGAACCATCAAAGAAGGAGCTTCAACCGGTACCCAAGTCCGACTCAGACACGGAATCAGAAGATGAATTTAGATCCGAGACAACACAATTAAGGGGGAGATTCCTAATAAGGAATCAAAAGGTAAAATTACAAATTTGAATTTTAAAAATCATATAATTTGTTACATATGCAGGGAGAGAGGGCACTACCAAACTAAGTGTCCTACCCGTAAGATTCAAACGATACCACCGACGGCAACAAAGAAACGAGCTCCAAAAGCACGAAAGAACAAGAGTCGTATTCAATGCTTCAAGTGTCAGGAGTTTGGGCATTACAAAGAGGAATGCACAGATAAACGTTACAAAGATCCAGGGAAACCAACCAAAATGGGTAACTGTAATTTACATCCAAATCAACTCTTTACCTTGAATACTGATAGTTTAATTAATCTCCCTTGGTCAAATTTAGATATGGATGTATGCTTAGATAACTTGATGAAATCATGTATATTAGCAAAGTCAAAATTCAAAATGTTAAGACAAGAAAATGAGACTTTGAAAATTAAAATTGATATACAAGAAAAACTGATTAATAATTTTGCAAACGTAGAAAATCCAGAAATTTCTCCTCACTATGACATTATCTAAAGTTTTGTCTTGGCTATTCATAGGACTAGATACCTTAAGGACTTAACCAACTAGTTGAAATTTGACAACATAGTATTGGGAGGAGGTGAGATGATAGTACGTTGGGGAAACCAACTCTAATAAGATCAAGTCTACTTGGTCTCTTTAGACTGGTGAAACCAGCCGAAGCTACCGATCCAAGACCCAAGCTAGTTGGACCAGAAAATGACCTAATTTAATTTGAAAATGAAATTTCATTAAAAGGTTTTGTCAAGGAAAGGGTGGATGATCCCATAAGGCTACGGCCAAAGAAGGCCTAGTGCCTCGCCAAGACCTGGAAGCCAATTTCTGAAATTTAAATTCAAATTATCTTATGTCAAATTCGAATCTAACACAAATTTCAAATAATTATAAATTCAAACCTGTTTTCAAAAATTCTTTTTCAAAATCACTCTTTTTCTGTCTTCGAAGTCAATTATACTTTTTCAAAAACAAACATTTTTTTCTTTTCAAAGTTAAACATTTTTTTAAAATTATTTTTACCTTCAAACCTGTCTCACAAGAACTTTTAAGGCTAACTGTTTGAAAACCCTAGATTGGGTGAGACAGGAAAATTAAGTTCAAATTAAAATTTCTTTTATGTTGTGTTTTCATTCAGAGAATAATTTCAACATAGTCAAACCATGATTAACATGGTTAAACCTTAGTCAACTGAGTCAAACATGGTCAAACCTAGTTAATGCTAAAGACCCTTCAAGCACTTAGATAAAGTTAAGACAAGTCGAAAACAAGGGGAGTTCTTTTTAGATTTATTCTCAAAACCTGATGCTCTAAAATTTAGTATCATTTCAGAATAAGGCCTTCAAAAATTACTCAAAATTCTTGGTATATTACTATCTCTTTGAAAAATTATTTCAAAATATTTCTTTTCAAAAACTGTGTTATTATTATTACTTCAAATTGAGGTGTCAAAAATTTATCTCCTTGAAAGTTTCATACTCAGAAGATTATTCAAAATTATTCTTTTGTTTTTAATAAACCCTAAAGACACAGAGGAAGGTCCACTTCATGATCTACTAGGACTCCTAGGATGTGTCAAATTTAGGGGGAGTTTGATTCAAAAGAAGAATTTCTGAAAAAAATTTTGGTAATTATTTGTTTTGAAGTTATTAGATAATTCTTATAATTTAAATCAAACCCTAAAACTCAGAGGAAGATCGCTTGTAGTCAACAAGCTTCCTAGGACTGGGTCAAGTTTAGGGGGAGATGAAATTAAAAGAATTATTGAACATTTTCAAAATTATATGTTTTCATGCACTGCAAGTTCAAAATCCTTTTGAAAACTTAAATAATTTTTCTGTCAAAATACTATTATTTTACAAAATTCTTGTGGCTTATGAAATTAATTTTATAATATTTACTTGGGTTGGAGAAAATTTTCCAGGACACTTAGGAAAATGTCCTTGTAGTCAACAAGGTTTCCTAGGATTGTGTCAGACTGGAAAAGAAACCTAGTCAAGTAAAATATTTTGTGTTCAAAATGCATAATTCTTTTCAAAAATTACTTATACTTTTCAAAGTCTAATTCTTTTCAAAAATTACTTATACTTTTCAAAGTCTAAGTCTTTTCAAAATTACTTATATCTTTCAAAGTCTAAATACTTTTTTAAAAAAGTACTTATGTGTTTCAAATCTTAACTTATTTCAAAAGTACTTAGATTTTTCAAAAATGCATAATACTTATTTCAAAAGTACTTTTGAAGATTCAAAAGCACTTATATCCTCAAAAATACATAATATCTATCAAAAAGTACTGCAATAATGTTTTCAAAAGTATAAATATTTTTCAAGGCAATATTGTTTTAAGTGCGTGAATTTTCTAAAAGATTGGCCTACAAATATAAAGTATCTTTTCAATACTTTTCCAAATAAAGTTTTGTTGGTGCAATTTAAAACTTTTTGCTATACTTTCAAGAATTATACTAAGTATTTTCATGCTTTCAAAACTCATAGGCTCTGATACACAAACGCTCTCCTTAAAACTTCTCTCAAAATATTTTTATATTAGACTTAAAAATGGTCTAAAACATAAGGAGAAGAGTTTTACATTAAGGGGGAGAGAAAGGGAATTTTATTTTTAAGCTATTTCAAAATTTTAAGCATTTCTAAGTGGTTCGAAGTTATTTTTAGTGCATGTTTTTTAAATAAAATTTTCCTTAGTAATCAAAATTTGTCTGAGAAAAAGGGTTTTTTAACAAAGTTTAAGCTTGCTTTTCAAAAGTGTCTATGGATACAAATACTTTTGCTCTTTTTTGAAAAATACTTTGTCAAAAACCTATTTTTGGTAGAACTCAAAACTCCCCATTAGAAACCTTGCTAACCCATGTATGCTTTTGATATATGTCAAAGGGGGAGGAAAGGTCAAAGTTAAGTATTTTAAGTAATTTATAACACAAGTATTCAGGGTTTTATGAAAAATAAAGAATTTTTTTCTCAACTCTACAGTTATGCTTCAGTTATGCTTCACTGTTTACCTTATGCTCTTAACTGTTGTAATTTTTTTCCTTAACTTTGAATTGTGTTGCCATAATCAAAAAGGGGGAGATTGTTGGTGCAGGAAGCACCAGATCGAACCTTGTTTTGATATTGGCAAAGGATTCAAAGTTAAGGGTTATTTGTTGTCTAACAATGCTGCTTGAGAGTGCAGGAAACAAAGTCCTAGCGAAGGGCTGCTAGGCACCTGACGATGGGCTGTCAGGAAACCAAGTCCTGGCGAAGGGTTGCTGGGCGAAAACAAAGTCCTAGCGAAGGGATGCTAGGCACCTGACGATGGGCTGTCAGGAAACCAAGTCCTGGCGAAGGGTTGCTGGGCGAAAACCAAGTCCTGGCGAAGGGCTGCTAGGCGAAAACCAAGTCCTAGCGAAGGGCTGCTAGGCGAAAACCAAGACATGGCGAAGGGCTGCCGGGCAAAAGTCCAACTGGAGGATCCGGTTGGCACCAGGTCAATTCTCCCGAGAGGAGTAGGTGAGGACGCGTTCCCCTTGAGGGAACATTAGGCGTCGGTTCGACCTAGGGCTCCATTTTGGAGACCAAAGTCAGAACCAAGACAGCTAAGGCTGTATAAAATAAGAATGTAATTGTTATTTGGACTAACCCTGGATGCAGGATCGAAGGACTGAGTATCTGCAGCTCAGAGAGCCTCAAAGGAGTGAGGCAGAAGCTGAGCAGGGCGCCCCGGATGATCCGGGCGCCCCCAAGGTCAACCCAAGTCTGTAAGAACCTCAACGCGCTTCGCCCCGCTTGTCGCGGGCGCCCCGCGTGTCGCGGGCGCCCCCACTGCCAGCTGCCGAAGCGCATCCCTGCGAAGCCGAGGAGATGAGGCTTTGACCGGTCAATGCGGGCGCCCCGAGCCATCCGGGCGCCCCGGTCAAACCGGATCCCGAGGATAAGGGGATCAGACGGCGACCGAGCAACAACCGGATCTGCTGCCACGTGGGGGGGCGCCCCCGTCGACCAGGGCGCCCCCAGGCCCTATATAAAGGGCCTTCGACCTCCTTCTTCAGAGCATCAATTACTGCGACGCTTCCACGCTCTTCTGCTTCCACGACACGCTCCAGAACTCTTTCAACTCGAGCTGACGACGTCCTGCTGCTCCAACACTTCGCTCTACACCGGACGTCGGTAACGAAGAGCTTAATTAAGTTTACTAGGCTGATTCTGTAATACTTTTTATTGTAAACTTTCTCGAACGTATAGAATTGCCCGCAGAAAATGGTCAACGACCGTGGGCCTTGGAGTAGGAGTCGACACAGGCTCTGAACCAAGTAAAACGACCGTGTTAGCATTGTTTTTGTGTCTTATTTCCGCTGCGCACTTACACTTTTTTTAAATCCGAACGATTTACGACATTCACCCCCCCCCCTCTCTCGCAATTCTCGATCCAACATCTTTTTGCCTTGAAAGTAGGTAAAGGCAAAGGGGAGGGGCGCCCGAGGAGTCACGGGCGCCCGGAGTGTATAGGAAGTGACAAATATTATGTCTTGTCATTGTTTGACCATGGTTTAGTTGGTTTGACTGCTTTGACTATGGTTTGACTGCTTTGACCATGGTTTGACTAGGTTGACCATGGTTTGACTGCGTTGACCATGGTTTGACTTTGTTGACCATAGTTTGACTATGTTCTGAACTATAGGATTAAACCACAATATAGGTATCAAAGGAATTATAATTGATTTTAATTTTACTGTCTCACCCATTCTAGGGGTTTCAACCACGTTAGCCTTATAGGTTTTGTGAGACAGGTTTTGATAAGTAAAATTATTTTGAAAAAATAATTTTTATTTTTAAAAAAACTTTAAATTAATTTTTGAAAACAATTAAATTTATTTTGAAAAGAAATGTTTGATTCTACACCTAACTGAAAATTTGTGTTAGATTTGAATTTGACAAAGAATAATTTGAATTTGAATTTCAAAAATTGGCTTCCAGGTCTTGGCGAGGCACTAGGCCTTCTTAGGTCGTAGCCTTATTGGATCATCAACCCTTTCCTTGACAAAGCCTTTTAATGAAATTTCATTTTCAAAAATAATCTTTGAAAAATTCTGGTCTAACTAGTTTGGGTCTTGGATCGGTAGCTTCGGCTAGTTTCATCAGTCTAAAGAGACCAAGTATACTTGATCTTATTAGAATTGGTTTCCCTAACGTACTATCATCTAACCTCCACCCAATACTATGTTGTCAAGTTTCAGTTAAGTTTGTTCAGTCCTTAAACTAACCATTCCTAAGTCTAAGCATGGTAAATTGCAGAAATTAAATAAACAATCAAACAAGCAAATTGCAAGCAAGTATTGAATTTTATCTAACAATAAATATAGTTTTTAATTTGGCTCCCCCTGGACTAAACTCACGATAATGGTTAGGCAAGATGTGAATCTTGTCCTTGGGGATCCAATACTGATTTGATCCAGTTGGTTTGTTCAGGTACAGTTTAGGTACCCATGCCTGAACTTTATTTCTGGACTGATTCAGTACAGCAAAATAGAATCTTTGTCTAGATTTGGTTCTATAGCCTAGTCCGGATCGATTTAGAACCGATTTCTGTTTTCCAAGAATCATGTCAAGACCCTTGGAACTAGAAGTGAATCGTTCTAATGCTGATCTAAGATCCTTAACCTGAGTTTTCAAGGAGGAGTTCTCTTTCTCAAGTTTTTCAACTTGATTAGAGGTTCCTTCTTGAACCTTCTCAGTTAAGGGTTTAGAGTCAGCTCCCTCTTTCAGGAGTTTTACTTCCTGTCGGAGGGATTCGACTCGGAGTTTGGCTTTCGCCAAATCTCGAGAAAGATAAGAGATTAATTCATTTAATTGACTTCTAGTAAATCTACTTACCTTGATTTCTCCATCCTCTGAAAAGGTCAGTCTGCCGTCGTCCTGTTCTGATTCTGACTCGGTCTCGACTTCTTCTGAGGCGGTTAGTGCTAGTAGGTTCGACTGTGCGACCTCTTCTTCTTCGGAGGAGGAGGACTCGTCCCACGTTGCTTGAAGTGCCTTCTTCCTTCTATTCTTCTTGGTTTCCTTTAGGTTCGGACACTCCGTCTTGTAGTGACCCTTCTTCTTACACTCGTAGCAGGTCACGTTGGGCTTGTTCTTTTCATTTGCGGGTTCAGCTGGTTCATCCCTTCTTCGGCTGACTTTCCGTTTGTTGGTTTGGTTCTTCAATTCTTTGTAGTAGTTTCGGGCCAGTCGGACCAGCTTAGGTCGATCTCTTTCTTCGTCCTCTGAGTCTGAGTCTGAGTTAGACTCGGGTTCAAGTTGAGGCTTCTTCTTAGTTGTCCTTCCAGTTTTACCTGCAATGAAGGCAATACCTTTCTCGGCCAGATTGCAGTTAGTCTGTTCATGTAACTCTAATTCAGAGAACAATTCATCTAATTTAATTTTTGAAAGATCCCTTGAAACCTTGTATGCATCTACCATAGATGTCCACAAGGTGTTTCTCGGGAAAGCATTTAAAGCATACCTTATTAGGTCACGGTTTTCTACCTTGTGACCAATGGTGTGTAGTCCGTTCATTAGTTCTTGAATTCGGGCGTGAAGTTGAGCTGCTGTTTCATTGTCGGCCATTTTGATGGTATACAGCTTGTTCAGGAGCAGATCACTCTTGCTGATCCGAGTGTCTGATGTTCCTTCATGCAGCTCGATCAGTTTTCCCCATAGCTCCTTGGCACTGTTGAACGGGCCCACCTGGTTCAGCTCCTCTTTTGTTAAGCCGCATTGAAGGGTCTGGGTCAACTTTGTATCCGCTTCAATTTTCCGTTTCAGAGCGGTGTCCCACTCTGTGTAGCTTTGAGGTACTCCTTCAGCATTTCTAGGAATCTCCAGTCCGGACTGGATGATTATCCACATGTCCATCTGAGTTTTCAGGTGGACCTCCATTCAACTTTTCCAGTAAGAAAAGTCTTCTCCACTGAAAAGTGGAGGTCTGGCTGTGCTGAATCCTTTTTGCATGGCCATTTATCTGAAACTAAGAAAAGGAGAGAGATATCCCAAGACTTGGTCTTGGATTAGTAGTGCGGGATAAAGAAAGGAAAAAATATTTGTCGAGGGGTGTTGCACCAACCTCGATCAACGAGAAGAAATTCGAACGAAAAAAATATTAGAAGAAATTCGAACGAACGAAAAAAATATTAGTAGAAATTCGAACGAAAAAAAAATATTAAAAGAAATTCGAACGAAGAAAAAAAATATTAGTAGAAATTCGAACAAAAAAAATATTAAGAGAAAAAAAATATGAAAAATTTTCAAACTGGTGGTTGCACCAAATTTGAACTTCCCCGCTCTGATACCACTTGTTGGATCGAGAGAAACGATAGAGGGGGGGTGAATATCGTTAAACACTTTTCGGATAGAAATTAGAGCAAGTACGCAGCGGAATAAAAACAATCGCGAACACAGGTAGTTTTACTTGGTTCGGAGCCTAGGTCGACTCCTACTCCAAGGCCCACGGTCGTTGACCATTTTCTGCGGGCAATTCTATAAGTGCGCAAAACGATTACAGAGAGATATTACAAAAGCAATATAGTAAACTTAAAAGCAACTCTTCTTTTACCGACGTCCGATGTAGATTGAATTTTCGGAGCAACGGGACGTCGTCGGCGCTTGAGTCTCGAGTCGGGAGGTTTCCGGAGCAGAACGCGGGAGCAGAAGAGCGTGATTGCGTTGAATGAATTGTTGTATTGAAGCCTTGGTTCGAGGGTCCTTTTATAGCACCTGGGGGCGCCCGGATCGTCGGGGGCGCCCCCCCCCCCCACGTGTCAGTCGATCCACTTCCTACTCGGTCAGCTCTGATCCCTTAAAACTCGGGATCAAGCTTTGACGGGGGCGCCCGAAACGCTGGGGGCGCCCGGGTTGACCGGGTCTCCTTCTTATCCGTTGGCTTCAAGGGGATCTGTTCTGTCAGCTTCACCTAGGGGCACCCGGAGCGCTGGGAGCGCCCGGACCGCTGGGGGCGCCCGGGAGCAGTGGGGGCACCCGGGAGCACGGGGCGCCCTGACCAATAGCTGCAGAAACAGTTATTTTACTTCGACTGTTTTGTGTTCACCTTGGGGGCGCCCGGGACACTCCGGGCGCCCTACTCAGCCTTTGCCTCACTCCTTTGAGGCTCTCTGAGCTGCAGACACTGTTCCTTCGGTCCTGCATCCAGGGTTAGTCCAAAATAATATAAAACAATAAGATGTTAGTTTATACAGCCTTAGCTGTCTTGGTTCAGATTTTAGTCTCCAAAATGGAGCCTAGGTCGAACCGACGCCTACTGTTCCCTCGACGGGGAGCGCGTCCTCACCTACTCCTCTCAGGAGAATGTACCTGATGCCAACCGGCTCCTCCGGTTGGACTTTTGCCTAGCGGTCCTTCGCCAGGTCTTGGATACCAAGCTCTCCTTCGCCCGGTGCCTAGTATTCCTTCACCAGGTCTTCAGTCCCAAGCTGTCCTTCGCCTGGTGCCTAGCAGTCCTTTGCTAGGGCTTCAGTACCCTGACATTCCTTCGCCAGTACCTAGCAGTCCTTCGCTAGGACTTTTACCCTGGCATTCCTTCGCCAGTGCCTAGCAGTTACCCTGGCATTCCTTCACCAGTGTCTAGCAGTCCTTCGCTAGGACTTTTCCTGCACACTTGAGTAGCATGTTTAGATAACAAATAAGACTTAACTTTTGAACCCTTTTACCATTATCAAAACTCAGGTTCGACTTCGGTGCTTTCTGCACCAACAGAAGTGACAACATGACTGGAGGCACATTAGAAACCAAGGGCCATGAATGTTGGAAAATCTAGGATTTCTGCATTTTTCATATATTTGGTTATATGCTTGGTTGTGTGGTTGTGCTAGTAAAATTCCTCGACATAAATCACTAAGTGGGAGAGGGACCCTAAGGTTCTCACGGCTTTCATTACAATCCGATAAGTGATGCGAACAAGTCTGCGCGTCGGCTCTGAGTGCCTTCCTCCCCATCGGATGGACTTATTTTGCAGATCACTGGGTCGGAAAAGACTATAGAAAATTGTTAAAGAGCGTGTGTACTTCCTCATCCGAAGGCACATAATCGGAAATAATTTTTTTAGTGTCGTGTAATGGTGCACACTAAGATGCGAATAATAGTATCCTCCCCATCGAAGTCACTTCAATTATTTTATAGAGCCAAAGTGAACCAACTATTGATCATACTTGTCAAAAAGTTAGGTTGACAAGATAGTAAGATTGATGGGTAAAACCTCCTCTTACGAATGTAGGGATTTGTATACGTTCACACCATCGTGGCATGCGAATTTCTCGGTGTATAGGGGTGTTGGTTGATTTCAAAAATTTATTGTTTGAGGATTCAATTAATTTTTGATTTCTAAAGTAGTGTATGTTGTGATTCTCAGATTTTTCATAATGGCCTTTAACCCACTAGCTACAATTCTTAAGGAAAATAAACTTACTGGCCCAAACTACATAGACTAGAAGAGGAACCTTGACAGTATCCTCACTGCTGAAGAGTACAAATATGTACTATTCGAGGAATGTCCGGAAAGGCCTAGAGAGACTCTGGTGAAGAGCAGAGGGAGCGTTGCAAGAAGTGGTCAAGGCAGATGAGATAGCGTGGTGCTACATTCTGACATCCATGTTGAATGTGCTGCAACTAGAGATGGAAATTTTCCCCGCGGATTTGGATATCCGCGGGGAAAATCCGAAACGGGGCGGGTTTGGAGAGGTATTATCGGGTTTGGATTCGGATTCGGGGATTTTTAAAAATCCCCGAAACAGATTGGGGCGGATATGGGGATGCTATCCCCATCCCCGAACCCACCTCGAATCTTTAATAATAATAAAATATTAATAATTATTAAAATAATTCAATAATATTAATATTAAAGATGTGTGAAAACCCTAATGAGTAATGAATCGTCGCTCACTCGCCGCCTCCCACAAGTTTTCGCCACCTCCCAGCCGCCACTCACCACTCGCCGGACAAGATCTCCTTTTGCTCCGCACTCTTCGTTCTTTGCCAGATCGCCTTCGAAATTTTTTTGAGGATATGGAAGAGACCGGCTTCGATTCGAATTTTTTTTTAAGATATGGATATTTCAAGTGGGAATGGATATTTCAAGTGGGGATGGGGACAAGGATGGAGATTTACTCCCCGTGGGTTCGGGGACGGGGATTCCCCGATTAAGTAGAGGCAGGGATGGGGACGAGTTCGGGGATGGAGATATACTTCAGGGACAGGTATGGGGACGACAAACCCGTCCTCGACCCGCCCCATTGCCATCCCTAGCTGCAACATCAGCATCAGGCCATGCCCATTGCTAGTGACATGATGCTGAACCTCAAGGAGCTCTTCGGGCACCAAAGTCGAGATGCTAGGCAGGTCGCGATGAAGAGTCTGATGATGACCACTATGGTTGAAGGGACACCCATGAGGGATCATGTCCTAAAGATAATGGCTCACCTCAATGAGATTGAGGTACTGGGAGCACAGATCGACGGGGAATCCTAGGTCAATATTATACTCTAGTATCTGCCTAGGAGTTTTGAGCAGTTCAAGCTCAACTACAATATGAACAAATGTGATTATACGTTGGGTGAACTGCTAGGAGAACTCAAGGCGGTAGAGGGCCTCTTTCGTCAGAACTCGCAAGCCTTAGTAACTCAAAGGGTTTCTTCTTCTGTGCCAAAATGAAGGAAGAAGAAGAAACAAGGTGGGTTCAGGAAGGCAGCAGCATCGCAGGGACCCCGGACTGGCGTGAAGAAGCCGAAAGGCAAGTGCTTCATGTGCAAGCAAACTGGGCACTGGAAGGCGAACTGTCCCCGTCGTCAAGACAAAGGTATTTCTTCTTGCTTAGTTGTTGAAACATGTTTAGCGGTACTATCTACTGAAAGATCGATGTAGGCGTGCAGAGGGGGGTGAATGCACTTTCTTTGATCGTTTTGATCTCTACAAAGATGTTAGCGCAGCGGAAATAATATGCAAAAGAAATAACAATGCTAACAAAGTTCTTTTACTTGGTATCCACCCAGATGGGTGACTAATCGAAGGATCCACGCTACGAGCACCACTTTTCACTATCGAAAAGTCTCCTTGAGGTGGAGAAACCTTTACAGCAAAAGCTTCCTCATTACAGATGCAGAAATATGATGGAGGAAGCAAAGATCACTCTACAATTGGGCAGCACTTCGTTACTGTACGAACTGTACATACACGTGTAACGAGGAGCTCCTTTTATAGGTGAAAAGACAGATTCGCAGTCTGTCCAGTCTCACACCAGTCCACTGCCCCTAGGGCAGTCGACTGGCCCAGCAATAAAAGCTGGCCAACAGCTAGCCAACGGCTAGCAAACAGCTAGCCAACGGCTAGTTTTGGGGTATACCAGTCGACTGCCCCAAGGCCAGTCGACTGGTCCGAAGCTGCGAACTTTCTGTGGGTTTTGGCAGTCGACTGCCCTGCCTCCCAGCTTAGCTCCAGCCACTCCAAACCTTCTCCTTCGCGTGTGACTTCAGGTCTGCTCCCTTGGCTCGCCCCTTGAAGTCCTCTTCCTCTAGCTATCGTCCCTCGGATGCGCACGCAAGTCTTTCCTTGTCTTGCCTCCATGTCACCCTTCACGTGTGCCCTTTGAAGTCCACTTCCCGGCTTGCCCTTGGAGCTCTCCTCCCTCGGCTCTCGTCCCTCGGATAGGTCCATCAAGTGTGATTCTCCAAGTCCTGCAAACTCAATCACACAAATCAAATACAACATAACACTCTAACTTTAAACCTATTCGCCCACACATCAAAACCATGATCTTCCAATCATTTAAGGGTCGATTGCCTCAACAATCTCCCCCTTTTTGATGTGTGGCAATATGTTTAAGTTAGAGATAAATAACAGCAATAGCAATAGCAAAATATAGCAATTGAAACATTATGAGACATAATATCCCTAAGAGGTAACCTCCCCCTTAACCTATGTCTTCTCCACAGTTTCAATTCTAATCACGTTCAAAGTTAAGTTTCCACTTAACAACATCAAAATGTAAGACATATTCGAACCTAAGAGGTACCTCCTCCTTAATCCATGTCTTCTCTCCAAATTCTAACCTTTCAAGGTATAAGTTAGACAAAATACCTAAAATCATCCATTTTAAGTTAAAATTCTAACTTAAACCACCTATTCTCCCCTTTGACACCATCAAAATGATTGCCTCAAGCAACTAAAACCTACGACATCAAATGCGAGAATTATTGATTTCTGAAATTTCTCACAGTTGCTGAAAAACAGGCGTGCCAGTCGACTGCCCATAGGGCAGTCGACTGATACGCTATCAGTCTGATTTTTCAGGTTTTCTGTCGAATTTCAGAAACTCCTAGAAAATTTCAGAAAATTCCAAAAATTGTAAAATTTTGCATACATGTTTGAAATGTTATACTCTATCAGGGAAAAATATTAAACCATATAAAATATCAAACATGCTTGACTTTTGATAAAAATTCAAATGTTTTGAAAATCACTACATTTTGTATCAAACTTTGAAACCAAATTTGCAATCATATGACTTTGAAAGACTTGGCAAAGTATGTAAAACATAAAATGGTTTTCAAAGTTTTAAAATGTCCAACTATGATCTTTGGCAAAGTGTCCATTGATTAAATACTTGTTTCCCCCATAGTTGGTCTAGTTTTGATATTTTGATACTTTTAATGGTTCAACAATGTGCCACAAGCACAAGTGGGCCAAATGTATCACCCTAATGGATCAAGCACCCTTTTTCAAAGCTAATGTCTCCAAGTTCATTCTATACTTCTACAAAACACATTCCAAGACCTCTTCTTAAGGATGTAAACTCCGATTCGGGAAGAGGCTTGGTAAAGATGTCGGCTAGGTTCGACT
>JAGFNQ010003733.1:0-60180 GCA_024364735.1 Boesenbergia rotunda | reverse complement strand
GCAGTTTGCACTAACGGTCAAACTCGGGTTTTGATGTATGACAAAGTGGTTAAAGTTAGGGTTGTTAGTGTTTAACCTCTTTACTAAGTGTGCAGGGATGAAAGACTTAGAACCAGATACCAGGCTGAAGTCCAGGATGGTTGAGTCCTGGCGGGAAGTCCAGTTGGGTCCGCGGGACCTGACAACTGGCTGAAGACCAAGTTGGTTGAGACTTGGCAGGAAGACCAAGGTGGTTGAGCCTTGGCAGGAAGTCCTGGTGGGTCAGAAGTCAAGTAGAGCTGCACAAGGTAAATGAGGTAAGTCACTGGAGGAACGAACCAGTGAGGACGCGTTCCCGGTCGAGGGAACAGTAGGCGTCGGTTCGACCTAGGGCTCCATTTCGGAGACCAAAGTCAGAACCAAGACAGCTAAGGCTGTACAATCTAACACTATGTGTTACTGTATTTTGGACTAACCCTGGATGCAGGACCAAAGGAAGGAGTATCTGCAGCTCAGAGAGCCTCAAGGGAGTGAGGCAGTAGCTGAGCAGGGCGCCCCGGATGTTCCGGGCGCCCCCAGAGTCAACCCAAAGTCAGTCGAGCAAACGCCCCGCGCGCTTCGGGCGCCCCGCGTGTTGCGGGCGCCCCCAGTGCCACCTCACTGCCAGCTGCCGAAGCTCGCCCTCGCGAGGCCAAGGAGATAGGCGTTGACCGGTCAATCCGGGCGCCCCGCGCGCTCCGGGCGCCCCAGTCAAAGATGATCCCGAAGAAACAGAGATCAGCCTTGACCAGAGGGCTCGCCGGATCGAAAGCCACGTGGGGGGGCGCCCCGAGCATCCCGGGCGCCCCCAGCCCTATATAAAGGGCCCTCGACCCTCTTCTTGAAACACCATTCTTCCAACGCCTCGAAGTTCTTCTACGCTCGCGCCTTGCTCCGGAATCGCTTCACTTCGAGCCGACGACGTCCCGCTGCCCCGAAAGAGTCGACCTACTCCGGACGTCGGTAAAAATAATTTAATTTTTAATATATATTTTATTGCATTTAATTACTTGAAAGTGTGGGGTTGTCACACTTTCAATTCTTGTGTACTCGCCTACTCTATCGGGGTTTTCCGGTAGAGAGTTTTAGTGGATTGCCCAACGGAAAGGTCCGAGGGACCTGGGCCTTCGAGTAGGAGTCGCCGAAGGCTCCGAACGAAGTAAAAACTCGTTCGTGTTTTTGTGGTTGTTTTTTTTGTTTCTTTCATTTCCGCTGTGCACGCTTTTTAAAGCGCTCAAATTTCTTTAAAGTCACGTGATTCACCCCCCCTCTCACGTGCATCGATCCTACAAGTGGTATCAGAGCCTGGTACGCTCTGTATCGGTGCAACCACCATAAGAGCCGGGGGAAATCCAGTTTTTTTTCGATTTTTGGTTTTTCGCTACACATAATCTAAATTTGGTATTCTTGCCTAAATTTAGTTATTTTTCTCGTTCGCTGGTTTTACTTGAATCTGGTGCAACACCATTCAAGTTGCTTTTCGTTAGTTTATCCTTTCCCGCACTACTAATCCAAGACCCAGTCTTGGGATATTGTGTCTACTTTTATTTCGTGTGCACAGAATTTAAATGGCCCAAGGTGAAGGCTATAGCACTGCCCGCCCTCCCCTCTTTAATGGGGAAGACTTTCCCTACTGGAAAAGAAGGATGGAGGTTTATCTGAAGACCGACATGGATCAGTGGTTCGCAGTTCAAACAGGCTACACACCACCAATGGATGAGGGAAATAATGCTCCACTGAAGCCCGACAATGGAACCCGGAGATGAAGAAAAAAGCTCAGACCGAGTTCAAAGCTCAGAACACCCTCCAGTGCGGACTTACCAAAGAGGAGCTAAACAGAATTGGACCAACCGACTCGGCGAAGGAGCTATGGGACAAATTAACAGAATTACATGAAGGCACTTCTGATGCAAAGGTAACAAAGAGAGATCTGTTATTGAATAAGTTATTTAACATAAAAATGCAGGAAGGAGAATCAGCAAGTCAACTCCACGCCCGGATTAAGAACATATTGAATGGACTCCACATGATCGGGCACAAACAGGAGAACCGGGACATCATAAGGTATGCGTTAAATGCGTTCCCTAGAAATTCACTATGGGCATCTATTATAGATGCCTATAAAATTTCTAGAAACCTTTCAAAAATTAATCTGGATGAACTATTTTGTGAATTAGAGCTGCATGAGCAAACTAACGCCAAGGTCGAGAAAGGGCTAGCTTTATTTGCAGGTTCACCAAAAGAAGCCAAATCAAAAAGAAAAATTCAAGAAGAACCTGAAGATGAATCAGACTCTGACTCAGATGAAGAAGAACAACTGGTGAACTTGGTAAGAAAAATGTTCACCAGAAGGAAGAACAAATTTTCAAAGAAAGATATTCAAAGGGTAATGAAGCCCTCCAGCACTGAAGGTAAAAGCAAAATGATCTGCTTCGGCTGTAACAGAAAAGGGCACTTCAAACATGAATGTCCTTACAAGAAGGAGAACCAACCCACTAAGAACAAAAAGAAGAAGGCTCTTCAAGCCACGTGGGATGAAAGCTCGGACGATTCCGACGATGAACAACCGAAGAACGCAAGCTACCTCGCACTGATGGCAACCGGACCAGAATCGGACTCGGAGCAAGACGAGGATTCCGAATACGAGTCGAGCCAAGAGATCGGACTCTTTTCGGACGACTCGACTAAGGTATATTTAGATTCAGTAAATGAAAAGTTCTTTAAAATTATTTCTGTTTTAAATAAAAAATTGCTTGCATCTGAATCTAGAAATGACCAGCTTCTTAAGGAAAATCAAGACCTTAAGGAGCAATTAATTAATACCAGAACATTAACTGAACAAACTCAAAATCAAAAATTAATTGAGCTTGAAACTAAAAACTCAACCCTAAAGGACGAAGTCCTAAAACTTAAGGATCTACTAGCAACTTTCACAACCCGATCCAAGAACCTTGACCTTATTCTTGGATCACAAAAGGGCATGTATAACAAATCTGGGATAGGATATAAATCGAGATCGTCCCAAAGATCCTTTATCTCCTTTATCCACCCCCGCAAAAATCAACGAAAAGCGTGGGTTCCGAAAGCTTATCTAACAAAGCAAGTAGGTCAGAATCAATTTTATGTCCCAAAAAGGGACATCCATTACATTGACCCTAGACACCCAGTCTACAATTTAGGGGGAGGCTCCAAACTAGTTGGCACCTTAAAATCAGCCGCCGCCCAGGTGGGCACTTAGGACTAGCTTCAAAGTTAATTTGACTCTTGTACTATTTAGTAACAGGGCTTTCAATGAGTAAGTTAAAAGTCCAACTTCTTTAAGCGGCTTTGCCTAGAAAATGGTTGTTGCTCCAATAAGGCTTCGGCCAAAGAAGGCCACTGTGCCTCGCCATAGCCTGGAAGCCAATTATTGAAGTGTACTTTTAAATTACTACTTGTTAAACTTGGATCTAACACAAGGTCAAGTTAACTTTTCTAAACAAAATCAAAATCATCTCACAATATCATAGGACTCCCTTGATTGATGACTTAGACCAAGTGAGATGAATAATGATAATAAAATTTAAATTAAAATTCAAATTCAAAAATTAAAATTAAAATTCAAATTCAAAAATTAAAATTGAAATTCAAATTAAAATTAAAATTCAAAATAAAATTAAAATTCAAATTCAAATTCAAATTAAAATCAACATAAAATTTAAATTAAAATTAAAATTCAAATTCAAATCAAAATAAAATTCAAATTCAAATTCAAATTAAAATTAAAATCAACATAAAATTAAAATTAAAATTAAAATTCAAATTCAAATTAAAATACAAATTCAAAAATTAAAATGCAAATTAAAAATAAAAATAAAATTAAAATTAAATTTCAAATTAAAAATAAAAATAAAATTAAAATTAAAATTCAAATTCAAATTAAAAATAAAATTAAAATTAAAATTCAAAATAAAATTAAAATTCAAATTCAAATTAAAATTAAAAAATCAACATAAAATTAAAATTCAAATTCAAATTCAAATTAAAATTAAAATTCAAACTCAAGTGTTTAAATCTTCTTAGATTTTTTTTTAAAAAAACTCAACCTAAGATCTAAACCTGTACTTAACTGTAGGAAAATAAATGGATCATTGACAGTGGATGCTCCAGACACATGACTGGGGATCCCACCAAATTTACAGAACTCAAGTACAAAAGACTAGGGACCGTTGCTTTTGGAAACAACGGTAAACTTAAGGTAATTGGACTAGGCAATATTGAACTTGAGTCTGATTTCATAATAACAAATGTATTACTTGTTGAGAATTTCAACTTCAATTTACTAAGCATTAGCCAATTGTGTGACACTGGTTATAAGGTTAGGTTCCTATCCAATGAATGTCTGATCAAACACAATGACAACCCAAACATCACACTTAGAGGACTTAGGCACAATAACATTTATGAAATTAAGTTAACCTGTCCCTTAGAAAACTGCCTCTTAACCCATAAGGATGAGACTTGGCTCTGGCATAGGAGACTTTCACACACTCACTTCAGAAAACTACCTAAACTAAATGGTTTAGTTAGAGGCCTACCAAAGTTATCTAACCTTGAGTCAACCTTATGTAATGCTTGTCAACAAGGAAAACAAACTAGGTCAACCCACAAACCAACTAATCAAACTCAAACCAAGTCAATTCTGGAATTAATTCACCTAGATCTATTTGACTCACATGGGGTTAAATCAATTAATGGTAACCTATACTGCCTAGTAATTATAGATGACTATTCAAGATTTACCTGGGTAAAATTCTTAAAAAATAAAGATGAAACGTTTGATATACTCACTCAATTTTGTAAATTAACAGAAAATGAAAAAGGGATTAAAATCAAAAGACTTAGGAGCGATAATGGCGGAGAATTCAAAAATCACAAATTTAATCAATTTTGTCTAGAAAAAGGCTACCATCACGAATTCTCTTGCCCTAAAACACCTCAACAAAATGGAGTTGTAGAAAGAAAAAATAGAACACTACAAGAAGCAGCTAGAACAATGCTTAATGAATACAACTTACCTAAATACCTTTGGGCTGAGGCTGTTAGTACAGCTTGTTATGTACAAAATAGAATAACTCTAATTAAAAACCTAGGAAAGACCTCTTTTGAAATCTATTATAACAAACAACCTAACATTAAATACCTTAAAGTATTTGGATGTAAAGTCTATATCTTAAATACTAGAGAGCACTTAGGAAAATTTACTTCTAAGGTTGAGGAAGGTATCTTTGTAGGTTATTCCCTTACCAGTAGAGCCTATAGAGTTTATAACAAAATTACCCTAAAAATTGAAGAAACTACAAATGTAAAATTTGATGAAAAATCTGACCCAAATAACTCTGATCAAACCACCTACCAACCAATTGACTTTGTTAGATCCAGTACTAACCCTGATGAAAGGCCAATTGAGGACCAAAACGATGATCTAACTGAACCCACACCTGAAACTGAACCTAACCAACCCAGAACTGTACGAGTTAGCTCAGCCCACCCAACTAATCAAATCTTAGGTAATCCAGAACTAAGGGTTCAGACTAGATCAGCTTTTAGGAACCTTAGTCAAATTGCATTAATTTCAAAAATTGAACCCAAGTCTATAGAAGAGTCCTTACTTGACCCTGATTGGATCATAGCCATGCAGGAAGAGTTAGCCCAATTTGAACGTAGTCAAGTCTGGGACTTAGTACCCTTACCTAAAGGCAAGAAATTTATTGAAACTAAATGGGTCTTTAGGAATAAACTTAACGAACAAGGAGAAACAGTCAGGAATAAGGCTAGGCTAGTAGCTAAGGGGTTTAGCCAAGTAGAAGGTCTTGATTATGATGAAACCTATGCTCCTGTAGCTAGACTTGAATCCATTAGAATGCTCTTAAGTTATGCAGCCCATAAGGGGTTTAAGCTTTTTCAAATGGATGTTAAGTCAGCCTTCCTAAATGGCCTAATTAAAGAAGAGGTTTATGTAGGTCAACCCCCTGGTTTTGAAAGCGTAGAACACCCTGACTATGTCTTTAGACTTAAGAAAGCCCTATATGGACTTAAGCAAGCACCTAGGGCCTGGTATGAAAGACTGTCTAACTACTTAGTTTCAAAAGGTTTTAACCAAGGCAAAATTGACCCAACACTATTTGTCAAAACCCTAAAAAATGATATTTTTGTAGCCCAAGTATATGTAGATGATATAGTATTTGGCTCAACTAACTCAGACTTTTTACAAGATTTCACAACGATAATGGAAACTGAATTTGAAATGAGTTTAGTAGGTCAATTAACTTTCTTTTTAGGGTTACAAATAAAACAGACCAGTGAGGGTACTTTTGTCTATCAACAAAAATACACTAAAGAATTACTTAGAAAATTTGGAATGGATAATGCTAAAGAAATTAAGACACCTATGGCTACCAATCAAACTATAGACAGTGACCCAAAAGGCAAACCTGTTGACCTTAAGTACTATAGAAGTGCTATAGGAAGCCTACTTTACTTAACTGCAAGTCGACCTGATATTCTTTTTGCAGTTAGTATGTGTGCTAGGTATCAAACATGTGCTAAGGAGTCACACCTAACCCTAGTTAAAAGAATATTTAGGTACCTTAAAGGAACAGAAAAATTAGGAATTTGGTACCCTAGAACAACCCAGTTTGAGCTTATTGGATATTCTGACTCAGACTATGCTGGCTGTAAATTAGACAGAAAAAGTACCAGTGGTGGATGCCAGCTTCTAGGACCCTCACTAGTTAGTTGGTTCAGTAGAAAACAACATTGTGTTGCCCTATCCACCACTGAAGCTGAGTACATAGCTATGGGTGAGTGTGTAGCCCAACTACTCTGGATGATGCATACCCTAAAGGACCTTTACTTAGATTTTAAACAGGTCAAACTTTTTATAGACAACCTAAGTTCAATCAATTTAACCAAAAACCCAATCCACCACTCTAGGACCAAACATATAGAAATCAAACACCATTTTGTCAGAGATCATGTAAATAAAGGAGAAATTGAACTTAACCATGTTGAATCTAAGTCTAACCTAGCTGATATATTTACCAAACCACTTCCTGAATCTGAATTTAGCAACTTAAGAAGATTAATAGGAATGTGTGTCATAGACTAGGACTGACCTGATAAGCTTAAGTTGACGTTTGGTTTAACTAATTAAGCTTGTGAAAAAAAAATGGATTTTTCAAACTTGTTTTTCAAAAGTTTATTGTCTTTCAAAATTTAATTTAAACATGGATTTTTCAAACTTGTTTTTCAAAAGTTTATTGTCTTTCAAAATTTAATTTTCAAAACTGGCAGACTTAGCCTAAGCTTGACCCCTAGAATTGCATGAACCTATAGATTTAGGTAGCCGCATCTCACAAAACACATTAAGATTAACTTGTTTGTGCTTGCAAAAACATAGAACGGTTGTGAGATGCATAGGACAATGCCTGGACTTCCGAATGCTTAAGTCAGTGCATCACAGTAAGTCTGGGCGTAAAATACCAACATTACAGTGATCAAGTCAAGCAGTCTTGCACGAAAATCTGAGCTAGACATTATTGCCTGACTTGACTAACCCTGTGAACACTACTATCATCTAGATAGTTAGTCAGTAACTAGAGTTAGACACATGAAAAGAGACCACAATCATTACTTAGTCCAGGGGGAGCTGAGGTCAAAATACTTTTTCAAAATGCCATTTTTGACAAAACACATTTGAAAATTTTGATAAAAGTTGATAAAGATTGAGAGGGAATTCCAACTACTCCCTAAAAACATGTTTTTTAAGATTGATATTTTGGAAGAAAAATTCTTTGTGATCTAAGATTTAAGACCTGTTTATTTCTAACACTTAGTCTATATTTCTACTCCCTTAAAATTGTTATGCCTATTTTTTGATGAATGACAAAGGGGGAGAGTAGGGTAAAGGGTTAGAAAAATTGCAAACAGCATGCTTATTTCACAGTTAATTCTGCTTTCTTGTGTGCTGCAACTTTTATACCTATGCTTATGTAATATTATTTGCATGTTTATGCAAGTTCATATCTGCTGTTTTTTCTAACTTTAACCTGAGTTGTCAATACATCAAAAAGGGGGAGATTGTTGGTGCAGTTTGCACTAACGGTCAAACTCGGGTTTTGATGTATGACAAAGTGGTTAAAGTTAGGGTTGTTAGTGTTTAACCTCTTTACTAAGTGTGCAGGGATGAAAGACTTAGAACCAGATACCAGGCTGAAGTCCAGGATGGTTGAGTCCTGGCGGGAAGTCCAGTTGGGTCCGCGGGACCTGACAACTGGCTGAAGACCAAGTTGGTTGAGACTTGGCAGGAAGACCAAGGTGGTTGAGCCTTGGCAGGAAGTCCTGGTGGGTCAGAAGTCAAGTAGAGCTGCACAAGGTAAATGAGGTAAGTCACTGGAGGAACGAACCAGTGAGGACGCGTTCCCGGTCGAGGGAACAGTAGGCGTCGGTTCGACCTAGGGCTCCATTTCGGAGACCAAAGTCAGAACCAAGACAGCTAAGGCTGTACAATCTAACACTATGTGTTACTGTATTTTGGACTAACCCTGGATGCAGGACCAAAGGAAGGAGTATCTGCAGCTTAGAGAGCCTCAAGGGAGTGAGGCAGTAGCTGAGCAGGGCGCCCCGGATGTTCCGGGCGCCCCCAGAGTCAACCCAAAGTCAGTCGAGCAAACGCCCCGCGCGCTTCGGGCGCCCCGCGTGTTGCGGGCGCCCCCAGTGCCACCTCACTGCCAGCTGCCGAAGCTCGCCCTCGCGAGGCCAAGGAGATAGGCGTTGACCGGTCAATCCGGGCGCCCCGCGCGCTCCGGGCGCCCCAGTCAAAGATGATCCCGAAGAAACAGAGATCAGCCTTGACCAGAGGGCTCGCCGGATCGAAAGCCACGTGGGGGGCGCCCCGAGCATCCCGGGCGCCCCCAGCCCTATATAAAGGGCCCTCGACCCTCTTCTTGAAACACCAATTTTTCTCCAACGCCTCGAAGTTCTTCTACGCTCGCGCCTTGCTCCGGAATCGCTTCACTTCGAGCCGACGACGTCCCGCTGCCCCGAAAGAGTCGACCTACTCCGGACGTCGGTAAAAATAATTTAATTTTTAATATATATTTTATTGCATTTAATTACTTGAAAGTGTGGGGTTGTCACACTTTCAATTCTTGTGTACTCGCCTACTCTATCGGGGTTTTCCGGTAGAGAGTTTTAGTGGATTGCCCAACGGAAAGGTCCGAGGGACCTGGGCCTTCGAGTAGGAGTCGCCGAAGGCTCCGAACGAAGTAAAAACTCGTTCGTGTTTTTGTGGTTGTTTTTTTTGTTTCTTTCATTTCCGCTGTGCACGCTTTTTAAAGCGCTCAAATTTCTTTAAAGTCACGTGATTCACCCCCCCCTCTCACGTGCATCGATCCTACAGTCAACACCCAAGCCTCTCCTCTCTCTCTCTCTCTCTCTCTCTCTCTCTCTCTCTCACCCTCTTAGGCTTTCGGCGCCACAAGAGAAGAAGGGGCTCTCCCCTTCGGTTCTCTCCACCTCCTCCACCAAGCTCCGGCTGAGGCTCAAGAAAGCAAGGTAGTGGCCTCCTCTACCTTGCGTGAGGCTCAGGGAGGGCAGAGGAGGCGCCGGCGGTCGGCTGCAAGCGGCGCAACCAAAGGTTGCGCCGGCGCCACAAGGTTGAAGGAGGGAGGAGATTTCGGGCTGTTGGGGTGAGGAAGAAGGTTGTGTCTTCTCCTTCTTCACCTTCCTCTCGAGGTGCACTGCTGGTTCGGAGGGCTGGGAGTCGGCTCCGGCGGACGGCGGCGCAAAGGGAGAGGATAGAGGGCTGGCGGCACAAAACCCTAGTGGCTAGGGTGGTCGGCTGTGAGAAGAGGATTGGTTGGAGCTCTTGGTGATCTTGGATCGCGGTAGATCGTTGCCCACACGACGTCCGCGAAGGGAGGGACATAAGGCAGAAGACAACGAGGTGATCGGAAAGGTATAACTTTCCATACGCTCCTTTGTATTTCCTTATATCTTTTATGTGCCATGTTTAAATGTCTTGTCATTTTATATTTAAGAGTTTATTGTTTTGATCTCAAAATATGTTGAATAAATTCTTAACTGGACCCCGATCATAAACACTAAAGCTGGCAATCAACTCGTCGCATTTTCCACGGTCGAACGGCCGAGCAATTGCAAGGCCAATTTTGGTAATTGGCTAAGTTGCATTTTGGATCGTTTGATACGGCACGAGACGGTCGATGGGAGACGGGTCTCCACTCAGATTAATTTTTTAATCCGTAGACGTGGAGAGGTCTCTCGGATCGACTAAGTATTTGCTATGGAAACCCGCCAAGCCATACCCTACAATTGGTATCAGAACTGAGGTTTCCGGCTTTGTGTGTTTAGGATTGGTTAATTTTAGCAATACTTTATACATTTTATTTTGATGATGCGTGGATGTGCGTAGGCTAACTTTGTGTTGCAGGCACGAGATTCCAACTTCATGGCCAAAATATTTGTTTTGTGATTGTTTTGCAATTTTTGTAATTAATTAATCATCGGGGTTGACGAGACTAGGTATTTAATTTTTATAATTAAATACGACATATATTTAGCCGAATTTTTTTTATTTACAGTTGACCTAGATATCATGTACACTCCTTCGTGGAGTATAGGATCAATGATGTAAATAATTAGCTTTTCATTTCGACTCAGAGATCCCTCAAGGTAGCATGTGTAGAAGGAAGGGAGGAGCGGACGAAGTGACGACACGACTGGAGGCACATGAGAGACCAAGAGGCCATGAACGTTGGAAAATCTAGGATTTTTGTTATCTTATTTTCATGTTATTGGTTGTGTGCTTGGTTGTGTTATTGTGCTAAGAAAATTCCTTGAGATAAATTACTAAGTGGGAGAGGGACCCTAAGGGTCCCGCGACTTCCATTACAATTCAACAAGTGATGCGAACAAGTCTGCGCGTCGGCTCTGAGTGCCTTCCTCCCCATCGGATGGACTTGTTCTGCGGATCACTGGTTCGAAAAAGACTATAGGAAGTTATTGAAGAGCGTGTACACTTTCCGATCGGAAGACACATAATCAGAAATAATTTTCTTAGTGTCGTGTAATGGTGCACACTTAGATGCGAATAATAATATCCTCCCCACCGGAGTCACTGCTATTATTTTGCAGAGCTGAAGGAAACCAACTATTGATCTTACTTGTCAAAAAGTTAGGTTGACAAGATAGTAAGATCGATGGGTAAAACCTCCTCTTACGAATGTAAGGATTCGTATACGTCCACACCATCGTGGCATGCAAATTTCTCGGTGTATAGGGGTGTTGGTTGATTTCGAAAATTAATTGTTTTGAGGAATCAATTTATTTTCGATATCTAAAGTAGTGTATGTTGTGATCCTCAAGTTTTTCATAATGGTCTTTACTCCACTAGCAACAATTCTTAAGGATAATAAACTTACTGACCCAAACTATATTAACTGGAAGAGGAACCTAGACATTGTCCTCACTGCTGAGGAGTATAAATTTGTACTCTTCGAAGAATGCCCGAAAAAACCTAGAGAAGACTCTGGTGAAGAGTTGAGGGAGCGTTATAGGAAGTGGAAAAAGGCAGATGAGATGGCGCGGTGTTACATTCTGGCATCGATGTCGAATGTGCTGCAACATCAGCATCAGGTCATGCCCACTGCCAGTGACATGATGCTGAACCTCAAAGGCCTCTTCGGGCACCAAGGTCGAGTTGCTAGGCAAAGTGTGATGAAGAGTCTGATGTCAACCAATATGGTTGAAGGGACACCCGAAAGGGATCATGTCCTAAAGATGATGGCTCACCTTAATCAGATTGAGGTATTGGGAGCAGAAATCGACTGGGAATCCCAGGTCGATATTATACTCCAGTCTCTGCCAAGGAGTTTTGAACAGTTCAGACTCAACTATAATATGAACAAAAGGAATTATACGTTCGGTGAACTGTTAGGATAACTCCAGGCGGCAGAGGCTCTCTTTCATCAAAACTCACAGTCCTTAGTGACTCAAAAGGTCTCTTCTTCTGAGCCGAAAGGCAGGAAGAAGAAGAAACGAGGAGGGTTCAAGAAGGCGGGAGCATCGCAAGCACCCCGGACTAGCGTGAAGAAGCCGAAAGGCAAGTGCTTCACGTGCAAGCAAACTGGGCACTGGAAGGCGGACTGTCCCCGTCGTCAAAGCAAAGATATTTCTACAGCCTTAGTCGTTGAAACATATTTAGCGGTGCTATCTACCAGTATCTGGTGTGTAGATACAGGAGTCACTGACCATGTCTGCAATACTCTGCAGGGGTTCCAGGAAACCCGACGGCTAGCGGATGAAGAAATCGTAGTCTACATGGGCGATGCTACAAGAGTAGCAGCAGTTACAGTGGGAGTCTTTTATTTATCTTTTGAGAGAAATAAAGCAGTTGCAGTTACAGTGGGAGTCATAAATTTAGGATGTAAAAATCTAAAAGTAAAGATTTAAGTATATTAATATTCATGGTTTCAAATCTTAAATCAATTTTGATTCTAAAATAAAAGAAAATATTATCTATAACAATTATATAAATTAATCCTAATTTATATATTATAATTATATTAATTATTAATTTATATAATTATAGTTTATAAATATTCTAAAGAATATGTGTTAAATATTATAGTAAAATTAAATTTATTTTTAAAAAATTTAACAATTATTTTTTAAAATTATTTTAAATATTTTTATAAAATTTTAATTATTTTTAATTTATTAAAAAATTTAATTTTAATTTTAAAAGTACTTTAAATTATATAATTATATATTAGTTTGTATTTTATTTATTATATTTTAAATAAAAATTATAAAATATATACTACAATTATCGTAATTAATTTACTGTTTATTTAATTATTATTAATTTATATAATATATAGTTATAATTTATAAAATAGTTAACTAAAAATTAAATATTTTATATATAATTTAAGATTTTAATAAAATCTAAATTTTCCTCTCAATATTCCGCGTCACGCTTGCCCCGCCTCAACGCTCCTACTAGGGGTATAGCAGGATTCATAATTATCTGGGGTTCATCGTTGTCCAAAATTTAAAATAATAAAATTTTTAACAAAATCCAAACTTAAAATTTCATAAATATTATTATCTAATATTATGACAATTCAAATAATCACAACTTATTTCTAAATATTTAAAATAATTTTAAAATTGCCACATTTTATTTCAAAGTCGCACAATTTCAAAATCTATAACAATATCAATCAATAAATAATATTAGCACAATATATGAGAGGAAAATTAAACTAAATCAAATAGATAAAAGTTTCACTTGAGACAGCTATAAATCAAACATATACAACGAATCGTAATTAATTCAAATTATTTTTTCTTCAATATCAATAAAAAATTATTTATCTCGTATTCTAAATTGATTATTGTACCTATAACAATCTCTTTGAACGAGAATACAACAAGACTCCAAAATAAGTAAAATTATGATTCCCCTTGATCTAAGCAATACGAGAGTTGTCGGGTAAAGTTGTTGGTGCATGAAGGAGGGATATATAACGGTGGTTGCTAGTATGCGCGTGAAATGCAAAACAAAGAAGGAAGAGAAGTTTTTTTTTAATATATTAATTATTTTATATGAATCAAATTAATTTAATTTATCATTTAATTGGGTCATAACTCGATTAAATCAATTCCAATTTGAATAACATAAACTCAACATTCTCATTTTAGGTTAATAATTTAATAATCTCTATTTTATTTATTTTTCATTCTAGATTTTATAATTTTTTTCAAATATTTAATTTATTTTGGATAGGTTCAAAAATTAATAAAATTAAAAATTAATCCACAGATTTTGCAAATTAGGTGGGGCTAGAGTCCACCCTAGCCCATGGGTGGCTCCTGTTGGTGCAGAAACAACCATATCGAACCTTGTTTTGATACTGGCAAAGGATTCAAAGTTTAGTTTATTTGTTATCTAACATGTTACTTAAGTGTGCAGGAAAAGTCCTAGCGAAGGACTGCTAGGCACTGACGAAGGAACGCCAGGGTAAAAAGTCCTAGCGAAGGACTGCTAGGCATTGGCGAAGGAATGCCAGGGTACTAAAGCCCTAGCGAAGGACTGCTAGGCACCAGGCGAAGGACAGCTTGGGACTGAAGACCTAGCGAAGGACTGCTAGGCACCAGGCGAATGACAGCTTGGGACTGAAGACCTATCGAAGGACTGCTAGGCACCAGGCCTAGGCACCGGGCGAAGGACAGCTTGGTATCCAAGACCTGGCGAATGACTGCTAGGCAAAAGTCCAACCGGAGGAGCCGGTTGGCATCAGGTAAATTCTCCCGAGAGGAGTAGATGAGGACGCGTTCCCCGTCGAGCGAAGGACTGCTAGGCACTGATGAAGGAACGCCAGGGTAAAAAGTCCTAGCAAAGGACTGCTAGGCACTAGCGAAAGAATGCCAGGGTACTAAAGCCCTAGCGAAGGACTGCTAGGCACCAGGCGAAGGACAGCTTGGGACTGAAGACCTAGCGAAGGACTGCTAGGCACCAGGCGAAGGACAGCTTGGGACTGAAGACCTGGCGAAGGAATGCTAGGCACCGGGCGAAGGACAGCTTGGTATCCAAGACCTGGCGAAGGACTGCTAGGCAAAAGTCCAACCGGAGGAGCCGGCTGGCATCAGGTAAATTCTCCCGAGAGGAGTAGGTGAGGACGCGTTCCCCGTCGAGGGAACAGTAGGCGTCGGTTCAACCTAGGGCTCCATTTGGGAGGCCCAAAGTCAGAACCAAGATAGCTGAGGTTGTATAAACTAACATCTTATTTCTTTATAGTGTTTTGGACTAACCCTGGATGCAGGACTGAAGGAACGAGTGTCTGCAACTCAGAGAGCCTCAAAGGAGTGAGGCAGCAGCTGACCAGGGCGCCCGGAGTGTCCCGGGCGCCCCCAAGGTGAACACAAAACACATGAAGCAAAGGCGGGCTTCGACAGCTCATGGGCGGGGCACCCCCATGCTCCCGGGCACCCCCCATGCTCCTGGGCCCCCCAGCGTCCCGGGCGCCCCCAGTTGAAGCTAACGAAGCAGACCCAGCAAAGCCAACGGATAAGAGGAGACCCGGTCAACCCGGGCGCCCCCAGCGATCCGGGCGCCCCCGTCAAAGGCTGATCCCGAGTTTTAAGGGATCAGAGCTGACCGAGACGGAAGCGGATCGACTGACACTTGGGGGGCACCCCCGACGTTTCGGGCGCCCCCAGGGACTATAAATAGGCCCTCGACCCCAAGGCTTGCTACAACAATTCTTTCAACACTCCTACGCTCTTCTGCTCCCACGCTCTGCTCCGAAAACCTCCCGACTCGAGACTCAAGCGCTGACGACGTCCCGCTGCTCCGAAAATACAACCCACATCGAACGTTGGTAAAAGAAAAGCTTCTTTTAAAAAGTTTACTTGACTATATTTGTAATTCAATCTTGTAAACTGATTTGCGAACTTATAGAATTGCCCGCAGAAAACGGTCAACGACCGTGGGCCTTGGAGTAGGAGTCGACCTAGGCTCCGAACCAAGTAAAACTACCTGTGTTCGCGATTGTTTTTATTCCGCTGCGTACTTGCTCTAGTTTTTATCCGAAAAGCGCTTAACGATATTCACCCCCCTCTATCGTTTCTCTCGATCCAACAGCTCCGCCCCTGGCTCCTACCTCAGCGCTCGCCCGCATCCGTCATCGCTGCCACTGCCTCAACGATGTCATCGTCGTCGCCACCTCACCGTCGCACCTCGCCTCCGCCTCTGGCTCCGCCTCTGCCTCGCCGCCTCTGCTCCGCCTCCGCCGATAAATTTTAACTAAACTTAAGTTTTCATCTCCAATTTCTTCTTCCTTCTTCCTTCCTTCTGGCGTGCATGACACACGCCATGACGGGGGCACGCGAAATTGATGCACCTCCCGTGCCGGTGCCGATCCCATGTCAGAATGGTAAGTTTCGACAGTTTCAGACGACATCGATATGAGATTTATATCCACAAGTAGAACCTTAAAAGGATATCCTATAGCATATTCATAAATTATCTCCACTTTCAGGTGCTATAAATGTGTCATTATACATCGCCTACACTGTAGACAAACACAAAAAAAGGAGGATAAATGTGGAGTGATAGAATCCCAATGCAGTTCTTGTTACAGCTGACGACCACAACACCAAAAGCAACAATTCTTACCTAGTATTCATTCCAGAAATGATACACACAGTAAAAAAAAAAAAAATACCTCAGTGAAAATTTTAATCGTCATTTGGTGACACACCCGACGTTCGATCACCGATCAGACACTATCAGCAGCTTCTGATCGCCGTCTCGAATCAAACTATATCTTGGAAAGACGATTAACCTATCAGGATTGTCGACAACGATGAATCCATCGAAATCAACGATGAATGATGCGAGATCGCAATTGCAACGATCCCCGACAAGTTCACCGTGCCTCCCAGGGTATAATTTGGTTCGGGACGATGATCGGAGGCTGTCAATAGTGTCTGATTAACGATCAGACGTCGAACGTATCGTCGATTGATAATTAAAATTTTCATTAAAATATTTATTTTTACTATAGATATTATTACTCCATTCATTCAGCTAACAACTCATCCTCCAACACATGCACCCTGCATTACACATGTCATCATCCCAATATAAATAGAACTATCCACAACCTCATCCAATCTAATCCAAATGCATGCAACATCAAAAATCATTCCCAATCCAAATATATATTTCGATCAGAAAACAAGTTATTATACTTAGGACTTAATCCAAACCAGAAGTCGATTTCAAAACCTACTAATCAAACCGATCAAGAACAAATTCCAACATTCATATAACTAACAGTAGAAATCCAACATCAATTCATTCAAGCACAACCCTACATAAGATCAGATCTCACCTGATTTACGCCGGCACACACACCCCTCTTCTTAGGTCCAGCAATCAGCCACCAATCGGTGAGAATAGGCGAAGATCCCCTTCTTCGGTGAGCCAACCCAAACCTCAATCGACGCCAGGAAGAGGGCAACTCAACGGATGGTTCACTGAAGATGGAACTCCGCGAAGGAACTGGGTCGTCGGCGGTTCTTTTGGCGTCGCCGACCAAGTACTCTAATCATCTGTAGCCGAGCGAGGGTGGCTGGGATCCCTCGTGGAGCAGAGAAGAAGGGAAGAAGAAGAGACGTCGCGTGGAGAAAAAGAAAGGATCCTTCGACGCCGGCGTAAGCAGAGGAAGAGGGCGAGCTCCACTTGACACTAGCAAAATCGAGGGAAAAAGGGAAAGGGTGAAGCTGATTCCGTTGGGCGAAGACAGCGAAGAGGAGAAAAAGGCTGCGTTGGGGACGGAAACCGTCGAAGGATGCGCTGTTCGTGCGGAGGTTGCGAAGAAGGAAAAGGGCGGGTCTTAAGTGGGGGAAATTTTGCAAACAGTCCCTTGCTATTTGGTTTCTCTGAACTATACCCCTAAATTCTGAGCTTTAAGTAATTAAAGCCTCCAAAGTTAGCCCTGATTGCTGGATTTTAACCATTTTACCCCCTTCAAATTAGGAGCAAACAACCTTAACTCCTAAATCTTCAACCGATAATTTCAACGACTGTAATCTTGTTCTGATAAAAACTTCCAAAATGTTCTCGTCCGAATTTTTATTTTACATACTTGACATCCTTGATTATTTTTATCCTTCACATTTTCGTTTCCCATTCCAAGGATATATTTCCATGGCGAACTTCTTTCCATTCTGCATCTGTATTTCCGAGTAAACAAAAATAGTCTCCTCCAAATCAAATATCCAAGATCCACTCGTATCACTCATCAGTCATGATGCTAGACCATCTGATACATCCTAAATTTAACCAAGTAATAAATAAAAATTTTTGTAAGATTTGATGATTGATCCCGCTCTATCTTTGGTACCGTACGGACAGTCATCGTGGCAAACGGCCTGGCCAACTTCAGGATCCACGTCATTGTACGGGTAGCCAGCTTGACACCCTAGCCGGGCCCAGGGCCCCCGCCGGCCGGTCGGACTCAGGGCGGCTGGTTAGAATAAATACGGCGGTTCGTCCGGCCGGTCAAACCCGGCCGACCGCATTAAGGCTTACACGCCTCGTTTATCCGGGTATTTCCGCCCGGCCACATTAAGGCTTACACGCCTCGTCTAGCCGGGTATTTCCGCCCGGCCACATTAAGGCTTACACGCCTCGTCTAGCCGGGTATTCCCGCCCGGCCACATTCAGGCTTACACGCCTCGTCTAGCGGTCAAACCCGGCCGACCGCATTAAGTCTTACACGCCTCGTTTATCCGAGTGCCTCCGTCCGGCAGTCCTTTACACCCAGACTTGATATCCAGCCGGGCGTGCCGTCCCTGTGTCCACTCGGGCACTCTCTTGGAATCACCCTGGGATAAAGACAGAATACACCTGCACCCGCTGCAGATAACAAGCTATCACCATTCGTGTGAACTGACTCTCTGATTTACAGAAACCTGTCTTTGTCCTCACATAAGACAAACAGTATACGACAAAGAATGTTGGTTACAAATCGACATAACCATACCATATCCTCTGACCCTGTCAGAGGATCCTGACACAGGTCAGATTCAAATCGACCTAACCATACCATATCCTCTGATCCTGTCAGAAGATCCTGACACAGGTCATACTCAAATCGACCTAACCATACCATATCCTCTGACCCCGTCAGAAGATCCTGACACATGTCAGACTTGGTCCTTTTACCCGGCTATATAAGCCCCTCCCCTCCTCATTATCAGGTACGCACACGCGCGCATAGCTTCTCGTCTACAGTGCTCCTCTATTTGCTTGTTCACCGGAGTACTGACTTGACCGTCGGAGGGCCTTGCCGGGACGTTTCCCGGCTAGGTTGCTAACGGTCATCTTCTCCAGCAGGTTCAGGTCATCCCGTCGGAGATCTACCAGGCCACTTCTTCCATTCGGTCGGAGGATCCCCCCACTCTCTGAGTCATTCTGGAGCGAGGACATCCCGTCGGCATCCACGTCACTCCTCTCTACACCGTCATCCGGTTGCGGCTCCATTTCGCTCGGCGACAGGATCAATGATATTTTTAGAATTATCCGGCTCGATTAGATTTATTTTTTAAAAAATATTGATGCCACGTCAGTCAAATTTTTAATGTGTGAAATTTGCCAACATAATAAAATGTAACAGAATGTCACCTTGTTGACAAGTCAAATTTTTTATGACAATTGTACAAAAAAATCAAACCAAAAATAGATTTTATTATTATAATTTTAAAATGATAGATAGGTAGAGAACTTTTTAAAAGTTAAAATAATGTCGAAAAAAATAAGTAGACCGATGCATGCTTGCGTGCACGAGAAGCATGGTTTGAAAGCAATGCAAAGGCAGCAAAGCTCGTTCAGAATTAATGAGCCCAGAGGAAGAACTCTGGCAGATAAACAGGAGCGTGGGACCAGTCACCCACCGACCCCTGGACCACTACAAATAGTACATAAACCATTGAAATCTCCAACCCAAAAGCATCAAACTTTTTAGGTCTACTAAATTGAATGTGGTTAACTAAATTCCCACCAAACTCAAGAGCTGATTAATATCACCACGAGAAGCTTACTCTTCCATGCATGAAAATGACTAATTACATAATTAAGAGAACCTATGAATGGCTTCGACTTAGGTAAACCACCCCCATCAGAAGAGGACCGACAGTATGTGCTTTGGAAATGCTGATAAAACAAGGAACAAACACCATGTAACAATTTGATCAATGACAAACAACCAAAGAAAAAAAATTGACCAGAAATCAGACTTCATCCCAGCTGCAAGTTTCTTTGTCGAGTAAACTAAAGATTCAGCAGGGCTTGATGGCTGGATGCATCATGGATTTCTCTGCTGATCTTGGGAGGAGGACGATAAGCTTGATTTCTGGATTTCGTCAATCCGACCCACCACCTCGGGCATGGAAGGCCTCTTGTCTGGATAGTGTGCCACACAGTCTATGGCCAGTTGAAGTAGCTGCACCATGTCTTCCTCCACATTCTGGTACCTCAGCAGCTCCACGTCGAACACCTCGGCAGTCCACTCCTCTCTTACGACCGACTGCACCCATCTCGGGAGGTCTACTCCTTCCTCATTCATGAGGGCCTGGGCTGGGGCTTTGCCTGTGAGTAGCTCAAGGAGGAGGACTCCAAAGCTGTAAACATCGGCCTTTTGTGAAACTTTTTGGGGATCAGTGACCTCTGGAGCTCGGTACCCAACTATGCGAGCAGAAGGGGTAGCTGATCCCACGAGAAGAGCTAGACCGTGATCAGAAACCCGGGCTTCATATGACTTGGTGAGGAGGATGTTGGAGGATTTGATATTGCCATGAGAAGCTGAAGGGCTTGTGGAGTGGATGTACTCAAGCCCTCTTGCTGCTGCAAGGGCAATGCATGTTCTTGTTTCCCAGTTGAGAGGTGTTCGACCAGATCCTTTGTTGCCTGAGAAGTGGATCAGTGAAAATATAGAGGGCACAGTCAGATTTAAATTCAGTGATCTACAAATCAATTCTAGCAAGGGATCTGGGCTCATATATACAAGCATAAGAGTAATTGCATTGTTATTGAATTAACTACAAACCTTAAAACATTAGCAAGAACAGTTGCCAACAGTGTGCTACGCACTCGATATAGAACCCCAAGATACACTGGAAACCAACCAATTTTTAACACTGCCAACCATGCAATGCAATGCAACGCAATGCGATGGATGTCCACCCTGGTTGTTGGTGTGTCTATCTTGAAATTTATATACAATTAATGCTCACAGATAGAATTCCACAACCTGTATATATATTTTTTTGTTTTTGTTTTAATTAGCAAATGCAAAGTCAACATCACAACTACTGATTCGATTACAAAATTTAAAAATTTCATGTTTCAGCAAAGATAAAGTGCACTGTCAGTTTTTTTCTTCAATTAATTCAATTTTTCTATCTAGCTAAAGCAGGTTATGGGCATGCCTTGGAGAAACAGATCTTTCAATACTGGTAGTTTTGGAAACAAACTAAGGATTGAAACAGGCGGACAATCGTAAAACGATCATGGATCCTATAGCAGAAGAGAATAGGCAAAGCAACACAGATCTAAAAGTAAAATTCAATGGAGATTTCATCACATTTAACTATTAACATGAAACAAAACAACAGAATGATCAGTTGCACGATGATTGTATGAAGAAGCAGCTATTCAAGCGAAGAATTCATCAATTTTGAACCAAGCACATAAAGATTCGAAGAAGAATGGAGATTACCATGCATGAGAGCTGAGAGGCTTCCCATAGGCAAGTATTCATAGACCATAAGCTTCTCGTCCTTGCTGAAGTAATAGGCCATGAGAGGTACGAGGTTGGGATGGTCCATTGCGCCAATGGCCTCGATCTTCTCCTTGAACTCCACCTCATGCAAGTTCACGTCTTTGAGCCTCTTTACTGCCACAGCCATCCCCGACTCGAGCACCGCCTTGTAGGCTGTCCCAAATGTTCCCTTCCCCAACACCTCCGCAGACGCCCGCAGGAGATCCTCTAGATCGAATGGCGTGGTCGTTCTGCCGCTGCCAAAGAACACAAGCTTCTTAGCCGCGGTTCCTGCACCGGAAGTGGACGAAGATTTTGCAGCGGCGGTGACAGCAGTTGCGGCCACTGCCGCCCCGTTTCCGTACACTCTTCCGTCACCAAGACCCTTATTCCTTTGCTCTGGAATATCCCCCATTTCCATCTGCTTCGTGCCGGCCGACGCTGCTCCCGACCTCCTACCGCGGCAGAGTAGGACGAGCGCAACGAGTACGATGAGGAAAAAGGCGGCAGCGCCAATCGATATCCCGGCAATCGCCCCGCCGGAGAGTTTCTTTTTCTTACCACTCTCTGGCACGCCGCCGCCGGCATTGCTCGCAGAAGGACCCTCACTCGATGGAGTAGGCGCGACCTCACCTGGACACAACCCTAGGGGGCCGCCGCAGAGACCCGTGTTGAGGAACGCGTTCCTGGGCTGGGAACGGAGGCGGGCCGGTATAGATCCGTTGACCTGGTTGTTAGACACGTTGAACTGAACCAAGCTGGGGTTATCAAGGTTCGGAATCTCGCCGGTGAGCTTGTTGTTCTCCAGGTAGAGCGTGCCGAGCCGGCTGAGATTGTTGAGCGCCGAAGGGATCCCGCCGGTGAATTGGTTGCTGGCAAGGTTGAGGCGGACGAGATTCTTCAAGTTGGCCAAGAAGACCGGGATCTCACCGTCGAGGCGATTATTCTGGAGGTAGAGGTTGCGGAGCTCGACGAGGCTCGCTAGCTCATCAGGGAGAGGACCCGAAAGGGCATTGAAGCGGAGGCTGAGGGTGTGGAGGGCGGTGAGGTTACCGACAGCCGCGGGAATCTGGCCAATGAGGCCAGCTCCGGGAAGGCGGAGCTCGCCCACCCGCCCGGACACGCAGGTGACGCCCGGCCAGTTGCAGGTTGCAACGGAGGCGTTCCACGTGGGCAGAGCCGATCGACCGACGGCATCACGGAGAGCGACGAGCGCCGCGGTATCGGAGGCCAGATCCGCACTCCCGCCCGGAAGCGCCGCCAGGAGGAGAAGCGCCCCGGCGACGAGGCGGAGCAACAACCGCGAGGGCCTGGCCATGTGCAGCAGGTGACCGCACTCACTGTAACGCCCTACTTGCAAAAATAAAGCATCCCATCTAGCAAGCAGCACTATCACTGACTAGCTCTGTTTTTTTTAAAGTTGGCTTCGTATCTGATTTCAGTTGATTAATTTTGAGGCAATCGACGCTAATGTTTACCATCAATATAAATTGAAAAACGACGATTAATTTCATCCCATTAGATTTTCTATCGGCTATTAACATTAATCAGGAGATATTCATAATTAGCGATTCACAGTCCATTATTTTTACGTCAATCATTTGTTAAAAAAATTATCAAAATTTAAACTAGATTAAATAGATATAAAAAATTAAAAATGATGCCATGACTATGTATCATTGTCCGAGTGCACTCCTTTTTCACTTTACCAAAAGAGCATCTAAATCATTTATAATTTATTATTATTATTATTAATGGGATAGATAAATTTATAATATATTTTAATTTTAATTTATTATACATTAATTTCCGATATGATCTGACGGCATGGGATTTCGTAGCCCAACGTGAATCGACGGTCGATACCGTACGGCCGCCGTCCTCCGTTTACCCATTTGGAATTGCTGACGCGGCAAAGCGCGATTGAGCTACGCCGACAAACGGCGCTTGCCGTCGTACTTTAATGATGTATCGCGCGATCGGGACTGTCCGATGGGCATTGGGCGGACGGAAAAAAGTAGAAAGAGGAAGGTGGAAACGGATCGGGCGCGACGGCCAACCAACCGTGCCGACCCGGGGGACCACCGAGCCATGTGGACAGCTGTCCCGGAATCAAAACTCAATGAGTGGTTCGGAGTCCAACCTGACTTTTGAAATCATTAATTTATTTAAAAGCTTAAAATTTAAGGGGAAAAACTTTCTTTTTATAATTAATATATATAACTTAAAATTACTTTAAATTATTTAACCGTCATAATAATTTTAATTAATTAAAAAAATTATTTTATTTTTGTTTGAATTGGTTAAGAAATATCGCTACTGATCATACGATGCATGCTTGGTGATCATTCCATCAAAGCTGGCAAGCCAACCATGGTATTCTTTTATAAAGAAAGTGACAGCAGGAGACAGGGAATCCGATCTGTTTATTTAACTTTAGTCTCGTCCACTTCATGTTCCTTGCGAGACCCGGAACAGCTTTTCTTCTACCCTTCAGATTTCCGCCACGCAAAGACAAAGTCTACCCGCAGCCAGTAACATGTCACTACTGTAACGAGCCGACTGAATAAATTTGAAATATAATTTATACAATCAGATCTCTTTCTTACTCATCTTCCCTTCAAGACGATTTCCGAAATCGAATAAAAACCGAATCCCAATAAAACTCAAAGAATTACTTTATCATTTGAAGGTTAGTTTCGATTTTTTTAATTTATTATTTTTCAATGGCATCAGATAATCGTAGGGGTTAAAATTTTATAAGTTTTGAGAATTTAATTTTAATTTTTTAATTTACTTATCCTAATGATATAAAAATAGAATAATAATTGAGAAAGTGAAAATGGAAAAGTGAATGCATATATGATCTCCGAGGGATTCACCGTGCCCCCCAGGGTATAGTTTGATTCGGCACGGCGGCCAAAGGCCGCCGATGGTGTCCAAGCGATAATCGGACGTGTGCATGTAAAGTGTCACGTCATGTCATGTCATGCCATATCATTCACTATGATTTTCACTCTCCCATTTTCACTCTCCCTATCATTGCTCATAAAAATATTGGATCAAAATCTGGGATGACTAATCAAGTTTCACGGAAGTTTCCTACTAGTCATCAGGTCCCACGGAAATTTTCCACTAATTACCAGGATAAATCGAAAAATAATCGCAGTGAACAGTCTAGAAGACCAGTGTCCCAGGGTTCGCGAATCACGTCCCATTTGAAAGAAAAATTACTATAAAATACGTCGTAACTAGGAATCGAAACGTAGATACCTAAGATAACGACTAATCACTCTGCCACTACACAATAAACCCAGAAGCACTTATCCTAATGATATAGTGACACAAAGCGAAATGTTAGCCCCTAGCGCCCCTACCAGCCCATCCCAGGACTAACATGGAGAAGGTAAATCATGATAATTGAGAAGACAAGAAGTTGGGGGAAAGACTTTTCCTTATCCTAATGATAAAAAAAGAATAATTAACGAGGTTTTTCCAACCTCGGACGACCGGTCCGGTCCCACGGAAGTTTCCCACCGATTGCCAAGGTAAATCGGGAAACGCTCGCGTTGGACAGTCTAGAAATCCAGCGTCCCAAGATTCGCGCCCCATTTTAAGAAAAAAAAAAACCTATAAATACGCTATAGCTGGGGATCGAACCGTAAATGAACCGTAAAAATCTAGGATAACAACTAGTCGTAAAAATATATTTTCTGAACCAGGCAGCAGACAAATTGAACTTGGGGTGACCGGCCCGGCCCCACGGAAATTTCCCTCCGGTCACCAGGATAAATCGGAAAGCGCTCGCGATGGGCAGTCTAGAAGCCCAGCGTCCCAGGGTTCGCGCCCCATTTGGAGGAAAAATTCCTGCAAAATACGTCGTAGCTGGAGATCAAACCGCGGATGTCTAGGTTAACAATTAATTACCCTACCACTGTATCATAGTCCCAAGGGCACTAGTCGTAAAAATATAGAATAGTCATAAAGAGGTTAGAACGATGAATTTCATATCTTACAGCATGGTTCTCACTCATATTTGATATGACTAAAGGATGTGAGAGCAATTTGCACAAGACAAAGGAAAACTATACGTGAATCTAATACAATCGCTCAGTTGTTGGCTGCTAGTGGGTAACCTTAAAGACTCACATGGACAAATAAATGAGTAAACAAAGAGGACAAATAAATGAGTAAACAGAGAGGTGCTTACTCGCCCCTTCCAAACTGATTGATTGATTTATTGGTTGTTGAGAAATAATGCTGAAACACGAACTGCTCACCTAATCTTGACTTAGAAATTAAACCAATGCATCAGAGCTGGAGGTCTCCATTCTTCCACTCTCACCAACCATGGAGATATCATAGCGAAAACAAGTAAGGACAGGAAGAAAGATGATCACTGCGAAGAATAGAATATGGGTAATGGATCGCTAGTGCTTCATAGAGTGAACAGCTTCATTATCATAGTGTTTAATAGAGTCGCTCATTAGCTCAACCTCTCGGTCTTCTAACTCTGACTCCTCGAGTCGCTTGGTAGCTTAGCCTTTTGACCTGCTGATTCGACTCCCAAGTCATTCGACAACTCAACCTCCCGACTTATGACTTAGCTTCCTGAGCTACAAGCCAGAGGGATGGAACCAAGGCCCCCTCTCTCAATTTTTTAGATAAGAGATATATGAGGTTTAGAAATAGAGAAACGAATCGGAGGCAATAATATGACTGTCTCCCTTCAATATAAACACATATCTTTCGCTCCCTCGATATGAAATTTCTGGCTCTGTCCTTGCAAGCCTCCCAACCTGGTCTCTTGACTCAAGCACCAAAGTGGCTAACGGCTCAGTCTCTTGAGCACTCCAGATTTGACATCTTAACTCTCTAATTTTGCTCGGTACCTCGAGAATCCTATACTCAATTGTATATTTTGTGTGCCTCAACTCGATTCAGTGCCTGCTCAACTCAACTCCCCCATCCTCCAATTCAAGCCCATTTTGACATATTAGATAAGTCTAAAATTTTAGGGGGCGTTTAGTTTGGGGTAATAGGGACTAGGGAATGGGAATGGATGGTAATCATTCCCATTAATACTGTTTGGTAAGTGTCAATAGGAATGAAAATAAGGGAATCATTCCCTCATTTTCATTCCCTACTCCCCCCTCATCAATCAAATTCCTCAATCATTCCTTCCTTTTCATATATCCAAAACACTCCTTTTTTATTTTTTATATTTCATTTTACTATTTCATTTTATATTATCCCATTTTACTTTCTCTCTCTACATTTTAAAATTTCTCTCTACGTATTTATTCTTTTCTCTCTCTATATTTTCTATTATTTTCTCTCTCTACCTTTCTGATCTCATTTTCTCTTTATTTATTTTCAATATTACTTTCTCTCTCTACCTCTCATATTATAATTTATCTATCTTAATTTTTCACTTTTTTTTAATATTTTCTATATCACTTTTTCTCTATATTTTCTATATCACTTTCTCTCTCTACATTCTCTATATCACTTTATCTCTCTATCTTTCTCATCTCATTCTCTCTCTATATATTTTGTTAATCACTTTCTCTCTCTACCTCTCTTATCATAATTTATTTATCATTATTTATCAATTTTTTTGTATATTTCATATATCACTTTCTCTCTCTACATTTTCTATATCACTTTCTCTCTCTACCTTCTCATCTCACTTTCTCTCTATATAATTTCAATATCATTTTCTCTCTCTACCCCTCTTATTATAATTTATCTATCTTTATTTTTTACTTTTTCTCTATATTTTCTATATTACTTTCTCTCTCTATATTTTCTATATCACTCTCTCTCTACCTCTCTCATCTCATTTTCTCACTATATATATTTTCTATATCACTTTTTCTCTATATTTTCTATATCACTTTCTCTCTCAATATTTGCTATATCACTTTCTCTCTCTATCTTTCTCATCTCATTCTCTCTCTATATATTTTGTTAATCACTTTCTCTCTCTACCTCTCTTATCATAATTTATAATTTTTTTTGTATATTTCATATATCACTTTCTCTCTCTACATTTTCTATATCCCTTTCTCTCTCTACCCTCTCATCTCGTTTTCTCTCTATATAATTTCAATATCACTTTCTCTCTCTACCCCCTCTTATTATAATTTATTTATCTTTATTTTTTACTTTTTCTCAATATTTTCTATATTACTTTCTCTCTCTACATTTTTATGGATTCCCATTACTAAAGTTAAACTGAACCAAACATCATCAATGACAATAATTTTCATTCCAGGATTTGAACCAAACATTACCAATGGAATCATGATTCCCATTCCCATTGACCCCTCAATGAATCCCATTACCATTCCGATTAATAAATTTGAACCAAACACCCCCTTACATGAACAAGATACACTTTTATACAATGAGAATTAACAAAAAAGAAATAATAATTAAAGAAAAAAACTATTCCACTTACCAAACATAAATTATTCTCAATCAAAACAATCTAATTCATTATATCATTTTCACCCATGATTTGATTGATTAACCAAAAAGAAACGATTTAATTATTCCTTATACTTGGCTGATATTGATGAGGCCAAGCTTGGCTTGAAGAAACTTATGAACTTGTTCAAATAATCCTTTTATAAGAAGATTAGCTAGTTGGTGAGATCAAGGATAATATAAGGAAAAAAGACTCATCATCTACCATATGGTTAAAGGCATCAGATTTAATAATTCAAGGGGTTGTTGAATGTTTAAGAAAGGCTAAACTAAGTTAGGGGGTAATAGACAACAACAAAGCCAGAAGATCATTGAGAGTCATTTGGTTGAAAAATTTATAATATAATTCAATTTATTCTGGGCGAAGGGAGCAGGAGCACCAAAGATAATAAGTTTTTCTTGGCTCAATCGACTTGGAAATCCACCACCTTCATTCTTTTTCTATGGTTGTCAATTTATTGGTTTTACATATATTTCTTATTTCAAAAAGGTTGGAATCGCCAACCCAGCGGCCCTCTGATCTCTGCCCCACAAGTGTTTTACATATATTTCTTAGCATTTATCCTTGGAGTGGCATGATCAGTTGCAGTGTTCACACCAAATATGTTTATTTTAGCATTGATTTTGTGCAAAAATTTTTATGGAAACCAAAACTGAATTGTAATGGAGTGTGATACAATAACCTCATCGATAAACATGACCTTACTATTAGTAGTAGGGTCTCATGTGGCAGATGCAACTGCAGAGCAGTTGCTTGCCACACGCCACACACACCACCCACTACTCCCCCTTATTGATAAGAGGGTTCGTCCAAAAGAGAAGCGGGTTGAAAAAAAGGTAATCAGGCTTCTTGACCGAGAGTGTGTAGAATTCTCTGGTTTTTAGATCGGGCCAAAACATCCAAATGAAGACAAGGGATTTGGTTCGTGGACTTTGAAGGGTGGTTCAATCTCGTGATCGATCTTCTAATTGTTGGAGCAATTTAGGTGCCATAAGTTTTGATATTTGGGCAAAAGTTTAAGTTAGATTTATTATTGTATTTGATATGAGTATTTGAGTGTGCAAGTTTACAGGATACACATATGACTCAGTTTGATGGCTTCGGGTTCGGTGAAGGATAGAGCATCCGAGGGACCGTGAACAAGGCGACAACGATGAGCCAAGGAAAGTGCACTTCGAGACATACACAAAGGATGATATAGAGACGAGTCGCGGGTTTGTATGTATCCGAGGGACGAGAGCCAAAGCGAATAAGGCTTGAAGGCAACATGTCAAGACTACAATGAAGAGTCAATTGAGTTACGAGGGATCGTGGACCCGACAATAAGGACCGAGACCAAAGAAAGCTCCAAAAGGCAAGACATGAAGGATGGAGAGGTATCCAAGGGACGTGAGGCTAATGGAGGAGGCTAGAAGGCTAGGTTCTAGGTTGGTCGGACAAAGACGAGTGCTGAGTGAATGTACTCGTGGTTGAAACCCTAAGTTTAGGATTTCAATAGTCGACTGATATGGGATCAATCGACTAATTGAGGTCACAGAAAGATCAGTCGACTGATCTTTCTGTGCAGTCGACTGGTGTCGACTGAATTCGAATGTTGGATTGTAACGTTCAAATTCAACAACTGTCAGTCGACTGGTGTTGGTACCAGTCGACTGATAACGGTTACATCAGCAAACGAGTTTTATTTAAGAGAACTTGATTAGCTTGACGAAATAAGCTTTGTTAAAGCTTATTAATAGTCTACTAGTGGTCATGTGTTCTTAGTGAGGTTGCAGTAAAGTTTCTCCACTTACAAGGAGCTACGTGAGCTAGTCAGAGATTTTTTCGGGAAATCATCCACTGACGGATCAGGATCGCCTATCTTATGAATAGTTGTGGAGCAGAAGCATCATCTTCGAAACACATAAATCGATGTGTGCTTGTAGTTTGATTTTCTTTAGTTAGTTCAGTTTATTTTATATTTCGTTGCGTACTAATAAAGTGTAGGAAGAATCGCAATTAGTTAGTGATCGGCTATTCATCCTCCTCTAGCCGGGTTCTATATTCCCAACACCGACAACAAGGACGAAGGAAAGGATTTGCTAACAAATGCCATAAGAATTTACAGAGCATCTAGTTCTAAATACATGAGAAAATCCCTAAACTTCCTTTGTGTTGAAATTTCTTTACTGTACTTGATTTTGCTTCTGAAATCATGATCTATTGCTTGACGAAATTGCGATCGAGTTGCTATGTGTTGCTAGGCCCTAAAAGCAGCCGCCAATTTCATTGCTAAAATCGTGATCTGCAGCCTTCCCTAGGCACAGTTGTGATCTGCGGCCTTCACCGGGCCCTGAATGCAATAATCAATACCCACATAGATTTCCTCCGATAATGACCAGTGGGTGAAATGGGGTGCTGGCAAAGGAGAAGGTTGACAAAGGAGAAGAGAAAAGTGTGGGTGCGGAAGAAAAAAAAACAAACCTAAAGTTTTATATTTGGGAAAGTTTAAGAGAGCATTTGCTTATTTAAAAATGATTCTTATAAAAATTATTTTAAAATTAATGAGAAGCTAAAGTATGAAATATTTAAAAATAAAAGTCAAAAATTGATACAAGATAACTTTGAGTATTTGATAAATAATTACTTTTGAGCTTAATTTTTAGTTAAATAATAGCAATATCCTTAAACTATATAAATTAATATTTTTAAATAATCTAAATATAGTGTTTATATAATTATTATTATATTTTAAATATGGTTCAAAATTAATTTTTTTATGACATGAATGTTAGAAAAATATATAAAATTAATAAATATAAAAATATAAAAAATGACAAAATTTATATAAATATATAAAAATACGTATAAAATTTTTTAGAAATATAAATTATATAAAAATATAAAATATTCTTTAAAAATTAAATACTTATAATAAAATATGATTGAAAAAGTTATAGATATCAAAAGCATGGTGGTCATTATTAAGAGCATAAATATCAACTTTTAATTTTAGAGCATAAATAAAAAAAGCAGAAGTAAGAAAATTCATCAAATTCTTATTTCTATCTTTTGAATAAAAGTTATAGAACTGAAGTTGAATTTGACATTTAGAAATACTCAAAAATACTTCTATACAATTAGATTATTTTAAGTACTTAGCAGAAGTTATACCAAACACTCCCTAAGTTATTTGTACATGCTTTTGCTTCAATTAAATATAACTGGGCTTGATTTGAAACATGACTTGGGCTTTAAAATTATGAGATTTTTATTGGACTTCATGTTTTTAATTAATATAATGCATGTTAAAATTAATTGGTCTTGAACTTGTAGAATTGGATTAGGACAAAGGTCCAATTAGATAAGTTCTTACGAGGATAATGGACTAAGTTGGTACTCATACTTGGCTACTTCACGGAGTCGATATTGGCCTCAGACTAAGTGACTCAGGAATGCCAAGTCGTTGTTCTGAACCTGCTCAGACTTGGTTAACATCACGACTCAGATTTATCGAGCGGGTACGCTGGTCGAGTCGACATAAAGATAAACCTACTCGGACATGGTTTTGACTTAAGGAGTCTATCTTCACTAAGACTTATCGGCGGTAATCATATTATGAACATGGGTTAGTTTCGATTAATATTCTGATTTTGTTTCAAATATTTTCCTGAATCATTTAGGATTTTTTTTTTAAATTGTATTTTCTTTGTGAATAAAAAATTTAAATGAGGAAAAATTATTTGTATTCAAGTTAGGAAAATTAAAAAAAAAAATCCTATACATATTGATTACTCTTTGTGTTCTTAGGGGGCACTTGGTAGACGGGGTTAAGAGGTTGGAATCGGAATGAAATTAGTTTCATTCTCATACATGATGCTTGGTAGATGAGAATCGGAATTAATGTATGATTATAATTCCCTTATTTTGATAACCTACTCACTCCTCGGTTATCACTAAACCCATTCCCCCTCTTCATTTTTTTGTCGCACACCACAAAGCCCTAGCCGCATCGCGTCGTCTCACCTCCCCCTCGCGTGTCTCCCCTCCTCCTCCAGGCACTGCCGCGCTTCTCCTCCTCCCCACCTCGCGTCACCTCCTTCTCCCGGCGCCACCTCCTTCTTCAGGCGAAGCCCGCTTCTCCCCCCTCCTCACCTCACGTCGCTCCTCCTCCAAGCGTCGCCTTTTTCTACTAACGTTGCATCCTTCTCCCGGCATCATTTTTGATTTTTTTTGATTTGTTGAGCTATTCCGGTTGCCCTGTTATATTCTGCACTTTTTTGATTTTTTGATTTGTTGAGTGATCCCGGAATTGCGTAGTGCCACTGCGGCATCAAGGGCAGTCGCTGCCTCTCCCTCCCTCGCATCTCTCACTCTCTTTGGTTGCCTTTCGCAATCCGCATGGTGGCGAGTGGCGGTTCCCTCGCGATGGAATAATCCCTGGTTGTGCACATATTCCTGGTTTGGTTCCCAGATTTGCCTCTATTTCACTGGTAGTTTCCCCCAACTTGCCTCGATTCTCCCTGATCCAGGGTCTATTTTTTCTTGCGGCGTCGCCTGGTTGATATGAGAAGGGCGAGATCGAAACAGGAGGCGTCGAGCTCTGATAGAGAACGATCCGTTTCTTAGGTATACATTTCTCCTGGCAAGATGTTGGTTTTTCCCTCTCCATGTTTTTGTTTCATTCGCCCGATTATAAGAATAAGGGGATTTTTCCTTGCCTAATGTTGGATCTATTTATCCAGTTTAGATTTCTTCCATGTCTCTTTTTTCTAGTAGATGTTGTCATGCGCATGTGTATATGTAGTAGATGCATCTTTTTTAATCTAACTTTTTTGATTGGTGTTGTGCCGTTTATTCTATTTTCATATTATATGATGCTCTAATGTTTATGACATTTATGTATTTTTGTCACTTTGATATGACTCGGATACTAGGATGGAGAGTAATCCAACAAAACCTGTGGGAATAAATGTAATACGATGAAGAGGTAAAAACAAAGTTTTTTGGACGGAAGAGGAGAGTTGGGCATTAATAAGATGTTTGCAAGATATGACAACCGATCCTCTTTGAAAAATAGACGGAGGTTTCAAGAACAATCACATGGTCGAGATAAAAAAATATTATGATCCAAAAGTTCCCAACATTCGTCAAATCTGTTAGTCACATTGAATCTAGGATCAAAACCTTAAAGAGGAAATTCCACGCTATCAATGAAATGTGTAGACAAAGTGGTTGCACCTGGAATGATGTTGAAAAGAAGATAGCTTGTGAAGAAACATGGTATCTTGAATGGATTAAGGTACGTGTGTTAGTCATTATTGGTTTTTTCAAATTATAATGTCGTTTATGGATATCTTAAATTGACTATTATGTTCTTCTTTTTGAAAGAATCACAATGATGCCAAAAGTCTCTACAATGTATCATTCCCTTATTTTTCAAAGTTAGAAATAGTATATGGCAAAGACAGAGCAACATGCCTTGTTGCGGAAGATCCAACAATGGTTGCACAAAACATCACTGATGTGGATGCCGAGTTGACTATATCAGTTGATAAATCACCTATATATGAAGGAGTTGAAGTTGATTCGATGTCACATCAAGAACCTTCTGCTACATCAAGGGCATCTCACTCTAAGGAAAAAAATAAATCATCCATTAACAAAGTTCAAAAAGCTTTGAAGAGAGCAAAGATTTCAGTTGAGCAAAATATTGATTCTGACTTCAAGTTACTCAGTGATCGGGTTGAAGGATTTATGCAAACTGTTGGCTCACACTTTGAGTCAATGTCAGCTTGGGTTCAAGGTAAATACTCAAAAATGCCAGAAGTTCTTCAAATATTGGATTAGTATGGATTCATTGGTAAGAACAAGTACAAGGCTGCTCAAGTTATTTGTGAAGATCCTGTAAAAGTTGAGTTATTATTCAGTTTGGATCCCTCTGAAGTTTGAGATTTTGTGCTCAGTTGCTTGTAATATGCTTGCGATGAATATTTGGAGATAATACTTTTTTGTTTGACGATGGTTTATTGACAACGTGAATATTGAGAATGACACAACTTTGTTATAAAAACTTTCTTATACTTAAATATGGGTGATGGTAATATTGAGAATGATACTGCTTTGTGTTGATGCAGTATGACCTGATTGTTGTTTTGATGTTGACACCGATTTAAGTTCGGTTGAGTGAGAATTGAGATCAGATAGTTAAGTTCGGATTAAGTGTACTGGTCAGAGGGCTCAGTAGCTCGTTCTCTGGACCGGGACGAGTCGAAGAGGGCTCGGTAGCTCATTCTCCGGACTCTGGTTAGAGAGGGCTCGGTAGCTCGTTCTCTGGACCGAGATGAGTCGAAGAGGGCTTAGTAGCTCGTTCTCCAGACTCTGGTCAGAGAGGGCTCGGTACCTCATTCTCCGGACTTAGGTCAGAGAGGGCTCGGTAGCTCGTTCTCTGGACCGAGATGAGTCGGAGAGGGCTCGGTAGCTCGTTCTCCGGACTCTGGTCAGAGAGGGCTTGGTAGCTCGTTCTCTGGACCGGGATGAGTCGGAGAGGGCTCGGTAGCTCGTTCTCCGGACTCTGGTCGGAGAGGACTCGGTAGCTCGTTCTCCAGACCAGACTGAGTCAGAGAGGGCAAGGGAGCCTGTTCTCTGGACTCAGGGTTTAAATGATTGGCTGGATCAGTCTGAAATCCGATCAGGGATGTGGCACAAACTCTCTTGATAGTAGATCGGTCACAAGACCGATCCAGGATGTCTGATCGATCTGTTGATCGATCCAGAAAGCTTCTGAGGAAACAGAAGGTTTTCTGAACGGTCTGGTGACCGATCAGAAAACAATCTGTGTGGTCACAGAAATATTGGTGACCGATCAGTGTGGCCGATCAGACCGGCCTGGACCGATCAGGATGGACCCTGATCGGTCCAGCACCTGTCTGATCGGTCACCTTGACCGATCAGGGTGGTTTGTCTGAAAGTCAAGTGGAGTTAGGGATCGGTCTGGTGACCGATCCCCTGGTCTCTGATCGGTCAGTGAGACCGATCAGAACATCACTGGATCAATCAGGATAGAGTCTGATTGGTCAGGAGGTTGTCTGATCGGTCAAGGTGACCGATCAACACCTCAGAACTTTAATTCAAATTGTTGTTAGCGCAGTTCTGATTTCTGATTTGCTTCGCTAATGAATCTGTAAGTGCGCAGACAACACAGAGCTTTGAAAGTCAAATGAAGGAGCAAGAAGAAGGGTCAAGGGTGACTTTTCTCTGGTGCTATTTTGTTTGATACACATTCGCAGGTTTCAACGGCACCTGAAGCTGCAGCTGAAGAGGATGACTTCAGTATGCTGCGAGCTCAGAAGCGGTCAGTGGGTGATGATGCCTGTGTGTGTGCGTGGGTGACGACACCTGTAGGTGTGCAGAAAAAAAGCTTAAGAAGAAGAAGTTGGCGAAGCAGAGAAGAACAAGGAACAGAGAACTGTGATTAGGGTTTTGCTGTTGTGTTGTGTTGCTCTCTGCATTCTTCTTCGTGCTTAATCTTTCTTACTACTGGTGCTTGTGCTCTGTTGAGTAAGCTTCTCTAGTCTCTTGTGCTTCAGTTGATATATTTCTGAGACGCTTGTGGAGAGGTTACTCCACCGAGAAGGAGGAAGTTTTTAGCCGGATTCATTCCGGGGCGGCCTGATCTGCCGAAGATCAAGGGATCGACCACCTCACGGGCACGCCGAGTAGGGGCATGTTATCCCCGAACCTTGTAAACACCTGTGTTAGTCTTTGTTTTTGTTTCTTTCTGCTTTGTTTGTTTTCCGCTGCTAATCTGAGTGTAGTAAGAAGTGAGTTTTGGTGGGTGGCTATTCACACCCCCTTTTCTAGCCATCCCAAGATCCTAACACTTTGTTTATATTCAATGTAGCAAAGAATAGGAGTTTTAGGTTTGTAGGAAAATATTCTAGATAATGGTTTTACTTGTCACATGCAAATAGCCTGTACTTCTTATGTTTATTGTTAAGGAAATACTGTTAATAAAAGCATTAATTATTATATATATGAAACAACCCATCAGTCCCAACTCTTTCAGATCATCTCTTTTTTTTTTTTTGGAAAAAAGAAACATTCTTTATTCCTGAAAAGAGAAAACTACACTAGAAGGGGGCGAAACCAAACCTTCAAGCACAGTGTTACAAAATTCCAAATGGATTACAAGGGTGCTATTATATTTCAAAATATCTAACTAAGAAAAACCGAACTTGAGCCAATACATCCATCTAATGATAAACCATTGCATATAACAGGAAACCGATTAGCTCCTGGATGCATGCAGCTAACACGCAGAGCAAAATCTCAATCAGTCTCTCCTTTGCTCAACACTTCCAAAGGGTACAGTAGCAAACGCAGCTAAAGGTCATCCAATCGAGAATCTCGCATTCAAAACTAGATTATCTCATAACATCATAGTTCAGAAATCCAGCTGTAGTTATTTTCCAGTTTTAGCTAAAGATGGATAACTCCAGAAGATTCAAATTCAATAAAACCATTTCCCCAAGAGAACCACAGCAGATTATCAGAAATGCCTGTGAAATTTGAAAAAATAGAGAGAAGAATGATAAACCAAGACAGAAATGCCACAGCAGAAATGCAGCAAAATCTGATACGCAGCAGTTTCTGAAACTGTTTCTGAAACTTCAATGAAACCCAGCCTCCAGCGCAAAATCTGATACACAGAAGTTTCTGAAACAGTTTCTGAAACTTCAATGAAACCCAGCCTCCATTTTTCTCAATAAAATCTGAAACGCAGCAGACTAACAGCAACCAGTCTGTGATATTTCGAAAACCAAGTCAGGAATTCCACCACAGGTTATCAGAAAGCCATAACAGACTGTCAAGAATGTCTGTGAAATTTCGAAAAACCAAGTCAACAATCCAGTTTCTGAGTCATTCAATGAAAACCAGTCTCCATTAAAATTTGCTTTCAATTGTTTGTACAGCTATCCAGAAAAACCAATACCAACATCAGCATCATATAAAACAGTAAGACCTAGTCAGAATTTCTTTATCACTGTTAAGCAAGAAATCAGCAACGGCACCTTTTTGATCATTCAGTGTCTCAATAATAGATATTCTCATAGCAACTGAAAATATTTGTAATCCAAACCCTCGAAAGGATCAATAGTCACATCCAGTAAGGACCCAACCATTGAGAGCACTTTATCACAGCCTTATCTTCTAGATTAGTCTCTTTGAGATCCTGATATAAGGTAAAATCCTATCAAGCCTACAAATACCAAAGAGAGACTTATCTATCTCTGTGACATTTCGAGTGTTGACCTTATAAGTGATAAAAGCTTGGTTTGCAAGGTGATATGCCGCTGCATTTGCTTCTCTATATATGTGCTTAAGGAGAACCTGATATTTACGCGTTATACACCTGATTTTTTGAACCAGGTTGCGCAATTCCCAGGGAAGACAAGAAGAATTTAAAATCTTCAATGCTACCATTGAATCCGACTCACGCCATAGAGGGAACCAAAGATTTTCCACACATAGTTCTAGTCCTATTAATATTGCTTTCAATTCAGCTCTGATGTTTGTACCGATGCCTATCATACCACATTTTGTTAAAAGGATCTGACCTAGATGGCTCCTAACGATAACCCCATAAGAAGAAGGCCCCGGATTCCCTTTAGAGCAACCATCTGTGTTTAATTTAAACGATCCAGGACTCGGCTTCCTCCAATATACCACTGAAACAGTTATTTTCTCTCTATTGGCTACTTGAAAACCTAATGCTCGAGCTGTGTTTTTACATTTTCTCCAGTGATGATGCTTAATCAAACCTGAGACCATTCCTAACTGAATATAGCTTCTAATCTTCTATATAATTTTACCTGCCTTTGGCTTTATCCCTTGATGCTTGGCTTCATTCCTAGCATTCCATAGTGACCACACAATCAAAAAAGGAATGACTTCTCTTATATGACCATTTCGTGCCCAAGATGGGCCTAGCCTCCAGCTATCAAAAAGTAAAAATCTGTCAACTCCAAATAGCTGCCCGAAATGCACCCAAACTTTTTCAGCAACAATACTCTTAAAAAATAGGTGATCCCAAGTCTCCAAAGATTCGCAGCAGAGGCATTTTGAAGCTAAATGAACTCCTCTCACTTGTAAGATCTCATCCACTGGGAGACGCTTCCTCAAAAACCGCCATATGAAAATTGAAGCACTCGGGCATAGCAGTTTGCTCCAGCAAGCATTCCAAATCGGAGCTGATGGCTGAGCATTTCTAATGGTGTTCCAAGCAGATTTTAAAGAGAATTTCCCATTTCATGCAGGCTTCCAAACAATACAGTCTGAGACATTACAGTGACCCTCTGTGTAAGTTTTCTTTTCTTCCATAGTAGGGATCTCAACTTCTAAGACTTCTATCACCATTTTGGCCGACAGAATCTCTTGTAGTCTGTTCATTTTCCAGCCTCGATCATCATAGAAATCTGTAATCTTGCATTTTAGATTTCCGACCACCTGCAACATTTGATACAAAGGACCACAATCCAACCAAGTGTCATACCAAAAGCTTATCTCTCCACGCCCAATGATCCATCCAATTTTTTCCTCTGCTAAATTCCGAATTTTAATTAACCTGCGCCAAAAGGGAGAGCATATGCAATTTATTGAAACTACGATTGGATGTTTCAATCTACAATACATTTTACTTAAGAAAGTTGCCCAAGGTGTTTTTTGCTCTCTAAATCTAAACCAAAGTTTCATGGCATTTGCTGTGGCAATATCTGCTAGCTTCCTTAAACCTAAACCTCCTTCAGACTTCGGCTTACAAGCTTCTGCCCAAGCCACCCAGTGTATTTTTTTTCCCGTGTGTAGAACCCCAAAAGAAGTTTGCAAAAATCATTTCCATTTGGTAAAGAACTGAAAAAGGTGGTAGAAGAACTTGCAATATATATAAACGAACTGAGGATAGCACACTATGTATGAGTGTCAAGCGCCCACCATAGGTTAATCTTCCAATGTTCCAGCCAAGAAGTTTTCTGCGTGCCTTCTCTATTAATGGTTGGAAATAACTTGATTTTTTAATTCCAGCCGCAATAGGGACCCCTAAATATATGATAGGAGGAGACCCTTCCCTGTACCCAGTGATTGTTGCAATTTGATTTATCCGAGCGCTATTGATGCTCTTTGCAGGAAAAAAAGACTTTTGCCAGCATTAACAGATTGCCCAGAGCAAGTTTCATATTCATCTAAAAAATGTTTTACTCTCTTAACGTTGTTGACAGCCCCGTTCATTATAATCATGATATCATCCGCATATGCTAAATGAGATATCCTAGCATCACAACCTGATGAAAAGTATAACTGCGGGAACTTGGAAAAAAGTTTATCTAATCCTCTAGATAAGAATTCTGCAGCAATTATGAATAAAAGGGGGGATAAAGAGTCACCTTGCCTTAGGCCACGCTTTGAATGGAAAAACCTGGCCAAATGCCCATTAACTTTAATAGAAAACCAACATTCAGTGATGCAGTGCCGGATCAATCCTATAAAAAATCCAGAAAAACCGAAAGCCTCCATAACTCTAAATAGGAAACTCCATTGAACTCTATCAAAAGCTTTGGTCATATCTAATTTTAAAATCAAATTACCGCCTCTAACATGGTAGTTCAATTTGTGATTAAGTTCTTGAGCTAATAATATATTTTCTGAAATCAATCTTCCAGCTACAAATCCACTTTGGGAAGGAGAGATCAATTTATCCATAATCTGTCACAACCTTGAAGAAATCAGTTTTGAGATGATTTTATTGGAAACGTTGCACAAACTAATAGGTCTAAAGTCTTTCCACTGTTGTGCATTGTCTATCTTGGGGATCAATACTATCGTGGTAGCCACCATCCCTTTTGGCATAGAATTGCCATGGAAAAAATCCAGAACTGCCTCATACACATCTTCCTTTATTATTTCCTCTTTCAGATCATCTATATATGCCCCTCATCCCGTTGTTTGGTTTATCATGCCATTTACTTTGTGTGTTCATTCTCATCTTCCATTGCAAAAATGTTTACTGTGTTTTATTTTGATTGCTTTAGATCTACGGGTCAAGATGTAACCATCAGTAAATGTGTGTTCATTTTCTTGTGCCAATGCAAATAGTGTTCACTATGTTTTATTTTGATTGATTCAGATCTATGGAGACTTCATGTGTATTTTAACTAAAAAAATTCTTGGCTATTCCTACTGTTAGAGATTAAAAGGGAGATAAAGATTCTTCAAAACCTTTGTGGCGGTCCAAATATTGTTAAACTTCTTGACATTGTGAGGGATGAACATTCTCAGACCCTAGCTTGATATTTGAATATGTAAACAACAAAGACCACTGCTAGTGCTAGTGTTTTCTCCTTGATTTTTTTTTCAGGCATTAGATTACTGTCATTCAGAAGGTATTATGCATCGGGATGTCAAGCCTCACAATGTTATGATTGATCATGAGCTTCGAAAGCAGAGAGAACCGAAAGTTATGATTGATCATGAGCCTCACAAGCCTTGCCATTTTCTTCAGCTAGCTTTGCTACATGTCCGTACATAGAATAGTATCTGGATAAAAGTTATGATGTTTTCCCGTAAGATTCACAAAATAAAAAGTAAAAGCTGGTTTCTCAAAATAAAGAGTAAAAGCTGGAAAAGAAAATTGGTTCTTGATTTCTCACAATTCTTACTCTCGCTATAATATATTTCTCTTCAATATGTACGGTACTTAATTAGAACTTAACACAAGTAATACATCAAAGGAGATGGAAGGCCTCCGGAAAACATTTCTTTGGACGAGTCAGGAAAATTGAAAATTTACACCTTCAGATCAATTGCCATCACTACAAAAATTATTTTTTTCCAACGTGCTCAACTCCAACGTGCTCAGCTTTCTTGCAATGGATGTTCCCAATTCAATTGTGGTTGACTGTACCTTTCATCGTGCTCATCCCTCTTTGAACTCCCTATAATACTTCACGAGAATAAATCTAGACCTTCAATCTAACAAAATATTCAATTTAAAAATATTAATCCAAAATATCCAAAAATATAAAAAATATTCAAAATATCCATAAAAAAATTGTTCAATAGATTTTATTCATGTATTTAATTAGTAAGGGTAAAATTATAAATTTTCTCTGATTCTTATTACTTACCAAGTAGCATCAATGGTAATTATACACATTCTAGTATCTATACCAAGCACCATCAATCCAGTAATCATTCCCATTGCCATTAACCCCTAAATGAAAATTCATTACTATTCACATTACCGAATATATACCAAGCGCCCCTTAGTGTATTGCTTCAATGCATACTTTAAATTGAAATAAACCAATTTTATTGTTGGGTTGTCAGTTTTGTACTACTATTATTTTTAATACCAAATATCATGGATAATATACATTATGACTCATCGTGATATGAGACGAAATGACCTAAGGGAGACTATCCAGGAGATATAGTATGATCCTTCTTACGGAGTTAGGGGACACATTGAAAGACTCGATATGTTATTTTGGAAACTCGACTAGCAAGATTTTCTAATTCTAGACAATTATCGGATTTGGACTTTGATTCAATCGCTACCGATACACCTTAATGAAGTAGCACACCATAATTGGGGGTTCATTGAAGGGCGCATCACATATGTAAAGTTGTGTACAGAGATACTTCATCATGTAGATCAGGAAATACCACCTTAAGATGAGGATCCTAAAGAGATTAAGGGGGATCTACATATGGATCCAATAAAGAATCCTGAAGTTAGTCTACCTAAGATTGCCTCATCTAAACTAAAAAAGACAGGGATTGTGTTGATTATTACTTATGAGCAAGGTTCTAAGAACCGGACCGGACATCGAACCGGTCGGAGCAAGGGTTCAGAGGTTCAGAGGTTCAACCGGTTTAACCGGGGGTCCAACCGGGATATAACCGGTATATAATAAAGCATGTATTTATATAAATATATGGAATTAACAATTGACCCAACTATATTCTTCAAGAGTAAATCAACTAAGTAAAGCATGTTATATGTTTTTGCACACTTAAATAGAGTACACTAGCAAAGCACATACAATCTCACTTTTCCAAAAGTAGTTGACATCAATCAAAATTCAAAAGTTCGACTTCAAAACATAACAATAAGTCAAAAACATAAGGGAAACATTAAAGGTTCAAACTTTTAAATTCATGAATCAAATAGGATCATCAAAATCAACATTAGTTCGTTGAATATCTCCGTCATCAAATGCTTCATGTCTATCTTCATCTTCATCTCCATCATCACCAAATGAACCATATCCATGAGGCATAGTAGCATCAAATAAACCAATCTCATATCTCTCATCATCATCTAAAAAGTAAAAACATGAAAATGATATAGAATATGTTAAAAATATATACAAACATCAATAAAAATATATTCTATAACAAAGAAAACTACAAAACTCACGAGCATGAGATGAAGGTATAGCATTTTCTTGATATATTAGCTCTTGAAGATCATTAGGAAGTTCTGACTCTTCTACTTCTTCCATCACCCAAAAATCAACTAGATCAATACTTTCATAGTCAATTAGATCATAAGATCTTTTTTTTGTTGTAACCTAATATGCAAACTTAAAATATTAAAATAACTTCTAAAGTTTACTATCCTAAAGTTGCAAAAATAACATAAATTACCAAATATTAAATAGTTTAATAATGTAAATCATAATACCTTGATGTAAGGCTCATGTTATATGTCACATAAACAAGATCATTCAATCTTTGATGCCCCAACCTATTTCTTCTTTTAGTATGAATTTGTTCAAAAATACTCCAATTTCACTCACACCCTGAGGAAGAAGATGTTTGACTAAGAAGACAAATTGCTATCTTTTGCAAAATTGGGGTACTAGAACCAAAATATCTACACCATTCACCTGCAAAAATTATATATAAATGTTTAATCATCAACATTTACTATTTAGTATTTATTTTAAAACATTCAAACAAATGAAACTACTAGATAAAATTTCTTACTAGGTTGGAGTTCCTTGGCTGCTTGTACAACTTTTGGCCTAGCAAAGCTTCCTGTGCGATCCCGATATATTTGTACATCTTTCAATGCTTTAATCGTGTCACTACAAAGGCTCTTTACATCAAACATATCAAGTACACCTCGCATAACTTGATTTTTCTGAATGAACTTCTCATCATAAAAGAAAGCAGGGTTTAGAAAATAGGTTGCTGCATGGAGACTTCGCTTCAAATGCTTATCCCATCTTGCCTTAATGATTAATTTGAGTGTATGGTTCATATGATGTCGTCTTGTTCATAAGCATCTCTTTGATAGCATTTTTAGCCCTTTGCATACCTTCATATACATATCCCAATGAAGGCTTTTCATCAGAATCTACAATTCTCAACAATCTAATCAAAGGGCCTATAAGCTTACATGTGGTATGGCAACCATCCCAAAACTTGTTGTCTAACACAATAGCACTAACAGCTTTCCCATTAGCACTCCTACTTAACTTGTGCCCAGTGAAATGTGTGTCAACAACCAAAGTTTGCAAATCTGCCTTGTGTTCATATATATTTTTCAATGTAAGAAAGACAGTTGCAAAACGAGTAGCTCTTCCAACCAGACCTTTTTCTTAACCAAGACAAGAACACCATATGATTGTAAACAAAGATAGTTATCTTTAAAGCTCGAGATGCAAGGCTAGTAATATGAGGCATAGTACCTATATCTTTCAAAATGAGATTTAAGCAGTGGGCAGCACAAGGAGACCAAAAAATGCTTTCATACTTGTCATAAATGAGTTTCCCAGCTGCTACATAATTAGCCGCATTGTCAGTTACCACATGCACAACATTACTAGGCCCTATCCATTCAATAACTTCATCAAATAATTTGCACAATGTAGAGACATTTTTTACCACATCTGAAGCATCAACAGACTTCACAAAGCACATACCAACTGGGCAATATACCAAAAAATTGATCAAAGTTCTTTGTCTTTGATCTGTCCAACCATCAGCCATAAGTGTGCAACCACTTTCTTTCCATCTATTCCGATAACTATCCACAAGTAGTTGACATTCATTCTTAAGATCTCCTAATAAATGAACCCTCAATTTGTCATAAGAAGAACCTTTATAACCAGGTCCAATACCAGCAATTCCATCCAGTGCATCTTTAAAGAAAGGTGATTGAATTGCATTAAAAGGAATCCTTGCATGAATAAGACATCTAGCAACTCTCAAATCAACTTCATGTAATGCCTCTTTGCTTTGAAATGCACTTTTCAAAATTGGTTGACCTCCTTGAGTTGATCTTGCTGCAAAGTAACTACTAACTTTTGCCTTTTGCTTGCCTTTGTCTCCAACAACTTGCACCTTAGATGGTGGATGACTAAGATTAATCTCTTGTTCAAATGTTTCCTCAGTCTCATCACCAAAGCTCAGAGAATCATCATTACTCTTAGTTTTCTTGACTTCTTCCAAACTTGCCAACATTTCCTCTTTCACATCATGAGAAGCTTTCATACATTTAGCTATGTTTCCTGTTTTTCTTGCAAGATGTTGTTTCATCCTATTAATCCCTCCACCTTTGTATTGCTTTAAACAAAGCAAGCATGTATATAATGGTCTCCCTTTCTCAATTGTCAAACTAAAATACTTCCATGCTGGATCAGTTTTCCCACGACAAGCACTTGAAGAAGATTGGTTTTTCACTGTCAGGATTGGCAGCTGCAGCTTCAGGTACGATACTATTTACTTCTATAGACTGATTTAAAGTTGGAACATCCATATCTGAATCTACAAATTGAATTTACATTTGGCATTTGACATAATGAAACAAATAAAAAAATATTATTTGTTACAGAACTGTAAGTAGCTAATCAATTTGATGAACTGTCAGGATTGCATTAGTGAAAAAGCTTAGCACTCAATTTGATGAAACTCATTTATATTCGTCTGATAGTAAAATGATTGAAGTTTTTTACTTTTTTATACGTAAAAAAGTAATGAAGCTTAGCCTTACCTCGATTTGGAATAGAAGTGCAGAATTTAACATTCCTCAAAATAATTGATTATTGATTATTGAAAATTGATTAATGAAGCTTAGCTAATCAATTTGCTTAGAAGTCAGAAGTGCAGAAATTTTTATACGTAAAATTGATTATTGATTAATCAAAGGCATCAACTGTGATCATCCGGTGAAGCCGATGCGAGCTTAAGGTTACCTTCAGAACTTAGCGTGCAGAACTTAAGGTTATCTTCAGAAGCGAAACGTCGGTGGAGCCGACGCAATGCGAGGACGCTGGCGGGGACTCGGTGGCTGGCGACGCTGGAGAAGGCACGGCGGCTGGCGATGCTGGCGGAGTCATGGCGGCTGGCGACGCTGGCGGAGGCGATGCGATGCGGGGACGCTGGCGTAGGCAGGTGACGCCGGCGGAGGCAGGCGATGCTGGCGGAGACGCGGTCGCTGGCGACGCTGGCGGAGGCGATGCGATGCAGCGAAGCTGGCGTAGGCAAGTGACGCTAGCGGCGGCAGGCGACACTGGCGGAGGTGCGGCGACGTTGGCGACACTGGGCGACGCGGAGAGAAGGCGGAGCGACGTGAGAAATCACGTGATTAAATTAGGTTTACTGATTATAAAAGTCGGCGGCAACGCTGATTTTTTACTTTTTTTAAATTTTTTTAAAATCAAACCGGGTGAACTGGATTGACCGGTTCACCCAGTTCCCGGCCGGTTCAAACCGGTTCAAAGCTGGGTTTTAAGAGGCCGATTTTCATCACTAATCTGGACCGAAAATCCAGCCGGTTCCCGGTCCAACCGGTCGGTCCGGTCCGGTCCGGCCCTCTTAACAATGCTTATGAGACAACTTGTGAAGCTGTGAACGGAGACATACATGTAAGTTGAGGTCACATTGATAGTTGTATCAAGATAAGATTATTAATGAATTGATGATGATCAAAGTAAATGTACTCACCATTTATTGAACCTGCTGGAGGCTAGATTAGAGTTCATGAGTTGAATTTAGGATTAGACATTGAAAATGTCTAGATCTAAATATATATGATGTTAAAATTGAGAAATACATTCATTCTTTATTAATAAAGAGAAAAAACATTGTAGCATATAATTTATAAGAGTAGTAATAGAATGGATAAAGCTTCTGAACAATGTTAGATCCCTGAGATTATAAGATAATCTTGGTTTTACCTTTAGTAACTATTTAGCTATTAATTTAAAGTTTAATTAGTGTCTGTTATTTTTGCATGTATCCTAATAACTATGTAATGATTCGGTTTATGAAGCATAACTAAGAAAATAACTGATTAGAATGAATAAATTCTAGCTAAAAAAGAAAATTAAAATAGATTTATATCTTGATATTTATTTACTGGTCGACCAATCACATTTCTTGTTGAGTATATAAAATGTGATTGTGAATAATTGTATTGATTGGAGCTATTGAATATACTCTTGATATAACAAACATTATAAGATATTAGAGATGTTTATATTGATGTAAATGATTTAATATAGGTAAATGTAAGATGTTGATTTCTCAAATTTATTTTGAAGAGTGACTATGTAAAGTGTAACAACTTTCTTAATATTAATTGCTCAGTATGCTTACCATCGCACGAACTATTTTTCCTTAAAGTATGAATTGGATGTTTAATTGATCTTTATAACTAATTGGTCTTTTGTCATAAATGATCTTTGTGACTTGACTTGGATGAGTGAGAGATATTAGTAGTGGGGTGACATGTGACAGATGCAACTGTAGAACAGTTACTTGCCACATGTCGCACACACCACCCACTGCTTGCCCTTATTGATACGAGGGTTCATCTAAAGGAAAAGCGAGTTGAAAAAAGTAATTAGGCTTCTTGACAGAGAGTGTGCATGATTCTTTGGTTCTTAGATCAGGGCAAAACATCCAAATGAAGACAAGGGATTTGGTTAGTGTACTTTGAAGGGTGATTTAATCTCGTGATTACTCTTTCGACAACAAGTACGAAGGAAAGGATTTACAAACAAATGTTGTAATTAGTGTTTACAAATTTGTATTTCATGCATTAGAAACAACACTTATGATGGGCTTCTTCCTGTCGAAATTTTCTGAATACTTCTTCAGGAGATGACGCATGCAACAATACGACTGCGTACCTCATCTAAATTACAATTAAGACTGGACAAAAAGATAAAACACTCTGTCCTTTTCAATATTGCGACGAATTTTGACACTATAGTCGGTGCATGTTGAATCTTCTTAAAAGAATAGATCTTCCTACCAAAGATCTTGAAGATTAGAGAAGTAATGTGTCACAAAATTGACACCTTATTTTAAATCTTTCAGCTTCAACCGTAGCTCAAAAATATGAGAAGTATTACCGAGATCATAATACATCTTTTGAGTCGCGTCCCAAGTATCCTTGGTCGTCTTGAGCCAGAGATAATAATGACTAATGTTGGGTTTCATGGAATTAATTTGCTAGGCAAGCACAATTGAATTTTCGGTTGGCCAGATCTGGTACAATGCATTGCTTGATGGGGTTGAGAGGGGTCACCCGTAAGATAACCTAATTATTGGTGTAGTCAACACTAATAATCAAATTCAGGTTTTGATGTATCACAAAATATTAAAGTTAGATTTTGTTGGATTCTAATTTGTTTACCAAGTGTGCAGGCTGAAAGACTTGATAGATCTAGAGGACCAAACACCAGGTTGAAGTTCAATTAGATTAGGTCAGATAACTAGAAAGAAACCCAAATAGGTTAAAAAAGACCTGATATATGGTAGAAAGTCCACTTTAGTTAGTAAGACATGATAACTGGTTGAAGTCCAGAAGAGATATCTGACAAGAAGACTTGGTGGATTAAGAGATCAAACATCATGTAAGTCTGCAAATGGTGGAAGTAAGCAACTGGAAGAGAGATTTAGTGAGGATGAATCATAATGGGATTGTAGGCATTGGTCCAAGTTAGATCCATTTTGGAAGTCTGAGTTGAGACCAAGATTAGATCCTGGTCGTGTCAGACGGGATCCAATTTATAATTTTATCATGTGTGCTAACTCTATTTTGCATGTATTTTTGTTATTTTGGACTAACATATTTTGCAGGAGTTTAATGCAAAAAAAAATGAAGTTCGAATGAACAGTGCTCGAGACGCTTCAGTTGATTGGAGGTACCCTAGATGAACGGAGGCACTCTAGAAAAGATAAACTTTGAGGATCAAATTTCAGCTATTGAAGGCTCCCTAGGTTGATTGGAGGCACCTCGGAGCTGACTAGAGGAGTCCTCACCCCAATGGAGACACCCCGAAAGCGGGTAAAGGTCGAATACTTGGGATCAAATTGAAGTAGATAAAGGCCCGCTCAATGACCTATATAAGGAGTAGTTGACCATAACTCAACTCATCACTTCTATATAAGCTTTCAAGTTGATTATGCTGCGTTGCTCATGCTCAATTGCTTGTTACAACTTTGTTACGTCCAACTGCTGCAGCAAGAACAACAACGACTTCGAGATTCAATCTTCAATCAAAATTATTGTCGGTAAAAGCGTGTTTCTTTTTTCTATTCTTATTATACTTGCATAAGAGAGTGTAGGTTGTTACACTCTCTTTGTTTCTGTATTCGACTTCTCTGTCAAATGGTTTTTCGAAGGAGACTTTAGTGGATTACCTAATCGAAATGGTCCAAGGGATTATGGGTCTTGGAGTGGTAGTCGTAGAACTACGAACTAAGTAAAAATAAACGTGTTTTTATTTTCCACTACGTACTTGATTTTTCGAAGAGTTTTAAACAAAAATAGAAAAGTTTTAAAATGAAGTCCCTCTATCTCTCTCTCATTCATTTTGATCCTATAAATTTCTCTCTATCATAAATAACTATCTTTAAGCCCATTGAAAATAACTATGGTCGTTCAACTTATGGACCATAATTTGCAAGGATGAGATATCACTTCCAAAAAGGAAGAGACAATGATAGAGGGGTTTTCGACCGTAGACTGAGTGAAAGAATTGGTGGACATCATGAATATCTTTGGAGAAGAAAACTTGCATGTCTTTGTTTACAGAGAGGAACCTCGCTTTAATATCATGAAAAAAATATTTTCATGCATATTATTCACGAACAACAGTGATACGGGGTATAAGTACCCCAGGTGAGTTTTGATGTGGTCAATTAAGTCAAGTTAGGTTTTGTATGTATCTGATCCCCGTGCCTAAGTGTGCAGGAACTTAGGAGCACAGAAAGTCGAGCGGAAGACGTAGTAGACGAGAAATTATTTGTGCTTCTTTTTCTATTTGCGTTATTAATCTATTTATGTTATTTGTGTGGTACTAACTTCTATCTTTGTTTAAGACGAATAAAAGATTATTTTTAATTTTCAGAGGCAATTCACCTCACCCTTGCCGACCACACGATCCTCGATAAGTGGTATCAGAGCAAGGTTGTTCCAGAAGGACTAACCGCCAACTGAAACACATACAAAATGGTCGGAACAGTTATCTACCCACCAAAGTTCAAGGAGGAGTTCTCTATGTGAAAGCAAAAAATGCAAGTATTTTTTAAAACTGATTTTGAATGATTACTAATTATGAAAAATGGTTTTAAAGTTCCTAAAGACGCCAACGATAAAGACAAGATGAAAGCCTATGGACAAGAAGGAGCAAGCGGAGTTCATGATAAATGAAAAAATAGAGTTTCATCTGGTAACTATTTTACCGGTACAAGAAGTCAACCATATCGGAAGATACAAATCAGCAAAGAAATTTTGGGAAAAGTTCTTGGAGCTTTACGAAGTAACCTCTGAAACAAAGATGGCAAAATGAGATGTGCTCCGCAACCAACTCAGCAACTTCCGAATGGAAGAATGAGAATCAGTTGCCCAACTATACGCCAAAGTAAAAGAGCTGATAATGGGACTTAAGCACCTCAGAGAAACAGTTACATGTCGTGACGCACAAAGGTATGCCTTAAACGCCTTCTCGAGGACTCCGGATTGTATTGGTGCAATTGACCCAAGTGTGATCGATCAAGTGGATCATGATTTTTGATGTGTGTGTCAATATGATTAAGTTAGGTTGTCATGTTGGTTTGATATGTGTGTTTGAGTCATGCAGGACTTGGTGAATCACACATGAAGTACGCATCCGAGAGACGAGAGCCGAAGGAAGATGACTCCGAGGGAAAGCCGAGGAAGTAGACTTCAAGGGCATATGCGAAGGATGGCATGGAGGCAAGCCGTGGGCTTGTGTGCTCATCCGAGGGATGAAAGCCAAGGGAAGACAACTTCAAGGGGTGAGCCAAGGGAGTGGACTTCAAGGCATACGCGAAGGATGAACTTCGGAGTGAGTTTGAGTAGAAATGTAAGCTAGGCAATCGACTGCAGGAAGGGCCAGTCGACTGCTAGCGCAAAACTGAAACTCACAGAAAGATCAGTCGACTGGTCTAGGCACCAGTCAACTGATATGTTTGAGGCATCAGTCGATTGCCCCTTGGGGTAGTCGACTGGTATCGGGGGTTGAGCTGTTTGAGGAACATCTCTCTCTTCTATTTAAGGAGAGACTTTGGAGCAGAATAGGGTTGTGGTTCTGAAGTGTAAGATCCTATTCTATGTGCTCAAGGTCTCCATTGCTTACTCTCTTCCTCATACTCTAATTTCCATCTTGTTAAAGAGGAAGAGACCATCTTGTGAAAGGTTTCTCCACCTTCAAGGAGAAGTTCATAGTGAAGCCTGCGTGTGTGATGTGGATCCTTGGATTAGTCACCTCTTAGAGGTGGATACCAAGTAAATTAGGGAGTTAACATTGTTTCTTTTATCTTTTGATTTTGTTTTTGTGCTTTAGCTAACATTATAGTAAACAAAATTGAAAAGAAACTATTCACCCCCCTCTAGCTAAACGCCAAGGTCCCAACAGATTGGACTTCAGTAATAAACACATACTACATCTCTAAGAATGTTCAGGTAAGTACCTTAGAGTAATTATTTTTGATATTAGAACTTCATGAATCTCATTGCACAGGAAAGAATAAGATAAAGTTGGATAATATTGTCCTTCACTCGAGGAAGACCCAACATGAAGAAGTATCTTCAGCCGATGAAGAGAAAGTAGCTTACATGGTAAGAAAGTTTAAAAAGTTTTTTAAATCTAATAAATTCAACCAGACGCAGGCCAAAAGATACCCTCTGAGCAAATGAATAATAAAGTGCTATCACTACGATGAAGAGGGACACATCAAAGAAAACTGCCTCAAGTTAAAGAACAAGGAAAAAGGGGCAACAAAGTCAATGACTTGTAACCTAAAGGCAACGTGAGATGAGTCTTCATCGGATGAATCAGAACTCGAGGAACATGCCAGACTAGCGCTGATGGCCACCCACCAAGAAGAAAACATCGATGAATGTGGAGCTACGTCAGAAGACAGCAACGATGAAGAGGGAGCCTCCGAATTCAAAAATGATCTGGTAAGTGATGTATGTTTTACTTCCACCTGATCAACTCTATTTCAGCATTAAGAAAATGACTAAATCACTTTGTAAATTAAAAATTCAAAAATGTAGATTTAAAAAAGAAATTAGCATTTGCATGCACAATAGATATGTATGATAAATTGAAATTAAAAAATTAGAACTTGCAGGCTCAAGTTGAAAAAATAAAAAATAACAATGCATGTTCAAAATATTTTCAAAATTCTTGAAATTAAAAAATTAGAACTTGCAGGCTCAAGTTGAAAAAATAAAAAATAACAATGCATGTTCAAAATATTTTCAAAATTCAAAAGTCAAATATGTTAGAGGACTAAATTGGTATTTATGATATCACAAGGGCTAAATTGTAAGAATTCCTGAAAGTTATATTTCATCTAAATTTTTGATTAACTATATTGGTAAGAATTTATTTTGGGTCTCAAAATCAATACTAAATTGTTAGATTTATTTAATACTTGTTTGTCAATAATTAATATTTTGTGTGTGTTAATTAATGTTTTATTTATCTTTCTTTTGTAAATTATTGTTCGAAGATGTAATTATGGTAGAAATTTTAGTTTTATATTTTTTTAATAATAGAGTTCATCCATAAATAATTTTTTGAAATTTTTAACAATTAAACATATTTTTTATGTTTTTTATTCAAAATGTTTTTTTAATTTTAAAAAATTAATTATCATCAAATTCGATTTTTCAGGGTCTATGGATTATCTTTTGAACGTTGAAAAAATTTTTAAATTTATTTTAAGTCAAAATCTAATTTTAAAATTATTTCTTTCAAAAAATTATCAATTATCAATTCTGAATTTAAAAGTTTTTTCTTATAGTTAAATTTTTTTTATACTTTGATAATTTTTAAAAAGATGAGTCTACTAAATTTCTATTTTAGATAAAACTTTGAGTAATTTTTGACTATTAATAAAAATTTTATAAATATTTTAGATAACTTGGCGAACTGAAACATCTTAGTAGCCAGAGGAAAAGAAACCAAAAGCGATTCCCGTAGTAGCGGCGAGCAAAATGGGAGCGACCTAAACCGTGAAAACGAGATTGTGGGAGAGCAATACATGCATCGTGCTGCTAAGCGAAGCGATGGAATGAATGTTGCACCCTAGATGGTGAATGTCCAATAGCCGAAAGAATCACTAGCTTACGCTTTGACCCGAGTAGCATGGGGCACGTGGAATTCCCTTGGTGTACTCCTGCTTGAATCGGAGTTTGGAACCAAACTTCTCCTCGGGGGGATTGATGGGGTGATTCAGGTGAGATCCAATGTAGATCTAACTTTCTATTCACTCGTAGGATCCTGGCGGGCCGAGGGGGTGGGGGCCACCGCGGCTCCTTTCTTCTCGAGAATCCATACATCCCTTATCAATATATGGACAGCTATCTCTCGAGCACAAGTTTAGGTTCGACCTCAATGGGAAAATGGAGCACCTAACACTGCATCTTCACAGACCAAGAACTACGAGATTGCCCCTTTCACTTTGGGGTGACGGAGGGATCGTACCATTCGAGCCTTTTTTCATGCTTTTCCCGAAGGTCTGAAGAAAGCAGTAATCAATAGGATTTCCCTAATCCTCCCTTCCCGAAAGGAAGAACGTGAAATTCTTTTTCCTTTCTATAGGGACCAGGAGATTGGATCTAGCCATAAGAAGAATGCTTAATATAAATAACTCACTTCTTGGTCTTTGACCCCCATCAGTCACTATGAGCGCCACCCCGATCAGTGCAATGGGATATGTTTATTTATCTATCTCTTCACTCAAAATGGGAGTAGGTTTGAAAAAGGATCTTAGAGTGTCTAGGGTTGGGTCGAGAGGGTCTCTTAACGCCTTCTTTTTTTCTTCCCATAGGAGTTATTTCATAAAGAGTTATCGTGGTGAGGGAGAAGGGGGAACAAGCACACTTGAAAAGTGCAGTACAACGGAGAGTTGTATGCTGCGTTTTGTAATGATGAATCGCTCCCAAAAAAGAATTTATTGATTCTCTCTCAATTGGTTGGATCATGGGTATGATGATTTACTTCACGGGCAAGGTCTCTAGTTCAAGTCCAGGATGGCTCAGCTACGCCAGGAAAAAGAATAGAAGAAGCGTCTGACTCTTTCATGCATACTCCACTTGGCTGGGGGGATATAGCTCAGTTGGTAGAGCTCCGCTCTTGCAATTGGGTCGTTCGAACTTTTAATTTTAAAAATAATTTATAACCCATTTTTGAAAAATTGGATATTTAGAGACTTACTATTACTTGTGACATATTATCAAAAAAATTTTAATGTCTAAATAATTTTTTATGAGTTTTTTTTTCAAATATATTTGCCTTTAAAATTACTCATACTTGTTTTTCTTCCTTGTCAAACTTCACTTTAAATTTTTTTCTTCGTACTTAGTCACTTTACACAAAGTTTTATATAGTCAAGTTCTAACATTTTATTTTGATTTTACCCTTAATATGTTTTTTTTATTTGATCAAAGAGGAAGAAAATATTATTAAGTTAAGGGAGAATCTTAACTTCTATTTTTTTAATTACATTGTCATATATTTATTTTTGTCATTTTATATGTTATTTAACTCTAACTTTATTCGGGTTGATGTACATCAAAAAGGAGAAGATTGTAAGTACCCCAGGTGAGTTTTGATGTGGTAAGCCGAGTGAAGTTAGGTCCTTTAGGTATCTGATCCCTGTGTTTAAGTGTACAGGAACTTAAGAGCATAGGAAGTAGAGCGGAAGATACAGTGGACGAGAAGGATGACACAGGAAGGGAGCCGACAAGCTTGGTGCATTCGAGGGATGCAGAGGTCTGCGAAAGAGTACACCAATGGAACGAGAAGGACACACGTGTCGTCTGAGAGACGAGAAGTCGAGAGGAAGTATGCTCGAGGAAAAGATCGGAGGAGGGTTCGAGTGAGCCCAACTCTGGAAGGCCCAATATCACGTAAGAAGACCCGTCGGAAGACTGGTCAACAAAGTGCTGACCAAAGTCAACTTGGGAGCTCAAGTCAAACTCGGGCACCCGTGAATGGGAGCACCCTCAATGACTCAGGCGCCCGCGTTCTCGGGCGCCGCAATCAACACAAGTGCCCGAGAGGTCAAAATTCATTCAGAAGTAGTCGTTCGCGACCGTTGCAATGAGGATAACCTTGAACCCACGTGTTAGACGCCCGTGGGTACTCGGGCGCCCGTGTAGGACCACGTCAGCAACTAGATAGACTTTCACTGGGGCTATAAATAGTCCCAGAGCTCAGTTACTTTTATCTATTCACTTGTAATAGATTGCTTCTTACACTTTCTCTATTTTCCTTTGAGTTCTAAATCTGTAAAGAGACTTCTCCGTCCCAAGGAGTTAATCAGGAGTTCGAGCTTTACTTTGCCTTGGATTAATAATCTTCCTGGTTGCAAACCAAGTAAAATGTTTGTGCCTCTTCTTTTTCTATTTGCGTTATTAATCTATTTATATTATTAGTGTGGTACTAACTTCTATCTTTGTTTTATAAGACGAACAAAAGATTATTTTTAATTTTCAGGAGCAATTCACCTCTCTCTTGCCGACTGCACGATCACTGACATGGGGTAGTCTAAGTCACAAGGGTGGGCCAATTAAATAGGCTGACTAGACAGGCTGATAAGCCAGGCGGATTAGACCTTATAGGGGACTTATAAAGCATAGCCTGGGCATACGGCCGATCGGCCAATTCCAGTGGCAGATCTAGGATTATAAGTTCGAGGGAGCCGACGTAAATAATAATTATTATAATAATCAAGAAAATAATTATTATAATAATATCTTCTCTAATCTTTCAAAGATAATGTATATTGAGTTAAAATTTGAAAAATAAAAAAATATTTTTTTTAAATTTAATCATCCAAGGGATTTGAATCCTAGATGTATGCTAAAACAAAAATTAGACTTACCATTAAACCCATTACAAATATAAACATATAAGGGAGTCAAATTATATATATACTAAGGAAATAAAAATTGCTATACTAAAAAAAAATCTATATAAAAATAATATTATTAAAAATTTGGGGGGGGGTCGTGGCCCTCCTGGGCCCTCCCCTAAATCCACCCCTGGCCAACTTGCCTACAACCCTTGGCTCGCTCCTAAAACCATTAGAGCCGATCGACTAACGCATGGACATCCCTTGCCATTCAAGCTACTTTAACTGACCCACACATAAAACACGCCTAACCTAGTACCTTTTTCCAGCTTAGCTAGCATAACTAGCAAGACGGGCAAATACATGCACATATGGATAAACACATTGGCCCATTTACATACATGGGCCAACCATTGACAAGACTAGGATAACATTATCTTGTCCCTTCATTAAAATTGATATGCTTAATTGCTCAGTGACCCCCATGGGCCAACCACTAACTTGCTTAGTTCGCTGACATGCTCAGCTGCTTAGTAGCCCATTGATTCATTACCTTTTACAGATTTTTGATAGGAAATCTACTGACATGATAGCCCGTTACGGATGATGTGACACGCTGACAATGGATGCAAAAAGGTAGAACCGCCACCTTAGCGGCCCCCTGGTTCCGACCCCACAAGTGTCCAGAGGGGGTAAATCACGGTTTTATTGGTGGGGTAAGGCGCCTGGGATCGAGATGATTTAAGCCAGCAGACCAGGTTTTTATCCCGTGTGCGACTGGCGACTCTCGAACCTGAGACCTCCGATGCAAGCAGCCAGACGCCTTACCAACCGAGCCAGCCCGTGGGGGCAACACGCTGACAATGGAGGGTCACCACTGGGTGTTGCATATAAATAAGAGTCCCTCCTCCAAGGTGCAGGTTTGCATTCTCTTCATCTTCACTCTATTCACGTTTTATTTTCTCCACTCTAGACAAACTTGAGCGTTCGAGTGCACGCGTTGGGACTCCCCTAACCTTGCTATTGACGTTCTTCTTCCCGAGTGTTCACATTTGAGGATTTGAAGAATGAGTTGTAGTCTAATACCGGTCAGCAATCTCGCCGTGCCAAGCTTCACCGATCGTGGACAGGATCAAACGGATACTTTTGTACAATGAAAATTAATAAAAATAATTAAAGAAAGAAAAAAATTATTTTACTTAAAATAAATTATTCTCAATTAAATTAATTTATTTGATTATATTCTTTTTCATCCATGAATGATTTAATTGAGTCTCCCAATAAAAAGAAAGATTTAATTATTTTCTACATTTAACATTTCATTTTATAGTTTTATACTTACCCCGATTCTAACCATTTTAAAACAGAGATGATTTGTATTTAGTGCGTTACTTATATCACAATACCACTCATTATGAGATTTTTTTTATCATTGTTTTCCAACATGTAGAAGGAAAATAATCACTTAGGGGTATTGAGAAAAAAAATTAATATATATTATCTGAATTATTTTGGAAGTCTAGGGAGAGCATGATACGTTTAATTTTTAATTAGGCATAATTTTTACTTGTTTTAAGTTATATATTTGTTTTGATAATCTAGATGATTAGATTTCGTTAACAAATTTTAAAGGTAGATAATCTTTTCTTTGATTCGTCTATCAAATAAATTTAAAACATAATTTATAAAAAATTGTCATTTACCTTTTGGAAGAGATCGAGATTGATGTAACTTATAAGTATAGTTCAAACTGTTTCAATTAAGTGCCATGTTTTTATCCTAAATTAGGAATGACATTTTGATATCTAGAGTGGGCGAAAGAAGTTGTTAGCCATATAAATAGTAATTAAAATATTTCCTAAAATAATAATTTTAGTGTCATAATTAAGTTATTATATCGATTTTATTTATTTTGTAGGAGGGCATTAGAGGCTTAGAGCACGAAAGTTAAATTTTAATGTTAGAAAGATATTAAATTAGATAATTACTTTGTGCATTAGTTTTTAAAAATTATATATATTTTTTATAAACTAATATAATATAATCAGATTATATTCCTATTTTCCATTAAAAAAATAATATTTAAAGAAAATCTTTTATATAGTTACTTTCCAATGGTTTGTATTCCTCACTTCTTACGGACTACGGTTGCTCGGTCATGAAAGCAAACGCGGATTTCACGAGAAACGCGTTTCCTTACTGGAAACGGAAATGCTCGACCCTGTCTGGCCATGGCGGTTCCTCGTCCTCCTCTTCCAGTCCTCCTCGCCGATTTCACTCCTAAGAGCCCTAATTCCGTTGATTGAAACCGCAATTCTCTTCCTCCTCTTCGAGCTCTCGCCAATGGTGGCGCCCCGAGAACCCTAATAGCGCGACGCCCACCCTCTCTCGGTCGGCTGGGGGATGGCGATCGTCACGGGCGATCGCTACCTCGAGCAACTGTTGCGGTTCGTGGAGCGAAACGCCGGTACGCTCCTCGAGGGATCGCTCACCCTCAAGCTGAATCCCGTGGGGCTCCGCTATGTCCACACGCGGCTGGAGGCGCTGCGGGAGCTCGAGGGGCTCCTCGCTGGCGCGCCTGTCGACTACCTCCGCGCCTACGTTTCTGATCTCGGCGATCACAGGGCTCTCGAGCAGCTGCGGCGGATCCTCGCGCTGCTCACCTCGCTCAAGGTGGTGTCCGTGCTTCCGCAGCCTGCCAGGGACCCGACGACCATCTCTCTACTACCGTTCGGGAGGCTGAAGTTCCTCGAGCTTCGGGGATGCGACCTCTCCACTTCTTCCGTCAGGGGCTTGCTCGAGCTACGCCACACGCTCGAGAAGCTCATTTGCTACAATTCCACTGTAAGATTCTTTCTTACTGCCCTTCATTTACAATTCAGATCCCGAAATGCTGCGTGAAGGTTTTGAACTCTGTGTTTGTTGAATAACATGTGTGGCCACTTACCATGCTTGCGTATTTCGTTTGAGTGCTCTTGATTAACTTTGTTGTTGCTTAACTTTGCCTCCTGAATTTGTTTGACTTCGTCCCTGTTCATTTTAGGTTCCATACTTGGTGCCTTTTACTTTATTATCTTCTACCACATTGCTCTAATGTATGTTTAATTAAAGAGAGGAATATTAGCAGATTATGTGCATATTTATGACAAGGATACTTCGCCAACTTTATGTTTTTTCTTCTTAGAGATGAAATATTTTTGGTTCTCAATGCTTTTGAGATTTTATTCTATTTTTGTCTTCAACTTTCTTGTTCTATGCTCTGTTTTTTCTTAAAAGTTCTCCATGAGTCTGCCGATCTTACAAAAAAAAAAAAGAAAAAAAGAAAAAGAAGAAAGACAAATTCATAATTTGCAACTTGAAATGCAAACTCTTACTATCATTTTTCATATATTCATTTAAATTTTATGCCAGAGTAAAGGCATTTGATGATCTTGATAATTCTTGAGTGTGTTTATATTTCACATTCTCTGTTGGCGAAATTTAGGAATGTCTCAGACATGTGTTTGCAAGTAGAATTGTGGACATAAAAGAATCTCCAACCTGGAACAGACTGAAGTTTATATCATGTGCTTGCAATCAACTAGTCATTATGGATGAATCCTTGCAATTATTACCCTCTGTTGAGACTTTAGATCTGAGTCGGAACAGATTTGCCAAGATTGACAACCTGCAAAAGATTACAAAGCTGCGGTATCTTGATCTAGGGTTCAATCATCTGCGATCAGTGGCTCGGTTGAGTGAGGTATGGTTGGTTTTTATGAGCTTACTACCAATATAACACTGCTTTGGAGTTTTTGTCACTTCATTTCCTGTTAGAAATTTTGGTACTTGAGTTAAAATGACATTTATGAAAAGGAGTGAATGCAAGGTGTGGAAATGATATTTTTTTGCTCTCACATTCTCCAGGTTTCTTCTAAAATAGTTAAGCTTGATCTACGATATAATGCCTTAACTTCAGTTAATGGGATCGAGAATCTCAAGTCACTCGAAGAGCTTGATCTCTCCTACAATATTGTTTCTAGTTTCACAACACTTGAAATCCTTGGCAGCTTTCCATCCCTGCATAACTTATGGCTGGAAGGAAATCCAATATGTTGCTCTCGGTGGTTCAGACCACATGTTTTCAGTTTCTTCTCTATTCCAGAAAGCGTAAGCTGTGGCCTTTTCCTTTACACTTCATTATTGTATTTCTGAATATTTGATTTTGTCGACCTTTTCTATATCTCTTAACAAATTGTTGGTGATATTCTTATCATGTGTCTGCTTTAGTTAGAGCTAGATGGAAAAGGTATTAGCACAAGAGAGTATTGGGAAAGACATGTTATATTTGCGAGCAACAAAAAGAAACCTGCTGGACGTGGATTTTATTTTCCTGCAAAAAGCACTGTTGAAGATGAGAGTATCATGGCTATTAGGAAGGTACAAAAGGAAAACTAATAACCTAATATCTTATAAGGGTCGTATACTCGTATTATTTTTTTTACCTTTGAAATCAAGTGTTTCTGTACATTTGCCAGGAATTCATGATTTTATAAAATTTGAGACTAGCATATTTTCTTTGCAGAAAAAGTATTGTCGTCTAGCTAGTATTGAGGATGAGAAAGAGAGGAGATTAGTTAGCTCTGATCAAGAATCTGTATCCTGTGATAGTGAAAGTTTGAGAAAAGATGAGATCATTTCTGACAGTGTCTCAGGAATAGCTGAGTTAATGAATGTAGCAAAATACATGAAGAATGAACAATCTCCCATTTGGTTGCAAGAATTTAAAAAGTACTTGGATCAGAGAACTGATAAGTTAGCATATAAAAACCACTCGATGGAATTTGGTTTGGCTTGTCCTATGATAAGACAAGAACAAGGTCATAAGCA